>JALJEG010000001.1:717638-1076320 GCA_023653615.1 Apiotrichum siamense
GCGGGCACGCGGCCCCCCCCGTCCGGAGCAGTCCCCCCTGCCGCCGCCGCCGCCGCCGCCCCCCCCCCCCCCCCCCCCCCCCCCCCCCCCCACGTCTCCACATGGAAACACAACCCAACAGCTAGGGCCTTCAGAGACTCACAGAACGGACGGTGGATAAAAATAACTCGAAAGATAAAATTCTGTCACCCAGTCGGCCAGTGACGCGCGTTTTGAATCCCCCGAGCGTTTCCAGTTGTAGAAAACCTCCCCATCACACGCCGCAATCATCTGTTGACATCCATCCCACATTGCACAGTAGATGGCTCCCCGATGACCGCCGGGATCCGAGTCCCGTCCTCCGCAGGCGAGGCAGCATACCCGCCGCCGGCCTCCGCCCCGCGCAGCCGCCCAACCAGCAGCGTCGGGCCCCCCTATGCGCCGGCGTCGCGCAACGCGTCCTCGACGGCGTCGCTCTCGCTCGCCAGCGCCGCGGCGCTCGCAGCGGGAACTGCATCTCCGCCGCCGCCGCGCCCGATGTCGCCCGCGCTCATGTCCCCGCCGCTGCGCGCCACGCGCCCGCTGTCGCCAGAAGGCGCGCGCGGCCACGCACTGGGGCTCGCGCACCACGCCCCGTCCATCTCGGTGCCGCCATCGCTGCGCACGGTCGGCGAGAAGCTGCCGGATCCCAACGAGCCGCCGCCGCCCGAGGATGCCACTGTCCTCCGGCAGACGGCGCACTTTGCCGGCCTCGTGCTTGCTTCCATGCTCGGGACGCTGGCGCGGCTCGGACTCCAGGCCATGTCGCGGTGTAAGTGGTGCCAATAGTTGTGCAACATGGCCGCTGACAGCGGGTGTTACACCTTGCGCAACCTCCATCCCGGTGCTGCGATTCCTCTTACCAGTTGATGGAGCGGTGATATTCCCTCTCGCTTGGGCCCAGGGTGTTGGATGCGGGATCATGGGTCTCGCGACAGCACGCAAGAACCAGTTATCGTGGTGGTGAGTCACCGGGCGGTGGTGCCGTGCTCGAGCAGGACAGACACTTGCACATGCGCAACGCAGTGGTTCTGTCACTAACTGACCAGGTATCCGCCATTGTTCACCTTCATTAGCACTGGTGCGTTGCGGGGTCTCCCGCCCCGCCCCTGCACTCGCGCTGACAACAGGCATCTGCGGATCCATCACCACCTTCTCATCATGGATGCTCGAGGGCTTTCTTGCCTTCTCAGACTTTGAGGGCTACGACCGCGGCGGCTTTCATGACGTGGGTACCCTTGAGGCGTAAAGCACGACGCGTACTGACGTCTCCGCAGACGGTCGACGGGGTCGGCTACTCTTGCGCGACGCTCGCCATATCAATGGCCTGTCTGTTCCTCGGCCACCACATGTCGACCATTCTCCCGCGCCTGCCCGTGCGAAAGAGCGACCCACGCCGTACGCCCCTGCTTGACTGCCTGGTTGTCCTCTCTGCCGTGCTAGCATACACGGCCGCGTTGCTCGTCTACTTTCTCGGGGCGCGGCGGTGGCGTCACAAAGTCATGTTTGCGCTCCTCCTCTCCCCGCCGGGCGCCATTCTACGGTTCCTCCTCGCGCGCCTCAACACGCTCTCCCCCGCCGCCGGCCGCTTCCCCATGGGCACTTTCACGGCCAACATGGTCGCCACCCTGATTGTGGCCGGGGTGTACGCCGCACAGCAACAGTCCGCGGCGCGTGCAATACCGTTGCGTTGCGACGGCCTGCGCGCACTGCAGGACGGGTTCTGCGGCTGCCTCTCGACCGTCAGCACGTTCGTCGTCGAGCTCACGACCATCCGCCGCAAGCGCTGGCAGTGGACGTACCTCTGGGTCTCGGTCGTGTTGGGCCAACTATTTGTGCTCGCGGTGCTTGGTGGGGTCAAGTGGGGCCAAGGTCTTGGGGAGATGTGCAGCGGCACCGACCCATAACACGCGGTATGTTCCAGCTTCGTACGCCTGGGGGACTCGTGCAGCATTAGCGATCTTGCATGTCGTTTGCATTGCCATTGTGTTTCGCTTGCGCTCATGAATGTTGTTCACCTTATGCGCATTGACCAGCACCTGACTTGGACCAGCGCATCCATTCACCATGACCGCATGGAGGTTGATGACCGGTCGACAGGGGGACATGACAGTCGTGTCTTGGTGCAGCATCTCGCTCCCTAGCGTCGCCTCAGATGGAGAGGAGGAGCGCGAAGCGGGAAGAGCGAAGAGCTCGTCCACTCCGCCCCGCGGCGAAATGCCAACAGCTCCTCCAGCGGGCTCCTGTTCGAAGTCAGCCCGCCCTGACAGTGTCCAAGTATGTATCAACGCCGTTCGAGTCGGCGGCAGGGAGCGGACCGGGGTCGTGTCGCCCGCACCTGCCTCGCGCTCTCCCTCCCTCTCGCCCTTCTATTCTGCTCGAACTCGTGTTCCCGTATCACCGGATTAGTCACAGCGCAAGCATCGACGGCTAGCAGGACAGTCGGCTCACTACGGCTCGCATCCACATGATATGGATGTCCAGCTAGAGATAAATGTCCGGGACGCGACTGCCAGACCTCTCATCCCCAGCACCAGCAGCAGCACCAGCAACCCTCTTCCACCCCCGTCTCCCCCTCCCTGTCTTTCTTCAGTGACCCATCATGGACGCCGAGGACGCAACGACCCGTTCCAGCACCACTACCACCGGCCAGTGCCACCACATCCCAGCCTGTCCCCGCCGTCCCGGTGCTCTTACGGCTCTGCAAGGGCAACATGAGCGGCACCAATCGCGGCCGTAAGTGTACACCTCAGCGGCCGCTGTCATCGTCTGCCGGCGATTCTTCTCCCCCCGCACGTCCCAGGCTGCTAACAGGCAGAACCCTGTCGGCTGCCTCGAGTGTGTCAAGGCCAATTACTCTGTTGTCTGCGGGTACTGCGACCAGCGCGTCCACGGCGCTTGAGCGTGTGCTCTCACCTCGCGTCCTAATGGAAGAGCGGTGGGACGACTCAGGTTTGTCTCGTGGGCGCTCGGATAGGACGCACCTCGACGCACAGTGGCGGTGCCGCGAGTGGCCATTTGAACGTTGCAAGCTCTAATGAATCGCATTGTAGTACGTGGCGAAGAGGAGCATTGGCCGGGTCACGGAACGTCTACTTGTCAGTGGTGAAACAGGTCTTGAACGTCGCACACGCAGCCCCGTCCAAGCCAGAAAAGGGACACATCCAGTCTACACATCTATCACGCAGTGACAAAGGGTACTACAACAAATGGGTGCTCGACGCAGGCTACTGGGCCTCACCGGCCGCTCCCGCTGCCGACGGCGCCAAAGCCCGAGCCGCTGCCAGGCCCATGCGGCTGGCGCAGCACGCCCGCGGGCGACATGCCGCGGAGGCCGGAGCCTCCACCGCTTGCGCCCGACGACGGTCGCTCGACGCCCCCGCCAGGAGGACCACCGGCACCCGTGCCCAGACCCCGCGGCGTCCCTGTGCCACTGCTCGCGTTACTGCTGTTCGTGCTGCTGGCGCGGGGCGCCGGCGGCGTCGCAGAGTGGCCTGGGGTGCGGACCGGCCGCTGCTCTGGCGCTGGTCCGGGGCCCGGTGTCGGCGCACCAGGCGCACCCGGCGCGTAGCCATATCCTGCGTGATATTGCTGCTGCTGGTGCTGGTTCTGAGGATACTTGCTGGCAGTCCCGCCGGAGGTGTAGGGGAACTGCGACTGCGCCTGGTGCTGCGGCTGATGCTGGTGCTGGTGCTGCTGGACACCGCCGTTGTTCGGGTACCCGCCGTAACCCTGCGGCGCGATCTGATGGTGCTGGTACCCTCCCTGAGGGCCGTAGTGGTACGACTGTTGCTGGAAGGACTGCTGCTGGTATCCGCCGCCCGAGTAGCTCGTATACGACTGTTGTTGTTGGTAGCTGTACGCATAGTACTGGGCTGGGACGTAGGCGCCACCGGGATTGGCAGCCTGGGGTGCGCTTCTCCGGCCAGTCGCCTGCCCGGCACCGGGGCCGAGCGAGAGGCGGTCAACAGCGCGCGCGAGTACAGCGCCATCATCAGTACGCGGAGTGCCGCGGCCCGAAGCGGAGCGTGACGACGGGCCCGATCTGCGGCCCGAGGGCGCGTACGCCCCCGAGCCACTGGTAGAATAACCCATGCTCGTCTGTGACGACGTCACCGACGCGCCGGCGCCAGGATGTGGGCCCGAGCAACTCTTGGCTGTTGATCCCGGCGTAGAGGCCGGCGCGGCGTTCCCGATGCCTGGTTCGCTGCCCGGGCCCGAGCCTGAGCTCGCGCTACCCGACTCGGCCGTGCCGAAGATGCGCTCGCGCGCGAGCCGGTACTCCTCTTCTCGCTGTTCAATCGACTTTGACGGCGTACTTGTCCCGCTATTGCTACTGGTCGAGGGCGTCTTGGCCACGTCCCGCGGCCGCTTCAGGATCTGCATCTTGGGGGGTGCGGTGGTCGTCGGCGCCATGATTGATGGGCCGGCACGGTTCCTGCGGGGTCAGAATAATGATGCGGGACAAGGCCACATGGGGGTACGAGTGCACTGCGCCATGCCGGTCCCGGCTGCGCCTGGCAGGACAAAACTCACGCCGTGTCCCAGATCTGCCGATTTGTGGCCTTGGGCCCGCGGAACCACTCGTCGTCACTGCCGGGCGCAGGCGACCCATCACCCGACCTCGGCGCACTGGCTGGACCCTGTTGGTTCTGCAAGGCCCCGGGGCCAGCGGCACCGGGGCCATGTGCGACGGCCGCAAAGGACGAGTGCAGCGGTGCGCCGGCAGGCGGACCCACCGACGCTGCTCCCAGCGCCGATACGGGTGCTGGGGCGAGCACTGGGCCCGCACCCATCGGGGCGCCCGGAGCAACGGCATCAGGGGGGGCCGCGCTTGCACCTGCGCCCGCGCCCGGGACTGTTGGTGGGGACGGCCGCGCAAGGATCATTGGGCCCTTCTTCGCGCGGACCTGCGTGGGCTTTGGTCCGAGGTCGGTCTGGGTGGGCGCGTCGAGAGGAGGCAGGAGGCGGTGTGAGGAGTAGTGCGCGGAGCGAGATCACACGTTGCGTGGTGGGTTTACACCGAGGGGACGGGCGTCAGCGTCGGCAGGGTGGCTGTACGGAGGGCGAGAACTCACCGTCTCCCAGTCAGCGTCCTCTGCCATGGTCGTGCGGGCTGTGTGGGCAGTGAGGTGGAGAGAATGGAGTGGGAAATGTCGGAACGTCCCTCCGTCGCCGAGATGGTGGTTGTGGTGACTTCGATGCGTTCAGGATGTGCATGATGTAGGCGTGCACAATGCGTGGCCGTGTAGCTCTGATTTTCGCGGCGCCTTTTTTTTTTTTTTTTTTTAACACAATCCATTTGCATTCTCCTAATTAGGGTTATTAGGAACTGAGATGCAGTGGCGTTCACCGACAAACAACTAACTGCCCCAAGATGTTCCAAGAATGCATGCTCGTGCTCGTGTTCGGGAGACGTGCATTAATATGGTGTTCATAGGGGTATAATGCTGTATCGTCGCTATGTGCAGTGATGGGTGCAGAAAAGAGCTCTGCCAAGGTCCGGCTCGATTGCGGTGCGACAGAGTGTGCCACACGCTCTCGGCCACTCCAGAAAGCCAAGACATTCAAGACGTCTCAATCTCAGGCCCGCTTAGAAGACCTTGAGGTGCTCACCAACGTTCTCCATGGCCATCCGGCCCTCCTCGGCCCATTGCTGTGTGCCGTCGAGGTCGAGGCCGACGTCGCGCCCAAACTTGTCCGCGTCGGGATGCTTCCGCCAGTCGCCGCGGCAGAAGCCGGCACCACGGTCCTTGCTCTCCAGGATTGCCCGGGCGTTCTTGCGCTGCTCGGGGTCGGGCGACAGGAGCGAGATGAACATGACGACGCGCGGCGGGATGGTGATACGACCTTGCTTGAAGCAGTAGTCGGTGACGGCGACACAGGCGACGACGCCGCCGTCGTCGCGCTCGCGCACCTGCGAAGCGAGGCGGCGGGCGACCTCCTCGGGCGTCTTGGGAGGGAGCTGGATGCCGGTCTCGGGCGTGTCGGCGCCTGACGGCGGGTTGGAGAGATTCGGGACGACGGCCTCCTTCTCGTTCTGAATGGCCGGACGCGGCTTACCGCCCTTCTTGTTCTTAGGGTAGATGACGAACTCGGTGACAACGTGGACCCTGCGGTGTCAGCGCTGTGCAGTTGAGGCTACCGAGGCTTGCCAACAAGACAGCAGTAGATCTCAGGTTGCGAGTAGCCGTGATCGCTACTATGCAACCGACGACAGTGGACGCTCTGCCACCACCACAGCTAGTTCACGTGCTCCACCACACAGTACGTGCTCCACTACACAGTACGTGATCCACCACGCAGCACTCACCACTTGTCACCCCAGCCACCAATCCGTGTCTCCATAAGGTACTTGGAGCCGATGGGGATCTCCCTAATGTACCGCCAGTGCGACGCGCCGAGGGCCATGTGCAAGCCGGTGTGGAAGCACGGCGCAAACGCGGCAATGGCATACTTCATCTTGGCTGCATCCGAGTTCTTGGCGTAACACGAGTTGGAGAGATGCATGTTGTAGTCGCAGTCGTCAAAGAGCGCGCGGCGCCAGACCCGGACGCGCAGGTTCTTGAGTTCACCGCGCCGCTCGTACTCGTCGCGCCACTTGACCCAGTACCGCTTGGCACCGCCGATGCGGGCCTCGAGGTACGCACGGATAGGCACGTTCCACACGCGAATGTGCCACATGAACGGGAAGGAGGACGAGTTGAGGATGACGAGCAGCATGAAGAGGACCTTGACTTGGAGGCTGTCAGCCGTGCCTTGAGTATCCCCGGCACTAGGTACTCACTCCATTTGGGCACAAACGGGAGGAGGGGTGTCGTGCTGGGCGCCATGACGCTTTTGACCAGCGAACGCGCACCGTTTCCAACCATGATCGGGACGTCTGATAACTGCATGGTGAGATAGATGTCGATGTGTGTGCAAGATGATGCGAGATGTCCGTTTGGGGAGACAGACACAAGAAGCAAGAGCGCGCGCGTTAATAACCCGCCACGCAACATGAAGGTCCGGCGGGATATTTCCTCTTCGTCCGCATGGATGGATCTCTATCCCGCCGCGTCACCGAACACGCCGTGGAACATGGGCGATGCCTCGCACCCGGTCGGCATATCACAGCGCACACGATTGTTGTGGGGGGACGGGGTTGACGACACTCTACTCGGCGCTGACCGAGCGGCGCCCGAGTATGTCATTGACACGCTGGCTGGCTGGATCGCCACCGGTACAGGGAGGGACGGTGCAGCGCGCCATTACGGCCGCGGGCTCTGCAGGGAGGCTTGCGTTGCGGGAGGCTGGATACGTGTACTTACAGAGTATGGGTGCAAGGAGAGGTCGTGGGGATGGACAAGATGCAATGGCAGGATCGGATTGTTGATGGTAAGGAGATCTCTGAATTTTGGACCGGTTGCGAATGGCTCAGAGTGGCCGGCGGGGAGACGCGGTGATGACGACGATGCCAATCTGTCGCCGAGCTTGCAGCAGCCAATCGTCCCTGACCGTAATCAAGAGCTGCCGTAGTCGGAGCTTGTACGGAAAGATCGTGGATCAGGCGCCGTCCGTCTACGAGCACAAGAGTAGCGAGCGGAGCGGTCGAGAGCAGCCAGCAGATGCGGAAGAGGGGCAGCCAGGAGGTGCGGAAGAAGGGGCAGCCAGAGCAAGGCCAAGTCGGGCTACTTTGCAGCCGGGCATCCTCAGTGCAGTGTCTCTCCCTCGGCCGCGGTGGCGGTGACATGAGCCCGCGCACCATGCGCCGTCCTCCATCGGCGGTCGCCCTACGGCCACACGACATCGGTGGTGGCTCGTGTCCTGCATGGCGTGCACATGCTGCTGGGCGCGGCTCGCTGCTGCTGCAGTCGGGGCAGCCGTGGTCACGCGGCGCTAGGGGGACGTGGGCGACATTAGGAGCGCGTGGAGGCTCGTGGAGCGGCCGTGGGCTGGCAGATGCCTGGAGAGGCGAGTGTGCAAGACGCGTCTGTCCGCCCGATTGAATGTTCGATCGCGATGATGCTTGGCGGCCAAGACCTCGGCGACGAGCGCGGAGCGGCGCCGGCGGCGCGGCGGCGCAGCGGCGATCGAGGCACGCTGCAGGGGCCACGGGGCAACGAGTGCAGGCTCCCCGGGTTGCGTGCGGTGACGCCGAGAGGACCTGCTCCACGAGATGACTCGGCGTAACCGGGCTCGAGACCGCGTAAGACGCGCGCCGCATTACGTGAACAGAGTCCAATCGGAGCGGATGTGCGGATGTACAGGATGGCATAGTTAATAGGGGGTCGTTAGGCATCTGTGAGATTCCCAGGCCTATATGGGAAACCCGGCCTGATAGGCGCATTCCCCCCTCGTCCGGTGGAGGTCCTTCCGCTGTTGATGACGGTCACCAGCACAATAGATACAGGCAACCATCGGCCACCATCTGCTTGTCTCGCTCTCCCACTCTCGCCCTCCCAACCCATCCCCCACAATGGCTACACTCTACCAGTCCATCCTGGACCTCCCACAGCACCGCCAGCCCTCGGACGGCGAGTACACCCGCACCCTCGAAGACCAGCGCGACACCGAGGACGCCATCGAGCGCTGGCTCGCCCCCATCAACCAGGCCGCAAACCCAAAGCACTACTACGACCTCGTCCGCGGGCCCCACGTCCAGTTCCTCGCAGAAAAGTTCTTTGGCCTGCCCGCTGGCTTTGTCGCGCTCGACGCGTCCAAGCCCTGGCTCGCGTTCTGGACGCTGCAGAGCCTCGACCTGATGGGCGTGCCGCTCGACAGTGGCAACAAGAAGCGGTAAGTGGAACGCCACCCACTGGGACGGCCGGCCCTATGGTGCCTATTGTTTTGGACCACCACGAATACGAGCATCTTGGGCCAAGCATCGCAGGAGCAGAGACGCTCCTCTGCCTCTGCGCCCCCCACCGCCGCCCACTGACCACTGACAAGCATAGCGCCGTCGACACCATTCTCTCATATCTCCACCCCACTGGCGGCTTTTGCGGGGGGGCGGCCAACTCGCAACATCCGCACCTGCTGCCAAACTACGCGGCAGTATGTGTCCTCGCCCAGACTGGCAGCAAGGAACCGGGCTTTGGCTGGGACGTGCTCGCGGAGAACCGGCAGAAGATGTACGACTTCTTCATGCGGTGCAAACAGCCCGACGGCAGCTTTGTGGTCTGTGATGGCGGAGAGATTGACGTGCGGTACGTTCCCCTTTTGTGGCTCTGGATGGTGACTGTGCCACTTGCTGAGACTTGGTCGCAGCGGAACGTATTGTCTGCTTGTTGTCGCCACACTGCTCGATCTCCTCACGCCAGAGCTGCTACACAACGTTGACAAGTTTATCGCCGGCTGCCAGACCTACGAGGGCGGGTTTGCATGCTCGAGCTATCAGTTTGCCACACAGGGAGGCGATGGCCCCCGGGTCGCAATGGCTGAGGCTCACGGCGGCTACACCTCCTGTTCTCTGTTCTCCCACTTCCTCCTGTCGTCCGTCGTGCCCCCGGACTCCAAGCTCGAGTCGCTGGACCCATCGTTCCCGCAGCCCATTGACGTGACCTCCGCAATCCGCTGGTCCGTGCTCATGCAAGGCGACGCTGGGGAAGCTGGAGGATTCCGTGGCCGGTCGAACAAGCTGGTGGACGGCTGCTATGGCTGGTGGGTCGGCGGTGGCTTCCCCGTCCTCGAGGAACTCAATCGTCGGGAGAAAGACCACGCCAAAGAGGCCAGCGGAGACGCTGCACGGATTGCTCCGGTGGACGATGACGGAAACGAGGACTGGGCAGACGAGGAATCGTTGCAGCACCTGTTCAATAGGGGTGAGTCGTGACAGCAGCTTGCGCCGTTTGGCTCCTCTGACCCAACTGCAGTCGCCCTCCAGGAGTACGTCCTGCTCGCGGCACAGAAGGAAGACGGCGGCCTGAGGGACAAGCCTGGCAAGAGGCCCGACCTGTACCACACCTGCAACAACCTCTGCGGTCTGTCCATTGCCCAGCACCGGATGAACCACTCGCACCCGAAGATTGCCGAGAACCGTGCCGAGTTTGACGAGGGCAAGGGTCTGCCCGCGGTCAAGCCCAGGTCGCCCGACGGCGGGTGGAAGAGCGAGGAGGAGCGCCAGCGCGTGCGGCGGGAGGCGTTTGCCAACGTGCTCGGCTGGGTCGAGGACGAGCAGGCGGCACTGATTGTCGGCGGCAAGGACAACCGTGTGGTGAGTAGCTTTGTGGACAGTCGATGTGGCTGTGTGTATAGAGCTCTCATTGCTGACCCGGTGCAGAATGCCACTACGCCGGTCATCAACCTCGTCCGATCGCGCCTCGAGCCGTTTGTCAAGTACTTTTATGGCCAGTCGTGACGGCCTGGATGAGACAGACCGCCGCAAGTGGGGCACCCGAGCGCGCCTGCCACACGTTTGGACGCGGTATCCCAAGGAGCAAATGAGGAGCCAGCAAAGGCAGGCGCGGCAGGGACCCAGCGGTGGGGGGCATCGGTCTCTCCAGCGGCCGGCGGCGAAGAGAGGGTCAGGGACTGCGCGGTGACGGCATGCAGGCTGCAGCCGCTGCAAGAGGTGATTGATTAGGTTTTTTTGAGATCTATGATGGCCGAGTCGGAATGCGGCTGGGTGGGGTGGGTAACATTTACCATTTAGTTTTTTTATTGTACCTTTTTTTCTTTTTTCTTTTTTTTTTTTTGGAAATTTTGCCTGTTCTTTGCGGGATAAATGCGCTCGCTCTCGTCGAGAATAGGAATCTGGCTGCTGTGGACGAGTCTACAGAGGGTGCATGCACGTGCAGACAGCAGCTACGTAACAGAGGGCATTGCTGGCAAGTCAGGACGGACTGTTAACGGAGTAATCCAGTTGGACGAGAGGGGAGCGCCATCGCATCGGCCATCTCGACTCGAGTCGGCACACCACCGTCTCAAATCGAAAATATCAAAAGTGCAGTCAGTGATCACTTGCGATCCGCAGTGCCGCACACCTTTTTTTAATTCCTTGTTCTTTCCCGTCTTCTGTCTTTCTCCATCTTCCATCTTCCATCAACCTCTGCACGCCATGCCCGTCTCAACTCAGTCCCCCGACCGCAACCGCCCCCTTGACGACGACAAGGTCACCGGCGTAAGTCGACCGTTGGCAGCAGCGCGCGTTCGGGATCGGCAGCGGTTCGTGATGGAATGCGGGACGCGCGACGGGGCGGACGCTAGCTGGCGGTGCGTGTCGCGCTTGCGCGCTCCACCGCCGCCGCCGAGGACAAGCGGAGATGGTGCCGTCGCGCGGCGCCGCGTCTGCCTGGTCCCCCCGCTACCGCCCCATCGCACCCGTAAAGCCACCACACTACGGCCGTACCTGTCGGACGCCGCAGCCGGTCCACTCGCATCAACCCCCGCTGACCCCCGCAGTACGACCCGCTCATCCCCCCCGCACTCCTGCGCCACGACCTCCCCGTCCCCGCCACTGCCGCCAAGACCATCTCGACTGCGCGCCGCAGCGCGTCGTCCATCCTCCGCGGCACTGACCCGCTCGACCGCTTGCTCGTCGTCGTCGGGCCGTGCTCGATCCACGACACGGACCAGGCCAAGGAGTACGCCAAGAGGCTGCGTGCCGGTGTGCAGGAGGGCAGGTGGCCCGGTCTCGAGATCGTCATGCGTGTCTACTTGTGAGTATCTGAGGGCCGGCTGGACGTTGAACGGGTCGGGCGTGGAGGTGGCGCGTTGCAGCACAGGCCGCGGCCTGCATGTCGCCTGTTGCCAAAACGAAATAAAAAAAACCCTTGCCGATGAGTGCTGGAGCGCGCCTGCCCATAATGAGATCATATCCGAGGCCATGTCCATCTAGATCCACCGGCGCCCCTTGCAGGCCTTGCGATTGCGCTCCGCGACTAACCCCACAGCGAGAAGCCCCGTACGACCGTCGGCTGGAAGGGCCTGATCAACGACCCCAACATTGACAACTCGTTCGAGATCAACAAGGGTCTGCGTATCGCCCGTGAGCTCCTCTGCGACATCAACGCCATGGGCATGCCCGTCGGCTCCGAGCTGCTCGACACCATCTCGCCCCAGTTCATCGCCGACCTCATCTCGTGGGGCGCCATTGGCGCGCGCACCACCGAGTCGCAGCTCCACCGTGAGCTCGCGTCGGGTGTCTCGTTCCCCATTGGCTTCAAGAACGGCACCGACGGCGGCCTCACTGTCGCCCTCGACGCGATGCAGTCGGCCAGCCACCCGCACCGCTTCCTCGGTATCAACTCGCAGGGCAACGCCGCGATCGTCAAGACGTCGGGCAACCGCGACGTGCACGTCATTCTTCGCGGCGGCTCGTCGGGCACAAACTTCGACAAGGAGTCGGTCCAGAAGGCGATTGCGACAATGCGCAAGAAGAACCCTGACGCGCACCCCTCCATCATGGTCGACTGCTCGCATGGCAACTCGAACAAGGACCACCGCAACCAGCCCAAGGTCGCGCAGGTCGTTGCCGACCAGATCGCCGAGGGTGAGCTCGGCATCACCGGCATCATGATCGAGTCCAACCTCCGCGAGGGCAAGCAGAGCAGCAACAATGGCCGCGAGGGCCTCGAGTACGGCGTCTCCATCACGGACGCATGCATCGACTGGGAGACCACTGTCACCACCCTCGACGTTCTCAACGTCGCCTCCCTCAAGCGCCGCGAGGTCCTCGCTCAACGCCCCTCGCGCGTTGCCACCCCCGACGCCGTCCAGCGCCTCAAGTCCGAGGCCTAAGCGTTGTGCTTGGTGGTAATGTAGATGTATTTCACTAGTCTAAGCCAACCAAAACAAAACAAAACAAAACAAGACACACGCAACACGCATACGCATATCGTAGAGTGTCAGTGGTTGCCTTCGCCGCCTGCCACGGGGCAAGGGTTGTAATTGCGTTAGATAAGATGCAGAGATAGCCATTTTCCAGAGCCGGCAGCGGTCGACGGACTGCAGTATTGTGCCGCTGGCCGCGCTCAACGTTCTTCAGAGATCTTCAGCAACCGGAGAGTAGAAGACAAGCTTGGGCCGAATCGGTCTCCCACGTTTCTGGAAATCCGGAAAACGAGATCCGGAGTCACGTGAACGACGCGCAGGCGCGCCGCATGTTGTCGTCACTCGTGTCACCAGCGTCATCATCACCGCCGTTGCTGTTTGGCATCCTCCTCTCACTCAACGTTCTCCCACTATCCAAGATGCCCGGACTGAACCCGAAGCAGGAGGGTGAGTACCTCTTTCCGGCCGGCGCGCATGCAGGGTGCAGAGCGCAGAGCGCAGCGCATGTCCTCCGTTGCTGACACTGTGCGCGCTTCGCCACTCCCACCGTCCTGCTGTCACCTGTGCTGGACACGTCCGCGGCTCACTGACATCCGTGCACCTATCCCCCCACCTCTGCTCCTACCGACATGCACTTATATTGTGCCCAGACATTGACCAGTTTGTCGCGATCACCGAGGCGAGCCCCGCCGACGCCCAGCGCTTCCTCGCTGATGGCGTGACGCTTGAGGTGGGTACCATGGCTTGGGGCACCGTGGCGAAACGGAGGCTGGAGGGGAAGAGTGGGACAGATTGCTCCGCCTGGAAAGAGTGCAGCTCTTCCGTCGAAGACGAGGGCTGTCCTTTTGCACCCTCGCAGCCGTCCCCCCTCTGATCATCACTGACACACAGGGTGCGCTGGAGGACTTCTTCGCTGCCCAGGCTGCCGGCGGCGTTGGCGCTGGCGGAGCAGGTGACGCAGACATGGACGATGAGGATGACCTCGATGCCGCGCTCGCCGCGTCGGCTGCGGACGCGGGTGCGCCTGAGGCCGTCGGCGCTGGTCGCACTCTGTCGGGCGCTCCGGCTGAGGCTATGCCTGCCGAGTGGGCGCAACGTGCCGGCCGTATGGGAACGATTGGTGGCCTGGTGAGTGTCCTCTATGTCTTGTGTCTTCCATGTCTTCCATGTCTTCCATGTCTTCCATGTCTTCCATGTCTTCCATGTCTTCCATGTCTTCCATGTCTTCCATGTCTTCCATGTCTTCCATGTCTTCCATGTCTTCCATGTCTTCCATGTCTCCCATGTCTTCCATGTCTTCCGTGTTGTCTTCTGTTTCTGGGCCCGACTGCAGCTGTCTGCCTTCACTCCATATATCTGCCTTCCTTCACGTGCCTCCATCCTACCTTCCTGGATCTGTTCTAACTGCAGTCTGCCACCGATTCCGATGACGAGGACGAGCGCCGGCGTCACGGCAACGAACTCTACACCGGCGGCGAACGCAGCGGTCTTGCTGTTCAGAACCCCGACGACGAGCGCGGTGGCAGTGGCCACGTGGGCCTTGTGAACGACATTCTCCAGCAGGCCAGGGAGTGAGTTGCTGGTGCCCGCTGCACCTTGAGCATGAATTTGTGGCTAACCTTCCTCCAGTGCAGGGCCATTGGAGAAAGAGCCATCTGCAGCGCCTGCCCACCGCTGGGGTGGTGGCAACACCCTGGGTTCTGACGAGTCGCCTTCCGTCGCTGTCGGCCGCTCGGGCTCGCGCAGCATGCCCGGAGGATTCGACGCAGGGGACGAGGAGGAGGATGAGAATGACAGAGACGAGGACAGTGTCGAGCGCCGTCTTATTCTCTGGCGCGACGGCTTTAGCGTCGAGGACGGCGAGCTGCACCGCTACGACAACCCCCAGAGCCAGGCGCTACTTGCCGCTATCAAAGCTGGTCGCGCGCCCGCGTCGCTGTGGAATGTGGCCTGGAATCAGCCTGTGCAGGTCGTCATCGAGCAGCGCACGCACGAGGACTACACGTCCCCGCCCAAGGCGCCCACCAAGGCGTTCAGCGGTGGCGGCAACCGCCTCGGCTCGGCCACGCATGAGGTTGCTGGTGCTGGGTCGTCGGCTTCGGCATCCGCCCCCGCCCCCGCCCCCCCGGCTCCGCCGCAGGCTAAACCTGCTGAGCTTAAGGTTGACGCTTCCAAGCCCGTGACCAACATCCAGATCCGCCTTGGCGACGGCACCCGGTGAGTGGATGTGCGCCTGCACTGCATTGCACTCTGAGCTGCGAGTGACATTACTGACATTCCCCAGCGTCGTCGCGCGCGCCAACCTCGACCATACAGTGGCAGACCTGCGTGCCCTCGTCGCCGCGTGAGTCACCCGCCGCCAACCGTGGCACTGTTTGATACCGGCTGACCCCCAGCTCGCGCCCCGACCCTCGTCCATTCGTGCTCCAGACGACGTTCCCGAACCGCGAGCTGGCTGACGGCGAGACGGTCGAACAGGCCAAACTCCAAAACGCTGTCATCGTGCAGCGCTTCACGTAGAAGACAAGACCAGAGAAGATGAGAGGCCACACAGATGACTTGTAATGATGGCTGAGCAATGACGCCATTGAGCGGCCTCGTGGAAGCGACGGAAGAACATGCATGCACGCCGTCTGAGCAGTTTGAGAGCTCCCTGGGCCCCAGGGGGCCGGGAGAGCAGTCTCCGAAATGATGGCTGCAGGGTTGTGTGGAGTCCGCACCCGAGTTTATCTCCCCCTGGTGCGGGACAAGCGGAGCTAGACTCGGAACTTCGGGGCAAAGGAGCCGGAACCGGCTAGTCACACTCCGATCACTGGATACTTGAGCACTCGCGGAGCGTCGCCGTGCACCGGCTCGTTGGTATTACACATGTTGTTCCGTTCATCGCATAACAAAAGAATCAGTCTATGGAGCCCGAGATAACTTGCAGTAGATTTTGCGGGCTGGGTGGGGTTTACGATTTCAGAATACAACGCGTCGAGAACGTGGGGGTCTACAACTCTTGTACCATGGCGCGGCTCGTGTTGTCACGGCAGCGCTTGAGGAAGCGGATGAGGGGCGTGCCACCCGTACCGCGGATCGCGTCCTCGGCCAGCGGCGGCGGCGCGTGCTTGCTCTCTGGGAGGAGAGCGCGGATGCGCGCCGACGGGGCGCGGCGCGCCTGCATGACAATGTAGCGCGACGCGATGCGCATGTGCTTGTCGCGGAAGCGGCGGAGGGCGGCCAGCGCCTCGTCGTACGCGGCCGCGAGGGCGGGGTGCGTCTCCTGGCGGGCGACAACAAGGGAGCGCAGAGTCGTCGGTTGCGCGGTGAGGTGGTGCAGGAATGTGCGGTGCGCGAGGGGCATGTACTGCAGCATGCGGTTGAGGAAGGTGGCCTCAACGACACCGCCTGGGCCAGGAGTCGGGCCGCGGCCATGGGCTTGCTCGACCGACGTCTCAACCTCGGGTTCCAGGTGGAGGGGTGTACGGTTGAGCATGATCGGGCCTGTGGGGCCGATGCGGCTACTGTCCGAGCCGGCGGTGCCGGAATTTTCCGACGTGGCGGTGTCCGTGGCGTTTTCCTCGTCGGCACGCGGCTCGTGGTCGACAGTAAGGAAGACGTCGAATGCATGGATAAGCGACGACTGGCCAGCAGAAGGGCCCGAGAATTTGCGGCCGCCCTCCGCGGACGTGTTGGGCGCGAGGGTGTTCTCGGCCTGGGCGAGCGCGTCTGCGTCTACTCCCATGAAGATCCACCCGGGCGAGTCGGGGCCTGCGCCGTCGCCGCCAACAAACCAAGGGCGGATCAGGTGGTAAAACTCCTCGGGGTCAACCTCGGTCATCATGCGCAGCGTAATGTCGCCGACGCGGTCGATCTGGACCGCGAGCTGGCGCAGGTAGACGGTGAGACGGCGCAGGGCAATGTCGTCGGCGAGGAACATCTCATCGAGACACTGACGCATGAGGGCCAGTGCCGCAGCGCCGGCCGACTCGCATTCGGCGGACACGAGGTAGAAGCCTGCCTCAGACTTGGTGTTGGTAAACGAGCCGAGGGTCGACGACGGGGGATTGTGCGCCATGTTGGTCGGGCGAGTCGGATCCGCCGCATGCACATTCCACAGGACAGTGTCGGCATACGTGAGCACCGGGGGAAGACCGACCAGCGATGACGTCTTGACGAGCGGGACCGAGATGGATGCCGGGATGTTGTGCGCCGAGGTCGTGCTCTCGGGGGCAGAGTGGACGTAAAAGTGCAAGAGGAACGCGAGCACGAGGTGGGCACGGCGCAGCAGCGGCAGGACGTTGAGGCCGTCAATGTCAAGAGTGGGGAGGGCGGCGACAGCGTTGCGCCATGCAGTCTCGCGCTCGCCGCCGCCAAGGCGGAGGCCGTCACCAGGGCCCTCTCCGCGGGCGGCGTCAAAGGCGTCCTCCCAAATGTCATATGGTGCCGGCAGTCGTGCGACATTCTCGCCCGGAGGCAAAAAGCCGGTACGGACATCGACGTCAAAGTCGGCGGCAGCGAGCGAGGCAACGTTGGGGGCACCGGGGGCGGCGTGCGACGCGGTGGTGAGTGACGTGCGGGGGTCATTGGAGAAGGTGGGGGGCAGCGCCAGGAAGTGACCAGGCGGGAGCGCGGCGATTGAGTGACGGGTCTGCATCTCAGTCGAGTCGACGGTCGAGGTGGCAAGGAGAGCGTCCGTGTCGTTGAAGATGCTGTTAGCGCCGGCGGTGCTATTACATGTGCGAGCTTCGTGCCCACGGTTGTCGCGGGCTCCAGACATTATGTAGAGCGGGTGAATAAGAGAGCAAGAGTGGAAGGCAACAAGGCGAACAAGATCCGAGTTTTTTCGGGGTGACTAGTCGATACAACGAAGAGATGCGTTTGTGGGGATCACGCCACTGGTCGCCCTTAAATCGCCCTCCCTTGTAGTAGACACTACTTTACCATGGCATCTGCCATGGCGTTTCGAGCATCCCCCATGGTAAGAATCACTGCGTGGCCGTGCATTTGTTTGTGCAGAGTGGCGTGCAGGGCTCTCTCGACGCAGGCGGCCAATGCACCGGACGGAGCATCGCGAGACGAGGGCTTCGGGTGGAGACAGCGGTCGATACGAGGGGTCGTCTGCGTGCACCCGCGGTGGTGCCGCGGCTCGCCCATCCCGATAGCGGACAGTGGTAGCCTCGTAACGAGGGCGGGAGTGTCCGCTGACGTAAGAGGTGACCTGCCACGTGGTTTACCACGCGAACTTCACGAGGATCCCGCGTGGCAAGCCGCCACAGGCACTTTTGTCTCGGCGAATTGTCAACTCCGCGATAGGCTTCCGTGCGGTAGGCGCCTGTTCCCCAAGGGCGCCTGAAATTGCCCGATGGCCTTGGACAACGGTCCATCATTTGTCCGTCACTCGGGCTTCCGAATAATCCCGTGGGCCGGCGGGGAAGAGCTGGCGCTGGCGATCACACTTGCCCCCGAGAATCGGGGAGACGCCGATCACTTGCACACTCCCGCCGGTTACGTGACACCTGTGTCAGACGTGTGGCACCTGCCAGGCGTCGCACGCTCGAGCGCTTGGCGGGCAGCGCCGTCGTTGCTCATGTGTCTCGTTAGATCCCACATGCACACGCAGCTAACGACAGTGGATCCACTAGCCACACGCAGAGCGCCTCAGGAGCCAGGGAAGATAGGACCATGGCCGTCGGCTGCGCGAATGGTGCCTCTGTTGCCCCCTTGAGAGCCGCACAGGGCTTGGCTGGCGCGGGCCAGGACATTGACGGCCACTCGAGGGATCGACGAGGATCGACGTCTCGGGCCCTGCGAGCGCAAGCCGCCCTGCGCGCTTGGCGCCTGTGCAGCTCGGCGAGGCGCGCGTCGCATTTCTGCCCGCCGTGATGGCTGAGTGGCACACACCCCGCCGCATCTGGCGCGAGGAATGTGTTCCACGGCCAGGGGGCCAAAGGACAGGACGCAGCCGATTTTCCATCCAACCTTATTGCCGTCCGATTTCAAAATGCCTCGAGACCACAACACTCGTTTCGAAAATCATGCCTGTGTTGTTCGCAAATAAATTCAAAGTGGGCAGATCCTTGGGGGATGTACCATTACAACGGGGAGGGGCAGCTGCTGAAACCAAGGCAACAGAGACTGTACGGGACACCCGCAGGCGATGGGATTGTCGTCCCTGCGGTGGACCGAACGCGCATGCCCACCAGAGCACAAGCTGCTGGAGGACACGGTGGATCGCGGTGGACCGAGCGCAGAGTGGGGACAGGACGAGTGGGGAAAGGAGGCTCCGGGGCCGGCCGTCCGCCGAGGCGGTGTGATACGGCTTGACAGCGGACGAGTCGCAGTGCAGAGCCAAAGTTGTGGCTGATAAGTGAACGGCGAAGTGCGGTGCGCGACACAGGAGAGAGCTCAGCGGGACTTATCTTTGCACAGTGGCCAGTCATATAGCGTTGATATCGTGGTGTGCACAGCACCGCGATAGGATCCTCTCCGGACCCCCCGTTGGATAAACGACCACGCCAACCCTCCTGCTCAAGAGGTTTCGACGTTTGCTGTGCATGGATGCGTCAGAGCGGCATCGCACACCAGGCGTCCACAACGAGGACAGCCGTTGTCGCGCAAGCGCCCAGCGGAGCCCACAGCACGCGACTTGACACGACAGAATGACGTGGGGACGCGGGATCCTCGTCACATGGGGCCTCGGCGGGACGTGGCCCACTCTTGTTTTCCAACCGATGGCATCCGCACTTGCCCCAGAATAAACCTCGGCCCATGCGGGCGTTTGTCTTGGCGATGACGGAGCCGCGCCGTGGGGCCCGTTGGGAGGAGACGTCGTATCACAGACGGACCACTCTGTGTGTGTATCGGTCCAGACCTCCCCTCCATAGCGAAGAAAGCGAGATCGGTACCGCACCCTGGGGGTGGCGGACAGTCTGCGGCAGTGGTCGCAGCACGTCTTGGCATCGGGTCGCGAGCGTTGAGAGAACAAACGGCGGGTGTGCCAGAAGATGTGCCAGAGGATGCAAGCTCGGTGCCGTGGCTCTGGCAACGAGGGAGCAAGCGAGTAGGCGGGGGCCGTGCGCAGGTGGCGGATGCGGCGGACGCGGCCGACGCCCCGGACGCCAGGCGATCACATCCCTCTGGCATTCTGCCCCCCTGGCGTTCACGTGCAGGGACCACGTACCAACGGCTTGGCATTTCATCATACACATCTCGGGCAACTGGGCTCCACAGCCGACACGATCGGAGTCTGCGGGGGCTGTAGATAGCCTGCCGAGGCTACCAAGCACAAAGGCCAAGCGCGACGACCCTCGAACCCGGGCGGAACCACGCGACGACGAGTGGGTCGCGGTAAGAAAACCGGCTTGGCCCACCTGCCCCCGGGGATGGCGGCTGCTTCGCGCCAGGCCTATCTCGTAGCTTTGTTTTGGGCAGGTACCGAGACAGGAACAGTACAAACCCTCCTGGATGCCCGGGGGAGGGGACAAGAGCCAAGAACCCGCAGCCAACGGGCACCCCCAGCCCCTCGCCGTCCAAGCATGCTTGCAGGACTTGTACAGCCGGCGGCGACATGCACGCGGGGGTGCGCCTGTCGCGCGACAGGGACGGGGCGGCGGCGGAACGCGGCACGCCAGAGGGCAGTGCGCCAGAGGCCTCCATCGGCGGTAGCGCGCCAGAGGCCACCATCGGCGGCAGCTCGGCCACCATGCAGCAACAGGCACAGGTCCAGCTGATACGCCGGATCCGGCCCATGGAGAGAGCGGAGCGTACAGCATCGCCAACCGTGTGGCCGCTGGCGACCAGGCCCCACATGCCGCGCGCTCCCCCTTCTTAAAGCAAGCTGCCACCTCGGCTGCCGTTCGCTTCTCCCCTGTCCCCCCGGTCGTTTGTGCTCGAGCCACTGCAGAGCAAGAGCAATCGCAATCCACCCATCCAGCACACACACGCACACACACCGCCCATACATGTCCTACAACCAACACGCCGGCGTGCACCAGCACGTCGAAGACTCGGCCTACCCGGCCGAGGCCAAGTCGTACGGCTACAGCAGCGAGAAGCACTCGGCCGACAACTATGTCAGCGACCCGATCGAAGTCGTCGAGCCCAAGGAGGAGGAGACGCACCGTAGCCTCAAGCCCCGCCAGATCAGTATGATCGCCATTGGCGGTGCTATCGGTAAGTCGAGGTCGAGAGCCTCCGGCATCTTGTCGTGACCGCCACCACTCTTCGCGCCGCTCCATGCCACCACCAGCACCGCGTACCTCTGGCTGACACCACCATAGGTACCGGTCTCGTCATCGGCTCTGGTCCCTCTCTCGCGCGCTCTGGCCCCGCCAGTGTCTTCCTGGCCTACTGTGTCATGGGCTTTGTGTAAGTCGGCCACTACGTGGCGGTGCCGTGCGTGACGGTGTCCTCCTGTGGCTTACACTGCACAGCTGCTTTGGTGTTCTGGTTTCGCTCGGCGAGATGAGCACAAAGTTCCCCACCAAGAAGGGCTTTGGTACGTGCCGTGGAGGGCGGATGGCATCTCGATAGCGTACTGATGAGACAGCTGGTCACGCTACCCGCTGCGTTGACCCCGCGTTTGGCTTTGCGACTGCCCTCGTCTATCTCTGCAAGTATCTCATTCTTTCGCCAAACCAGATTGTCGCTGGTGCCCTCGTCATCCGCTACTGGAACGCCGACATCAACGGTGCCGCCTGGGTCGTGATCCTCATGGCCTTTGTGATCGCCATCAACTGCCTCGGAATCAAGTGGTTCGGCGAAGTCGAGTGAGTGGTTGCTTGGGCGTCGCCACAGTGTGGCAGGTGGCGTGGCACTGTGGCGGTCTTCCCTCTGCGATTTTTTTTCCGTCGTCCCTTGTTTCTCGACCATCCCTGTCGCCGCGACAGCAGGCATACTGCCGCACCTGTCTCTCAATTGTGCATGGGCTCAGTTGTGCATGGGCGCGCAGTCGTGCCAAGCTTTTCCAGCATGTGCTGCATGTGGTGCCGTTGTCCTCGGTCTTAGAGATCGAGGGACGTACCAAAAAACCAAGACACCGACGGCAAAAAAGCCTGCGCCACCCAATCGCCTCGGCGCCAAGCATCACTTTGCGGCACTGGTCGCTGGGTGAAAACATTGTCCAAGTGGCCTGCATGGTCCGCAGCAAGGTCCGGCGGCCTCGCAGCAACCTCCGACGTCCTCGGCGCTCGGCGCTTGGACTTGCGCTCGGCGCTAGACCTGCCTTCGGCACTTGGCAAACCCTGGCACTGCGACTCTCACGAGCCGCGTTCTGTTCTTATCCATTCCACTCCAAACCCTAGAGCCGATGCTGACCTTGCAGGTTCTGGCTCTCGTTCATCAAGATCATCACCCTCAGTGGCCTCATTCTTCTCGGCCTTATCATTGACCTTGGTGGTGTTCCTGGCCAGGAGCGCATCGGTTTCCGTTACTGGAAGGATGGCCGGGCTTTCAAGCCTTACCGTCCCGCCTCGTGGGGTGACAAGCGCACCGCCACTGCAAAGTTCCTCGGTTTCTTCAATGCCCTCGTCCTCGCGCTCTTCGCGTACATGGGCACTGAGCTCATTGGTGTCACTGTCGGTGAGGCCAAGAATCCCCGCAAGACCGTCCCCTCGGCCATCAGGAAGACCTTCTGGCGTATCCTCTTCTTCTACATTCTCGGCATCTTGATTGTCGGCATGGTTGTTGACTCAAACGGTACCGCACTGCAGAAGGCCGCTAAGGCTGGTAACAAGGCGGGTGCCGCGGCCTCGCCCTTCGTCCTCGCCATTATTGAGGCTGGCATCAAGGGACTCCCATCTCTCATTAACGCCTGCATTCTCATCTTCTGTTTCTCCGCTGCCAACTCTGACCAGTACATTGCCTCGCGTACCCTCTATGGCATGGCCAAGGATGGCAACGCCCCTCGCATATTCACCAAGTGCACCCGCCGCGGTGTCCCCTGGGTTTCCTTCATCTTCACTGGCATGTTCATGTGCCTCGCCTTCCTCGTTGCCTCGGACAACGCCCTTGTCGTCTTCCAATACTTCTCCTCGTCGGTTACCATCTGCGGCGCGCTTTCGTGGATCTCCATCACCGCGTCCCACATTGCCATGATGCGCGGAATGAAGGCGCAGGGTCTCTCGCGCGACGACCTCCCCTACAAGTCGCCCATGCAGCCCTACTACGCCTACATCTGCCTGACCTTCACCTGCATCCTCGCCTTCTTCAAGGGCTTCGACTCGTTCTGGAAGCCTTCGTACAACGCCTCGTGGGACTACAAGGCTTTCATCTGCCACTACATTACCATCCCTGTGTACGTTTTCGGTTACCTTGGCTACAAGTTTGGACGTGGCACCCGCTACGTCCGCCTCCACGAGATGGACCTCAACTCGGGCTCGCGCGAGTTCTGGGATGTTGACGGCGAGGATGAGGCTGAGGCCGCCGCGTACAAGAACCTCAGCCTGGGTGGTAAGATCAAGCACGCTCTCAAGAACTGGTAGACTGGTAGTGTGCCGCGTTTCCCGACCCACGCACGATACGATATATCTGGGAAGGAAGAGTGAGGAGATCGGTTAGTAGAGGTACTTGGACATGCGCGGAGGAGAGTAGTGTAGCTCCCTCTGTGCGCGGCGACGCCGAGACGGAGCGCGTCGTGCGCAGGCATCTGTATTTCCATGTTTTTTATTTTACGAGTCGCTGCGCCCTATGAGCGGACAGTCCGCAAGAACAACTTGGGCGGATCTCTTGCTGTGGCGGTCCTATACGTCCAGCCGTCCTGAGCTCAGTGCTAGTCAGCCATCGAAGCTGCCTGCCTGCTCATGGCTAGCTGTGGCGCGATTTCTGGCCATGTTCCCCACCTTCGGTCCGTTGTCGCCTTCCCTGCTTTTGCAATGGGCACGAGTCAGCACCATATCCCGTTCCCAGTGGTGACAGGTCGACGGTCAAGGATAGTGTCTCTCAGCGACTCGGGGCACGAAGGAAGAGGCTGACAAGTGCCACCCCAGCCGCCACATCGGAACCGTCTGCCACACGGCCTGCCGTGTGGCGCGGGAGGCGACCCCCGAGCTCGGCGAGGTCCTATTCTGGTCTTGCGAGGCTAAGCTCGGACTGCCAAGAGAGGCGTGGAATGACTCGTAGCTGTGTCTCTGCCTCGCGACTTGTCTCAGTGGCGCTGTGCTGTGACGTACGTACCTGTGCTGGCGGTACTCGGGGGCTACGGTACCATCTTTTTTTTGGCCTTTTATGTCAACTCCCGTGAGACAAGCGCTTGTCAACTGTTGCGCGCCGCTGTCCAGTGGAGCATGGTGACAATTACATTGCCCTAACCGGGGCCCTTGCTATACACAATATGCAGTGGTGAAGTGCGATGATCAGAACGCGAAACGATGAAGTGTGATGCTATGAATAGGCGATGACGACAAGTGGTGTCGCGCTTTAACGTCTCGAACGGGAGGCGTAGTGGTGGTAATTACTCGGGGATCTTGGGGAAGCCGTAGCTGTTCTTCGACGGGGCGCGGACGCTGGATGCGTGCGAATGCGCGTGCACGGCGGCCTGGGGATACTTCCACACGCGGGACATGGACTCGGAGCTCGAGCTGGCTTGGCGCGTCTCCTCGTCCCAGTCGAGCGGCGGCGTGCGATCGTCGACCCCTGGCGAGATGCTGGGCGCGCGCGACGGGGTTGCACTGTTCGGTCCACTGCCGCCGCCGAGACGGAAGATACGTTTGCGGTGCGCCTTGACGTTGCCGCTCGCGGCGGCGGCAGGGACACCGGTCGTTGAGCCCGGGGCTGACGTCGGTGTGCTGCGGCCGAGGTAAGGGAAGGAACGGACGGCAATGTGTTCGTGTCCCCGGGCGTACGGCGACAACGTATTGGCCGACAGGGAAAGGGTGGCTAACTGCGAGACGCTGTTGTTGATCTGCAACGTGATACCCCGTGGACGAGTGACCACGCCTGTCGTTGTCCCGAAGGACGTCGTCCGCGGTCGCGGTTCGGGGGCCACGGGGTGATGAGGCTCAGTCGACGCCCGCTCTCGCGGGCCGACGTCTCCTGGCGGCGACAGCACTGGCGGCGATGGAACCTGATCCACCGACACGCGCGTCTTGTGCTCCCAGTTTGACCTGGTGCGAACAAGGGGAACAGGAGGGGAGCCAGCGCGGCGCGAGTGGCCTGGGCCGCTCTGTGTCCGCAGGGGCGAGCCCTGGCGGTAGTGGCGGTGGTGCTGGTGATGCTCGTAGGCCGAATGGGAGTCTGAGCGGCGCAGATCCGAAGTGGACGTGACCGTTCTCCGCAGGCTCGAGGACGGCGACAGCGAGCGGTGGTACCCCAGGTGTGTGTTCGCGGACGGGGGTACACCTCTGCGTGGAGAGCCAATGGTCGATGTGCCACCAATGCTGCTCGCACGGGCAGTCACAGAGCCAGTAGCAGTTCCGGCAGTGCCGCCGGGGCTCGGCATGGCGACGCCAAATCCAGACTCGGACGGTGCACGGATGAAGGCCTGCGCGTGGAAAACACGAGGCCGTGTAATCTCACCGCCCCCCACAGCAGGGAACGTCTCCCACTGCACAGACACAGGGCTCGAGTGGGGCCGCTCGACCAACATTGCGTGCGGGACCTGCGTCGTCGTGGTCTGCGAGTGCATGTGGTCGCTGCTGAGCTCAGCTTGCCCACTTGCGATGGAGCCCTCGTCCTCCTCGCCAGTCTCCACGTCGTCGTCCTCCTCGTCAAACGAGCTGTCGGCTGCCTCATCCACTTGGTTGGTTCCGTCCATGAGACTTCCCAGGCCTCGCCCGCCGCCATTTCTTGTCTTCTCCCATAGCCGGCCAAAAGCTTCGTATCCGCTATGAGTCGGAAGGCCCTCGGGCCGCAGGCCATATGTGGGATCATAGTTTTCTATGTCAGGGAACACAGTGTACGATGTTGGTGACTCGGAGAGGGCGGGGTTGGCGGGCGGCCTCAGGTTCTGGCTCGTGACGCGGTGCACTCCGCGTCGTCGCGGGGTGCTGTTCTCACTGGTCCGTCCACCAAGGACCTGTGGCGGGCTAAAGATGTCTTCGCCCACCGTAGTCGGGTCGTACTGATCGTAATCGTCAGATCCGTTCAAAGTCGATGCCGCCGACGAGCCTGCATCCGTGTCGCGCATGTCCCGATACGGTGTCTCCACATGTCCGCCAGTTCCTGAGCGGTTAAACCACTTTTGCGACAGACGGTGGATGATTCCGGGGAGGTCTTCGCGGAACATTTCGCGCAGCTGCCCCTCAATCTCCTGCTGCAGGTACCCGCGAATGACCTCGACCGAGTCAAAGGTCGAGGAGACGTCGACGTTCTGGAGCGGGTCGTTTTTGAAGACGAGCGTGATGCCCTTGCTCTTGGACACGACTAGGATGAGGATGGCGCGGAGGTGCAGCTTGCTCAACCGCAGTGTCATGGGCACGAGAAGCGGCTGGCTCGCGAGCAGCGGGGTGGAGATGGGCAACGTCGACGAGGGGACGAGGTTGGGGTTGTGCGAGAGCGGGTTCGCCTGCACACGGCAGCGCACCTCGATCCAGGCATCGCCCTGGTATCCGAGCCGCAGGATGCCACGGAAGCGGTCCAACGAGAGGTCGCCAATCTCGAGAAGCGTCAGAGTAGGGGGCTGGCCGTCAGTGTGTGTGCAGACGCTCCACAAGTGAAAGCCCACCTGTGTGCCCATGTTCAAGTCCACCACCTCGATGCGGCCTTGGATCACCGGCGGCTTGTTGCCCTGTTTCTGTTAGCCGGGTGCTGCGGCGCGAGCCGTGTGCTCGCGTGAGCTGACCTTGTTGAGCGCCGTCTCCAGCATGGCCTTGGCATCGTCACAGAACGACGGCGAGAACGCCGTCGACCAGCCGGGAAAGACAAAGGACATTGCGGTGAAGGTTGGTCACGGTGCGACGGCGGCGGCGGGAAATGGGTGGTGGGTGGGTGGGTATTCGTCGACGGCGTACGTCGCTCCTCCAAGCGGGGGTCGTGTAATGGTACAGGGGATACAGGGGGATGCTGAAGCGTGAGAACAGCGGCTTTATTGGCGAGCCGGGGTCATTGTTCGTGCTGCTGCGCGCTCGTGGGTCGTGAAAAGCAGGTGTGGGAGGATAAGAGCGATGGCGAGGACGCGGTATCCGATGGCAACAGAGACAAAGGAAGCAAACGGAGGAGGAAAAATAAAAAATAAAAACAAGACAACAATAGAAACGCGGAGGAGGATACTAATGGGATTGACAAATCCGTGCAGCCCCGATTAGAAACGCACCCCGGTTCCTAATGGAAGACTGTAAACACCCGTTTAACGCCAGCATGGTTCGGTGGCGGCGGAATGAAGCAGGGATGACGACGCCGGCCGGCAGCGCCGCTGCCGATGGGACAATTGGTTCCGCGGCCGATCGGGATGCGCTACTCTCTCCGCGATTCCAGCAATCGGCTCGGTTATCGTGCACCAGTTTATGCTTGTCGCGGTGCAACGGCATGCCCAAGGCGGCGGGCGACACCGTCGTCAGGCGGTCGCTGCACGACAGCGTAGAGAGATCGATGGGACAGCAGAGTCGGCGTCGCGGCGTCACAGACGGCCGGCAGCGGGGCCGAGTTGGGCGAATGGTGCGGCGATATGCCTCTAGAGCGCGCCCTCTGGGAGGCATGGCACGTCAAGGCAGGCTCCTCGGCGTATACGGGTGTGAAACGCTGGTCCGGCGTTCGTGTGTGTGACTCTGCTCAGCTCGAGGCGCGGGCTGAGGCTCGCGCCGAGGCGCGAGGCGACCTGCTCTACTCGCAATGCCGCGCCCCGTTTCCGACTCGTGCCCGTCCAGACCATGTTGCCTTGGAGCCTGTGTCGGCGCCTGCCTGCCATCGTTTGTGCCCGCGGAGGCCATTGGCAGGCAGTTGGCCGTGGGCCAATCGAGTGAGTAGAGATACGTCGAGGGGCAGGGCAGACCATCCCGAAATGTGGCTATCGTGAACAGGGATCGCGGGGACCCGTTGGATCGGTGGATCGGCGAGGCCCAGGCTTCGTCTGGAATGTCTTCACGTGATTGTCGTCCAAAGGCAAACGCTCATCTCGGAATTTGTCGATCTGGGCGCAGGCCAGGATCTTTACGTCTCTGGCCATGTCCTAGATCCCGGACGCGCAGCGATAGACTGGTGTTGTTCTGCGGGGGGTCAGCGGGGTGGACTCGCGACCCGGTGCCGGGTAGGAGGGACCTCCTGGTCACTGGGCGCCGCCGCGAGCGCAGAGACGGCCCTGCCGATGGAAAGTCGGAGAAGAAGGGGGATAGCTATGGCCAGCAAACAATATAGATTGAAAACAGGAGCAGCGGCTCGCGGCATATGATCGTGAGTCCCGGCGCGTGAGTGCCCCGCGCGTTATCATGGGTCGCCAGTAGGTCTCTCGTTGGATGATTATTGCTGCAGATCAAGCAATATAAACGGGAACGTACATCTGTACATCTTGATGCCAGGCTCGCGCGCTGGAGTGGCACACGCCGCAACCGCCGATGGCATCGACCAGGTGGCTCGCGCAGCACTGTCCAGAGCCTGTGCCACTCTGGCCTCCAACGGCATCTGACGTCCAGCATCAAGCGGCACTTCCGGCCGTGGGCTGAGACCGAGACTACAGTCGCGAGCGGCGGTCAGATCGCGGAGCCACTGAGCGAGGTTCAGCGTGTTTGTTCCCTGCCCCCCCGCGAGGTGGCGCCCAGCCAGCACGTGTGTGGTGCGCGCCCGCCCCCAGGTGGGCAAACGCAAGAACCTGGGGACCACCGACGACACGTCGACGGCGCCTCTCGGAGGAGAGCGGACGTCCTGGGCCCAGCAGACGGGGCGGCCCGGGACCCGCGCGACCCGCGCGACCCCCCGGGGGCAGGAGACAGCGAGAGCGGGCCCGTGGGCACATTGTGGCGCCCCGTCTACCCATCTGCCGCCAGAAGGTCTCTGCGGCGTTCTCCAACAAGGGGATGTGCAGGAAGACGTTAGCGCTTGCTGCCCGTCCCCGCTCGCTGGCAGCCGTAGCCGACGGGCTAGGGCAGACGGCGGCAGCACCCACGTCGAGACGAGACGGCGCAGCGAGTGCCGACTAGCGTCCTCGATCGCTCCGCGTGTTACCGCGGCTGTCAACTCTGGCCGAGGACACGGGTGCACTGCACTTATCAAGGGGGACAAGGAGAAGAAAAGAAAGCAAAACAAACGAAGGGCAAGCGGGCGTTTGCCGACGTCTTGCCATTGCACGTCCGGCGCTGGCGCTGCTGGACGCTGGGCGAATGGCTGCACGCGCCGGGCGGGGGGATAGGACCGGCGGCGGCGGCGGGGTGGTTATCTCGTCCGCCTGCACAAAACCCGTGGATAAGCTTCTGTCCCACAGTGGGTGCGTGTAATGCGGGCGACGCGGGCATGGGGGGCATGACAGGCCGGAGGGCGGAGAGATGCCATCTGGGGGCCGCGGCTATCACCAGGGTCGGCAGCTGGTGGGCACTGACGGCATGCATGCGGGACCCAATCTGCGTGCGCGCTGCTGGGCCGTCCAGGTCTCTGGCCGTGTTTCAAGCCTCTCACGCCGCGGTGGTGCATGCAGAGCGCACGAGCAATCGCTATGCATCGGCGAGGATCGGCGCCGAGGTGCGGATCAAGGTTGCGCGATCTACGGATGGGCAGTGGCATCTCGCGCGCGACCGCCGGGCAGAGCGAGTCACCAATAACCGACCGCGCCGCCGGCGTCCGGTGTTCCGTTCGTGCCGTCCAGTGCCGATAGATCGGGCGAGCGGCCGCGGCCAGGACGCTGCGTGTCAGGAAAGGCAAGCGCGGACCAGCCTGGCGCGACCCAAAGAGGCCACCAGGTGTGCCGCTTATCTCATTTTGAGGGGAGGAGCGCACGCCGCCTGCCGAGCGGGGCAGCCCGTTGGCCAATCAGTATCGCACTGGGGCTGTTGGCTCTCTTCGGGCGGACCGATGCCGAGCAAACAGGTATCAAGGGCGTCTTGGGCTGCCAGTAACCCAGAGGTGGGCGCCTGGGGCGATATGCATGTGGCCCCGTTATTTTGCGGGCATGTTATATCGGGGTGCTGGCTGACGGCGCGTCGTTTGCATTGGGTGGAGACGTGCACGCAGCGGCGTCATCGTTGGAGAGTGTAGATCCCGAGGCATGGGGAAGGCCTGGGGCCTCTTGCCTGAGGAGCACGAGCAGGAGCAGCAGCAGCAGCAGCAGCTGCTGCTGCTGCTCTTGCGGCAACCACCGTCGCGCTCGAGATATCCCACCGCCATGCCAAACTGCACACTGCACGGCCCAGCACTACATGCACACATGTGCATCTCGACGCATCACAAACGCGCTCCACGGCGGCAGCCGCAAGCCCGGTGACCAGTCAATGATGCATTGCACAGTGGCGAGCGTGGAGGCAGCGCCGCAGCAGCAGCGAGCCCAGGGACAGTCGTTTGCGCATAAGAGACATGTTGGAAACGCGCAATTCGATTGGCTGCGAGTATCGCGACCTGCCTCCCTCGCTCGCCGTCTCCTGTCGTCCGCAGGTTGCTGCGACTGGCTGATCTGCTCCACCCACCACAACCGCATCCTATCTTTCGTCTCCCCTCTCTCCACCACAACACGGTCGTCGTCGTCACCACCGACACGCACATTTATCCCATTACCAAATCCATTATACCCCCCCTCTTCCCCACACGCGCACACACCCCGCTCCGCCCTCCCCGCTTCGACGCGCGCTGACCGCAGCTGGCACCACACTTGTTCCCCTCACCAGCACCCACTCACCTCCTGGCCTAATCCCTCCTTTCCCCCTCCCCCCCCCACCCACTCCTTAATCCTCTGCTTTCCCACTCCTCCCTCGCATAGACGAGCCCCGACGGGAAGCAAACAGCCGAATTGCAGATTCGTTCTCCCCTCTCCCACACCACTCGTCCCGTCCATCACCACTGCCGAGTCGCCACTGTCAACCTCCCCCCCTCGCGGACCCCTGCATCCACCCTCTTCGCGCTTATCCCTCCTTTGCACGCGCGCGCGACCCGTCTCCGTCTCTCCTCTCGCCGTCCTTTCTGGGTCCGCGGCACGCCTGACGCTAGCCTCTGCCGCTGCATTGACGCAACCCCATCCAGTCGCACGCGTCTGCGCCGTCATCGGGTCACCTTCCGTTTGCAGTTCATCTTCGTCGTCGTCGTTTGGCCTTGCCTCGTGCGACCTCTGTCACCAGCACCTGCCTCGACATCCATTCAACAACTCTTTTTTTTTTCTCATCACCATACAGCATTACTGCCGTGAGTTGACAGCAGAGACGTGACCCACCCGCCCATCTGCTCCTATCCACCTGGTCTCATGTGGTGGCCGAGATGACATGTTCCACTGGCTCTCAGATCCACCCACTCGTGTCCCCGCACCAACCCCCTCCTCGCCACCAGCATCCTCGCCGTCACCGCCCCCCAGTGCGCCGCTTCCGTAGCGAGGAGAGGCGGGGAACACGAGCGGGATGCCTGCGTGTCATTCACAGACTTGGCAAGCTCTTGACAGGTCGGAGCCCGCCGCTCCGCCTTGCTCATGTGAACGATCACGCACGGTTGGTCGGTTCCACATTCACTCCCTATCCAATCCATCCACTTGTTGTCCACCCTTCTGTCATCTCGCTCAATCGCATTCGTTGCCTCCGAGCACCACCATCCCGCACCACCCCCCACCACCCCCCTCACAGCCCCTATTGTGTTCAAACTTGACCATCCACCGAGGCACATCTGACATTCCCGAACAGCACCCCGCAACACGCATCCACCATGTCTGCAGTGAAACCGCAGGCGGCCCCCACCGACCCCCACGACTCTGGAGGACCTTCCTCTGTCGCCACCTCGGTCCTCACCGAGGACGAGGAAGACCTTGAGGACTACCGCCCCGGTGGCTACCACCCCATCAACATTGGTGACGAATTCAGCAACGGCCGATACATGATCGTGCGCAAGCTTGGATGGGGTCACTTCTCCACTGTCTGGCTCGCAAGAGATAACAGGTATGTTTCAGCAGGCTCTGCAAATCGCTCCCCAAGCCGTTTCTCACACGTGCAGTACCAACCGCCACGTTGCACTCAAGGTCGTAAAGTCTGACGGCCACTACACGGAGACGGCTCTGGACGAGATTCAGCTTCTTCAACGAGTAACCACTTCGTCCCAGTTGCATCCAGGACACACACAGGTCGTCGGCCTTGTGGACGACTTCCGCCACGACGGCCCCAACGGCTCCCACGTGTGTATGGTCTTTGAGGTTCTCGGTGAGAACCTTTTGGGTCTCATCAAGCGATACCAGCACCGTGGCGTCCCGACCCACATTGTGCGCCAAATTGCAAAGCAGATCCTACTCGGACTCGACTATCTCCACACGGAATGTCGCATCATTCACACCGACCTCAAGCCGGAAAATGTCCTGATCTGTATCGACGATGTCGAGTCTGTCGTCCAGGCTGAGCTCGCGTCCTGTCCCGCCGCCGTACCGACCAAGCTCGTCGGCGTGCCTCCCAGCCAGGGCCGGTTAGGAAACCAGACGCCCCGCAAAGAGAGCATGTTCATTGTTGGATCTCAACCGCTTCCTAGTCCGAGCTCTAGCTATTCCAGCAGTCCGATGCTCGACAAGTACGGCTTTGGTATGAGCAAGATTGAGGGCGCCGCGATCGGGAAGAGCGCACCGGCCGGACCTTCGCGGGGGACGGTGCCCCCCGGCGCCCCCGTCGCACGGTCGGTCACGACTGAAGCGATTGGCGACGGCCTGGGCAACGTCAAGATTGGAACAGAGAATGAGCTCACTTGGGAAAAGAAGAAGCCTGCCGTTACTCAACCGAAACCAAAGGGACCGTCTCTGCTGTCGCAGCAGATGAACCAGCCCCCTGTCGCCCCCGTGAGCAGCAGCACAGACCCCGCAGTCGAGAGTTTGCCGTCGAACGCATCCAACGCAGGCACGCCTGCCCAGACTGTCATTTCTACCCCTGCAACTACCCCTGACCCTGGACGCGATGCTATCGCGACCTCTGTCCAGTCGACCGGGTCCGCAACAGACTCAGCATCACCGGTAAAGACGGACGTCAAATCCCTCTCGTCGGACACGAGCCATGTCAACAACCTGCAACAAGACGAGCCCCACCACGGTCACGACCACGAGCACCTGGCGCCGGTCGCGGGTGACCCCACTACCCTTCCCCCACCATTCCCCTATGACCCTGCAACGCTGGAACGCATCACGGTCAAGATTGCCGACCTCGGCAACGCCTGCTGGGTCGATCACCACTTTACCAACGACATCCAGACTCGCCAGTACCGGTGTCCGGAGATTATCCTGGGAACACGTTGGGGGCCAAGCGTCGACATCTGGAGCGCTGCTGCATTGGTACGTGTCTCGCGAGTCATTCCTACTAAAAGAAAATTCACTGACCCCCCAGATCTTCGAGCTGTTGACGGGCGACTACTTGTTTGACCCCCAGCCGGGCACCAAGTATGATAAGGATGACGACCACGTCGCGCAGATCATGGAGCTTCTTGGCGAGATGCCAAAATCTCTCGCTCTCTCCGGCAAGTACAGCCACGACATGTTCAACCGCCGCGGTGAGCTTCGCCACATTCAGCGACTGCGATTTTGGCCTCTCCTCTCGGTTCTCAAGGAGAAGTACCTCATGGAGGCTGAGGAAGCTGAGCTCCTTACCTCCTTCCTTCTCCCCATGCTCCACTACTATCCCGACAGCCGTGCCACCGCCGCCGAGCTCCTCAAGCACCCATGGCTCGAAGGCGTCGTTGTTCAGGGCGACCTCGAGATTGCGAAACAGAACCACCAGCGCGAAGTGGAACGTTTGCGTCTCGCTAAAGATGGCGCCACTCCCTCAAACGGGCAGCAGCAGCCCACGCCCCCGGCCCCAGCCCCGACAACGAGCACCGAGCGGGAGGGTCCTCTCTCGGAGATTCTCAAGCTCGGCAAGCCCGTAGCAGGAATGGTCGGAATGGGCCGTATTTAGATGGAACCTGCCAAGTGCGAAGGTGGAGGGGCGCCAGCGCGTCCCTGTGTGGAGATGGAATGTGGTAATGCTTGGACCCGGTGCGGCAAAACACAAAATTGCACAGACGGACAGATCCAGCTGCGGCACGCGACGGCAGCGCGACAGCGGCCGCAGCACGAGCATCACACAGGATAGCGCGATCGAGAATTGTATAACCACCAGCCAAACCACCAACAACAGGCGGCGGGCGCAACAGGACGCGGCACCAGCTCCTTTAATCGATAACCACTGCTTCGCGCGAAGCGACTGGGGATGCATCGAGACCATGTCTGGCGGCGACTATGATACGACGACGACAACGGAAATGACGACCCTCTCTCCCCTCCCCCATCCCTCTCAACCCGCCCTCCTTCTCCCTCTCCCTCTCCCTATCCCTGACACCTCGATCCCACACTCATCCAATGCTCAGCGTACGCACGTTCGACTAGCATATGTACCGCTCCGCCCGCCCTCCAACTCGAGTGTTTCCCAAACCATTTCGAGCCATCCTAACCCCCGCGCGTCCCGATACCCTCTAGTAACAATGGCAGTAGCCACCCTATTATTTTCTGACCGATCCACCATTACTTGTCCGCCAACTTCCTTTCCTTCAGATTGTTTTTATTTTATTTTTTCTATTCTTGATAGAGGTTTGCCGCATGTACGGTGGTTTATTGTCCGCAGCGTCGTCTCCAATTCTACCTACTCAGCTGCTGCAGCGCGTCGATCCGTCAGTGGCGGTTGGCACAAGCGAGGCACAGAGCACCAACCCCCAAGGCACGTTAATCATCCATAACTGCCGAGAGCCTGCCGGATGCCGCCGGTCGAAAATGTGAAGTAACCTTCAGCGTGGTGGTGTCGAGCACGACGCGCTGCTGGCACCGCTGGGCCCCTCACAAGCGGGGAGCGGGCTCTCCGACGTCATTGGTGATAATCAGTTACACTCCCCGCGGCGGCTAGATAACCTCGCAACTATTTTCTTTTTTTTTTTCTTTTTCAACACGCCACGGAACTCCATCATCCACGAGGGTGCGCATATGTGCATTTGTGGTTGGATTTGTTCTTCTACCTCTCTAGATTAACCTTCTTGATAAGAGAGGTTGTACCGCGCAAAACGTGCCGTCCCTGCAGTTCGAATATCTCGGCTGTAGGAAAGGTATTTGTTAGGGGATCTAAAGATGGAGGCTCTTCGAGGGAGAGGGGCACCTTGGACATCACGATGTGTGCTCTCGCGCGTGTGGGGGCCGGACCGGCACGAGGACGACAAACGCAACGAGAGCGACGGCAGCGTTGGCGACAAACACGAGGGTTGGCTGCCCCGCCGTGGACAGCTTCGCATACCCGCTGCCAAACACGGCCATCGTGGCGACAACGGCCAGGCTCTCGACAAGGGCGACAGCCGACAGGGCCTCCTGCCCGTGCTCTCTGCCGACGAGCTCCGTGATGACCCCCTTGGCGGCCGGTCCTGTGCCGCTGGCGAGGGGGAGGATGGCGGAAGCAACGAAGAGCTGCCACGGGGCGCGCACGAGTGTGGCCGCGCAGGTGAGGATGGCGTCGACAAGAATTGACAGCCGCAGAAAGTGAATGTCAAAGGCTGCGGTAGGGGTGAATGTCGGCTCTCGACCCGCATCCTGGTCATCGACCTCGAGCCGGATGACAGGGGCCACCCATGCGCGGCCGCGGGCAATGATACGCGGGAAGACAACCGTCAGGAACACGGAGCGCACCACCATGTTCAGAAACTGTTGTCAACACAAAGGTCGCGCCCACGCACAACTCACCAGCATCGCCGACGTGGCATCCGGTTCGAAGCCAAAGACATCTTGGCCTACAAGCTGGACAGCCATCGGCACATAGCCTGTCGCGAGGACTGACAAAAAAACGCCGACAATGAGCAGCGGGAGTGTCCAACCATGACCGAATAAGAGACGGAAGGCGGAGAGGACGGAAGGCTTCCTTTGACGCGCTGGTGGGTTTGAGGGTATGATAACGAGGCCGAGCATAACAGCCGCTACCAGAAGGGCAAACGCTGCAGCAAACGGTCCAGCCAGGCCGACAATCTTGTAGATTATACCGCCACCTGGAATGAGCATCACACCAAGTGCCACACACTCACCAACCTGACCGATGGCGTATCCTGCCATGGACGCGCCGGTGAGAACGCCAAACATTGCTGTGCGTTCAGTCTCTGTAACCATCTCCATCAATGCTGAGTTGGCGGCGAGCATGAACCCAACGGGTGTGCCAAGAATGCACAGTGTCTGAGCCCAGAGGATCAAGGTGACGCCGCGCGCGCCTCCAACAGACATGGTGTAGAGCTGCAGCAGCATCCTAACCGCGCTCCACACGCTCCCCTGGAACATGGCCACCTTGGTTCCGAAGCGACCGATCCAGTACTGCGTAACAAAGATGGTTGCTATGCCTGCTGTCAGATCGGAACGTGCCGGAACAACCCACCGCAGACAGTCTGTACCATACCCATCTTCGCAATGTTGGACGCTGCCAGACCCTCGATGGCGGGCAAATGGCACCGGTCGTTGGCAACCTCGGATCCATAGTACCCATCGCAACTCATCTTGCGGATCAAGAATAGAAGAGACGTGTTCGGCATGGACATGGCCGTGACTATGAGGAAGGAGATGAGACCGAGCCGACGAACGGGAGGGAAGCGAGACTTTCTCTGCGGGTCGCAGACGATGCCATTGCCCGCCGGGGTCATGTCGGTCGTCTCGAGGAGCGGCGCTGCTTCCGCCGGGTCTCCTTTCGCGGGAAAACGCTCTGTAGTTACCATTGTGTGATGGGTGAACGTGGGAAAAAGGAGACCTGTAGTCTCAAGCCCTGTCGAAGCGGAGTACAAAGGCAATGAGACGCCTGATCCAGTGTTTCGGCCGAAAGATCACTCGTTCAATCTTATCTGATATGGCTCGAACCATGAAGCAACAGTCGCAATCCTCAACAACGGCCATGCAGGTGCTGCGGAACGGGCAGCTGCATCGGGGAGTCGAGTCTGACCTCAACAGCAGGCTCCCGGCCATCACAGCTTGAGCAGATTGGCAAACCGTCCACCAGCCGCACAAAACGCAGGGGTAAGTGGCAGTGTTTGCTTTCTCATCCCACAAATTATCTTCGCCCAGAATCTCACGAGGAATCCTGGTAGGAACGACAGCAACACGGATGAGGGAGATCTGCTGGAGAGGTCTCAAGGTAAAAAATATTGAGGTATCAGAATGGAACGCAGGATATTGGAACCGGCCATGGGCGATCGAGGAACTTCGACACTGGCCTCACCGCGAACCAGCGTAATCAGCATTCATGAACCCAAGCAGGTGCTTTGCAGGTGCTTTGACATTCAGTCGAAACCAGACTTGCACGTTGGACGCGTCCGTCCAACCTGTGACGCCGTCTACTGATGGACCTGACCAGACGACTTATGGTATGACGGTGGCTGTGTTGCACGCCGCGGCTCGCCGTCCGTCAACCCTGGTCCGCCCGTTGAGGAACGTCCTTAGGGGAGCTCAGTAACAATCCGATATGCTTTGAACAGTCCCACAGGTCCCAGATCCTAAGAGGGAAAAGTGATTGCTGTGAAAGTGCCACAGGCGATACGCGCCTAGGTCGCCCTTGTCATGCGTGGGCTGCAAATACACAATCCATGCTATCTATCAATCCCTGGATCTCTAGAACCGTGTGGTTGTTGCTTAGTTGGGCCTGGGCCCGTTTACTGATATTAGCGACCCTCGGCTTCCCAAAGTGGAGCTTTGATGCAGACGTTGAACAGAGTAGAGTAAAATTGGCACCGTACCTACACTTTAGGCATGCGGAGTTGACGACCTTCGTGCGCCTGAGGTTTGCAGCTCCTGAGCAGTTGGTCTCCCCGCAGAGCGACATCGATGACTTGGATGCCCAGTAAGATTCTGCGGTCTGCGCCGCCGTACCCACCGGCCACGTCGCGGAAACGTATGTCCCTCCACCTCGGTCGCCGGCGTTCGTGCCCGGAATGTGTGAGCTGCGCTGTTGCCCCGTACCTGGCCCCGCATAGTCAGCGGCCGCATGACCTGCCCTCGCTCGTTCCAGTTCCGACAGGTAGTAGCGATAAGTTTGCACCATGTGTCGACCAATCAAGCGCTTGCTAATCGCATTCCGTGTACTCGTCAGCGAGATAGATGCTCACCCCAGTATACTTTCGTTAGCAGGCACGCGGGAGCGGCGGTAGCCCGTTTAGGTGCCGAGCGAGAGGGCTCCTTCCATTTGTGCGGAGGGGCAAGCCGTACGGTACAATGTCGCCAGCCTGATGATCCCAACTTGCGGAGGTCGCTCTGCAACGGTCCTCTTGGCCAAATGTCCCGGTCCCACACCCCAATCATGTCGTGCTGGCCGCAGAGGGTCTCGACGACGCGGACAGCGGCTCCTGCTGAGTCGGGGACCTGTGGTGAGCGTACGCGCCACTCGAATGGGCCCCATTCCGTTGCCCCGCACGCCCCCGTGAGCCAAACAAGGGCAGAAATTTACGTAATCCACTGCCCCCTAAACACAAGCCAAGAAGTGACCATGAAGTGACCATGACATTCTCTGTGTCTCTCCCGCTCTTCATCCCTGCACGTCGTATCGTCGTGCCTCACCTGTAAACGGCAATGCCCGTCGTCACTCGTCCTCGCACACGTCATGCAACTCGCGACGCGAGCAGAGCCGCAGCCCAAGCGGGTCGCCTCACGTTCAACGATCGAGTGTAGGGGCGCTGCTGCCGCTGCGCCAACAAGGATCAGGAGATGCGTCTTCGCGGTCGGCCCCGCTCCATCCATCACAGGCACTGACTGCAGCAGTACGTTGTTGAGGCCATTGTTGGCGACAATACCATCGGCTACCGTAACCATTACCCCGTTCGGTGGGCTTTCGTGAAGGGATGCTTGAGAGGACCGATGCCAACTTCAGCAATATCGGACACCTCATCCAGATATCCAACGAGCGTGTGAACGAAAGAGAGGAGGAATCCGGACCAGAGGTGTACCCAGTGCACCCAGCTCTCTATACTCACTATTGTATATCGTGGAGTTTAATCTCAACGACGCCGTCATACATGGGCGCAAAACTACTTTGTTCGATCGGAGGGCCACACCGACAGCTGCACCTGGGAGCTTGTCAAGAACCTTGCGAATGCCCAACAACTTCTGGACAAGTACCGAAGCACCGCTGTCCCTGCGACGGAAGGAAATGAAACTGGGCGGCGATTGGAGCCGACATGCGCCGGTGTGATATCAGAGACTGGATATAGAACTCGGCTGTACGTTCTGGGATGTCGAGCGCGCGTACGGAACGTTGGCTTCTGAAGCTCTCTCTGTTAGGGGCGCACTGGAGACGCGTTAGAAAATCAATGATGTAGTGAGGACGGTGCGAAAGGAATGTCCTACAGAAGCGCCTGCCCGAGGCTTCAGCATCCTGGACTGAGCATTGTCTGGCACATTGTTGAAGGTGTTAGGGGGATTGGGTGCTTGGGCATCACTGGACACTCTGGTTTGCCTGCTATCACGGATTGCATGCCCTCGGGCCAAGGGCTATCATATCGTCTATATCAGCGAAATCAGGGTAAGGTGCTCGTTACTTTTGCGGGCGCGTGGGCGCGCAGCAGCAAGGGAGGTCGCGCCATGCTAACATGTGGTGCTCTTTCGTACGACGAAGAGGTTTACCGCATATTCGCTGCCGCACTGGGGGATGAGGGCTTACTGAGCCTTGAGCTTGGCGGCCTCGCGTGCCTTCTTCCTGAGCGCGCGCGCACGAATATCCTTGTGCATCGAGAGAACGACGCCGACTCCGATCTGCTCGGTAACACTGCCAAACAGGCCGACGACATAGTCGAGGAGCGCGTGGGACGGGTACGGCGTCGAGTCGTACGGGCGGCCTTGCGCGCCGCGCTGGAGCCCGATCGAGCTGAGGGTCGACTTGACAAACGCCTGCGCGGTGGGAACGGTGAGGGATGACTTGCGAATCTTGGACATGTTCGAGACAACAAAGGCGGGGAGTACGAGTCGGAACATCACGCCCTGCGGCTCGACCTCAGCGGCGACGGCAGTGTTCCACGTCTGCAGGCCACCCTTGGTGCATGAGTATGCCGCGAGGAGGGCCGAGGGGATGCGGCCCGAGAGCGAGCCGACGTTAAGGACAAGCGAGCGCGGCGAGTCGATGCCATTCGAGCGCGCGACAAGCTGAGGGAGCACCGCACGGGTGAACTGAAGTGTCCACGAGATGTTCTGGCAGGTCAGGAGGAGGAAGGAGGTGCTTTACGAACAGTCTGCACAATGGCGTCAATCTCCGCCGGGTCCGTCTCGGCAAAGGCGATCGGCATCTCGTGCGACATGCCGACGTTGTTGATCACGATTCCGACGTCGAGAGATGAGGCGACGTCCGCAACGCGTGCGACGTTTGCACGGCAGCCAGCGACGTCCCCGGCGTCGGCAACAACAGTGGCCGTGGGCACCTTGTACTTTGTCTCTGTTGGACAGTTAGTATGATTACGGCTGCTAGCCTCATGCTGATGGCTTCCTGGCGTTCCACTCACCGATCTTCTTGGCGAGTTCATCAAGAGCGTTCTGGCGACGGCCAACGAGGATGACGCCAAAGCCCTTGGCGGCGAGCTGGTTAGCAAACTCGAGGCCAATACCGGAAGTGCAGCCCGTCACGATGGCCCAAGTGCGCTGTCCCTTCTGCGACTTGAACTTGGAGAGCTGCGGGTCAGTGACCGTTCGGGCGCATGACACAGTTGGCCAGCTGGTCTCTCTCAACAATTCTCTCCAAAGGCCAGCGCCTCCCTACTCCTAACCAGACTCACGCTGACACCAGGAACGATGCTGATCTCCGCCAGCAGGCGGATCCAGCCCCACGCATACCGTGCGAGGACCAAGGCGCCCACCAAAGCAAGAGTGAGAGTCGGGAGCGGAATGTCGCAAACTGTAGGGTGTGAACGTGGCGAGGGGGAGCAACGGGTCCGTGAGTCCGCAGGGTTCACCCGGGAGTGAGAATCCGCGCGTCGCGAGACGTTTGAGGAGGAGAGTGCACGGAAATGAGCAGTGGGAGAATTCACGGAAATGAGCAGTGATAGAACGCGCAGGAGGCGAGGGCCGGGAGGAGCAAGTCGTCAGCACCACACGGAGCGAGACGTGGAGCACGACGTACCGATCTCGTGGCCAAAGAGCTTGATCGTCGGCGCCGGTCCCGTCGAGGCGAGGTGGATCTTGTCGCCGGCCATCTTGAAGTATTGGTACGATGAGAGAGAAGTTCGGGAAGTGCGAATGTCGTGGTGGTCGTGGTCGTGACGCGGTCTGCCCAGCGCGCCTTGGAATCACCGTGGGCCGTGGGGTTCAGGGCTGCCCGAAATTCACACGTGGCTCTGAGATTGGGATAATGGGATATAGAGATCGTGAGAGCTCGCGACGAGAAATGCCCGAGGGGAGGAAAAGTAGGAGGCCGAAAGCGGAGGAGGACGAGTAGATGCATACAGTGGAACGGTGCGGAAGAGGGTGCTACTGGTTGGAAGGTGATGGGTGTGTGGGAAGTGTACTATGAACAGGCCCTCAGGTATCTCCAAAACTGGCTTTGGTGCACCAGCTGCGTTTGGGTTGTGGGCGGCGGAACTCACGAAAGCCGAGAAGAGGGAAGATGGATGGAACAGGCAGTCTACAAGAGGCCGGCGTGGGATTGCGGCGGTGGACCACAACATCACATCACACGCATATGCTCGCGGCATGCTCGGTCAAAAAGAGTAAACGGTTGATGCCGTCGTTGCTGCTTATTGTGCCGGCGGTTCCTTGGGCTCGACGCCGAGTTGGATCTCCCGGTTTCGCAACAGCCCGAGGATCATCGACATGCCTTTCCTCGCCTGTCCGCTGTCAGCTTCCAATGCGCAGACGATAGCGCATGCGCAGAGGACCCACCTTCTCCGTGTTGCCCTCAAACTTGCCAATGCCGTACGACTCGATCTTGTTGCGGATGATCTGGGACCAGCGGCCCCCGAACTGGGAGCGCACCTCGGCAGTCGTGTAGTGCAGTGTGGAGCTGCGGATGTCAGATCAAGCACCTTGGGCCACGTGGATGACGGGGTCGACCTCCAACACTCACCCGTTAGGACCCGCACACAGTTCTCCGCCCTCAATAACGTGCATGAACTTCTTGAAGCTCAAATTGCCCTGTCTGCACCGCAAGCGCGGCTGGATGTGGTAGTCTACTTCGGAGGCACCAGCGGGCGGCTTCGCCTCGCCGCCCCACCCCGGTGGGTCCACCACCGACTCTTCGAGCACCCACGCGTCGAGGCCGCGCCCGCCACTCGACGCCGCGGTGGGCAGCCACTTGGTGGCCCACTGTGGGACGAGGCCGCGTTTGAGGATCAGCCGCAGCGTGCGAATCTGGCCTGTCGTCGGGTCGACTGTGCGGGAGAGAACATCGACGGAGAGGACATGCCGTGCGAAGGGGTTGGGGTAGCGGAGAAAGAAGGCGAGGAGGGGTGTCGGTGGTGTTTCGGGACTGCAGGTGGGGGAAGGAAGACCGATCAGAGAGGGAAGGAATGGGTGTGGGGTTTGTCGAGGGCAAGGTGACGATGGTTGACGCGGACACATGTGCAAAAGACGGAGTACCACAGCGACGAGGAATGGGCATCAGTAACGAGCATCGCCAATACCAGTCACCACTATCCAAACCATCTCCGCGTGGACCGCTGACCACCGACACCCAACAGCTCGACCCGCACCTTCGCGCACAACCACTGATCAGAACGGCTAACGCACTAGGTATGGGTTTTGCTGTAAAACTGGACCATGGCTATTGGATAGCTGCGCGCGCCTCGTTGGGTTGATAGCCTCCCTTGTGAGGTTCTGATGAGACGCGTTAGCTGGGTTTGTTTACTCGGATGGCGGATCGCCTCTTTCGCCGGGGTTACGGGTGGCTGTCGCCGAAGCCGTAGCTAGAGCTGGCGCTGGCGCTGGCGCTCGTAGATGGCCTGGTATCGGGTTTCGATGGTCTCCGTCTAAAAACGCGGAACGGAGGGCAGTGACGGGATTTAGAATGAATGTGGAGAGAAGAAAACGTAACCCCGCAAATCAGGACGTTTTGCTCGCGACGGGCGGGATGTGGTGGAGTTCTCGGGGGTGGTCGACACGGTCAGCCGATGGGACGACGTGTGTGGGGGAACCAAACGAAGCAAGCGAGGTGATTGACAGAGTATGACAGTCGTCGACGTCGCTGTCGTGGTCGTCGTCGTCCTAGTCCGGTCTTGGGTCATCGCTACTGTTCCCACCACCGACGAGGTTGCCGCCGCAGGTGCCGGCGGAGCCAAGGCGGGCCTGAACAATGGAAATCTCAAGAGCGGTAATTTTGATCCCGCTATCAACCAGGGCCAGAGCCAATTGTTCGGCTTCCGTACGTCATGTCATGGCCCCTGCACATCGGCTCCCCTCTTTCGAGCCACTGGACAGCGACAGTCAAAACATCAACTCTTGGCCTCCCGGTTCTATTGCGCTATGGCCACGGTCTGGACAGTGCAGCCGTTGGTCCTCCCGAAGCTTTGGCCACAAACTGACCCATGCAGCATCATGTGGAATAGTATCAGCTTGGGGTTGGTAAGGGCAGATGGCCCCGCACTGGTGCCCCTGCATGACACGGACGTTGCAATCGGGATGCAAGTAACAAGACAACAATGTGCAGAACTAACAAACAAAATCAATGTCCATACCAAAAAGGTGTTCCCTTCAACGCCATTATGGATCTGCGCTCGCGTCATTGGGAGTAGGACTTGAAGCCGCGGCACCGCCAGTGGAGGCGACACCAGCGGATGCGCTTGCTGTCTTCCGTGGACGGTCGGGGCTGGCCTGGTTCTGGACGAGGAGGTTGCGCACGCGATCTGCCAGGGGTCCACTGTCGCGGATGCGCACCGGCTCCCGCGTTCTTGGTGGTCGGGGCTCTGGTGCAGGGGCGGGTGATGACCGATCGCTGTTGCGGCCGCCGAGATCACCGCCGCCTCGACCACGGCCGCGTCCCGGGAAGCCACGGTCACCTCGCGTACCCCGGCCCCTCCACGATCCACTCGGAACAGGCTCGATCGGCGGCGGGTGGGCGAGACCACAGGGCCCTTGCCGCCCTCCTTGGATCGGGTGCGGGCGCGACGACGTCCACGGACCTTGGGACGATGAGAAGCCACCGCGGCCACGAGGTGGGTTGCGCGGTCCTGACCTCCACGAGGGAGCGTCGGAAGCCGAAGTGGAGGCCGAGGTCGGCGGGGCAGAGGATGACGAGTGGGGGGCAGCGGCAGGGGTGGATATCGGGTCGGGAAGGGTCTTCCATACCGACTTTCGCGGCGACACTGAGCCGGGTTTGACAGGCGATACGCTTCCGCTCCTGCTATGCGACGCCTTCTGGGCACTGCTTCCCCCTAGTGGAGGGAAGGCTGTCTCACTCTTTGTGTCCACGCGGAGCGCAGCAAACGCGCGACGGGTCGCTTCCTCGTCGTCCCCGGAATCCGTCTCGCTGTCCCAGTGGCGGTGGACAGTTCGCACTTCGGTGCGCTTCACCTTCCGCTTGTCGTTCTTGATCGCCGCCTTGCTCTTCTCCGCCTGCTGCTCCGCGAACGGATTGTCCGCCTTTACACTGCCGAGCCCGACACGCCCACTCGAGCCAGGAACAACTCCTCGCCGCGCCTCGGCCTCGAGCTGCCGGCGACCACGAAACGCCGACATGTCCTCTTGGGGGACAAATCCGGCGCGGACCTTTTGCTCCTTGCGAAGGCTGGAGGTTAGCACACAGCCTGCAGCGAGAGCTCGCTCACGATCCATCCTTCCGGCGCGACGCGGGGATGACACGTTCGAGGGTGCGGGGATCGACGATGATGCCGGACGCGGTCTTCTCGGGGTTGAGCGGGGGGAGGGATGGTGGGAGGGACATGCTTGACAATGTGGTTGCGGATGAGTTGAGGAGAGAGACGAGAGATGTGGATGGTTGGAAAGTTGCGACGAGAATCGAGATAGACCACCGGGGACTGCCCAGCCAGCCCGATAGGCAGCCGATCAGTGTTCATCAACAACAGGGCTGAGTTTTACTGTTGCAGGCGGAAGCATCATTAAAAAAGTGGAGGTTGGAGATTACAAAAATTGATCCCTTTTGAAATTTCAATTCCAATGTCACGTGATCCATCATCGACCTGGATCCAACTCGTTCACCAAGATTTCTGGCATGCAACAACAATCTCTACAGTGTCGTCTCCATCCGACTCTTCTCGCTGCTCGCCTGCTCCAGGTCGACGACCGCAATGGACGCTGTCAACACGAACGGAAAGGACGCGGTCCGTCTCTGCGAACACATCGTCCGCGGTGCGTTCGGCGATGTCGTCTGTGTGAGTATTGCTCGAGTCGCGAGGGACAGCCTCCACCGTGAACCGCACTGCATTTCCATGCCTGCGCTCCACAAAATCTGCCCGGCCTCAGCTGACCTATAGCGCGTAGCTTCGACCCTCCTCAACCGTGGTCGCTGCACTGCGTTGTCCGTATCGCGTCTCGCGGCCCTTGCGCGCCCAACGACGAACGCCGCTCTCGTCATCCTCATCCAGCACAACCTCGTTGGCTCAACGGGCGGATCCCGTCGCGATCCACCCGAGGAGGAGATGTATGAGTTCGACGTCACAGAGTGCCTCCTGCGTCTCCGCTGGGGACGTATCCTGGCGCTCACAGAGCAGACGTTTGGAGAAGAAGTAGGTTACGACGGGACCGGTTGAAAGGAGAGTGCTCACGCTCAGGCCCTCGCTATCGTCCGTCAGCTGTTCCTCTTCGGAAGGCTCACGATGCCTGAGATTGCCGCCGAGTGTGGTACGCAGGGCGACCGTGCTCGTGAGTTGCCGCCGGTGTGCGCCACGCTAACACCGCAGGTGGGGCTTCGTTGCGCAAGACGGCAGTCAAGCTGCTACGCCAGGGATTCATCGAGCCCACGTGCGCCGAGCTGCTGATTCTGAGGTCGGACCAGATCGACAGGAGATACAGGGTGGGCACTCTCTGTCTGTGCTGGCCCACTGACATTAGGCGAAATGGATCGAAAAGTCAGCTGCGATGGGTACCAAGCTGCACTCTGCCACTACGCTGGCCGAGCTGCGGAAAGCTGCTACCAACGAGATTGACGATGAGCGCAAAGACTTCCGCAACAAGTTGCGCGCTCTCAGGGAGGTTAAAATGAAGAAGACCAAAGATGCGCTCAAGACTAAGACGAAGGACTCGGACGACAACTGGTCTGTTCTGGAGGACGTGCCAATGCGCGTAAACTACGACAAGTTCAACGTGCTCATTCGCAACGAGCTGCTCATCAAGGCGGCCGAGGACCGGTGGAATCAGGCGGCAGGTGAGGTCATGCGTGCTGTATTGGCAGCATCACTCGACCACCAGTTTGAGCCACGCGAGTTGCGCACCGAGCATCCTGTCGGCGTTACCGCCATTGTGTCCTTCATCCCTACGTCGAAGCACAAGCTGCTTATCGCGGGCATGGCGGGTCAGTCGTCCAAATCTGTTCCAGACATCGTCCGGCAGTACCTTGCGGTCATGTCGGGCGACGATCTCGCCGCCGACGTCACGGGCGCTCGTTTTCTGACGCACACCGACCACTCGTCCCCCAGCTACTTTGTCGAAATCGAGAATATCTGCACCTCACTCAAGGCTGCGCTCCTTACGGAACTTGTCCGCGATAGGATAGACGAAAAGGCCGCTCGCGTCCTGGCCGTTGTGGCCCGAGCGCACTTTGCGTCCGAAACGATGGTAAGTGTCCGACCTGGACTGCTCTCGTCTACTGTGACTGATTTGTCAGGTCCGCGACTGTGCAATGATCCCGCTGCGCGAAGCCCGCCAGATCCTGTCTGAGTTGCAAAAGCTCTCCCTCATCGACATTCAGGAGGTACCGAAGACAGCCGCAAAAGGCCGCTCGCCCTTCCCTGGCGCCGACTACCACCTGTGGGGCATCGACCTCCGCAAGGCGTACGGATTTTTGCTCTCGGGCGTGTACAAGACGCTGGGCAACATTGTCCAGCGCCACGCTAAGGAGGTGGACCGGCGCGCGGCGCTGCTCGCCAAGATTGATCGGCCGGATCTCGTTGCGGAGGGCATTGACATTGCGTCGTGCCTCACAGCCAAGGACCAGGCGGACCTTGCCGAGCTGGCGAATGCGCAGACGATGCTGAGCCTCGCAGAGACGCGGACAGAACTCGTGGTCATGATGCTGCGTGACTTGCCTGGGGGCATCGGTCAGCGGTAGTGAGGAGATGGGAGTGTGAGAGTGCAGGAGGCATGTCGTGGTGGGACATGCAGTACCATACATTTGTTAACATGCCATGTTATACGACCTATTTTTCTCGGCAAGGTCTACTGTACCAGTGAACGCAGCACACACACTAGAGACATGAAGGATAACCGCAGCCTCGCCAAGAGACCAGTTGGCTGGCCGGATATACGGATATCGCAATATATGACAGTGGAGGGGCCGTGTTTTTGCGCCACCACATCAAGCTGAAATACACTACTGTTTGAACTCGACGTTACTCCATCCCCTATCCACCATCGTCTCTCTTCCGATCTTCTCATCATGAAGGTAAAGTTGAAGCCAAAGATTCTATAGTGCTGCCCCTGACAGCGCGCAGGTCGCCGTCCAGGGCTGCTGCCATGGCAGCCTGACCGCAATCTACGACTCGATTGCCGAGTATGAACGGCAGAAGAACACCAGCGTCGACCTCCTCCTCCTCTGTGGCGACTTCCAGGCGCTCCGGTCAACACACGACTTTGCCTCGCTCGCTGTACCTCCAAAGTATCACGCGCTCGGAACGTTCCACCAGTACTATTCCGGCCAGCGCGTGGCACCGGTGCTCACAATTGTTATCGGCGGCAACCACGAGGCGAGCAACTACATGTGGGAGCTGTACCACGGCGGGTGGCTCGCCCCGAATATCTACTATCTCGGTGCGGCGGGCAGTGTGCTTGTTGACGGGCTGCGCATAGCGGGTGCGAGCGGTATCTACAAGAGCCATGATTACAACAAGGGTGCGCCCGCGAGCCGAACGGGTTGGGACTCACACCGCAGGACATTTTGAGAACGTGCCGTTCAACAACTCCACACTTCGCAGCATTTACCATATCCGGCAGTATGATGTGGCGAAACTGATGCTGGTAAGTCTACTGGACTGGCGTTCTCGAAGCACAACGGCTGACTTCAGCTTCCGCGATCCCAACCGACCGTGTTCCTCTCCCACGACTGGCCGATCGGCATCGCGCGGCACGGCGACACGGCTGCACTTCTCAAGCGCAAGCCCTTCTTCCGCGGCGAAGTGAGTGGAGTGGATCCCTCTTCAGCGGAACAAGAACCCTAACGGAACGCAGATTAACAACAACACGCTCGGATCGCCGCCACTGTTTGGGCTTCTCAACCGGCTCCGGCCAGACTACTGGTTTGCCGCACACCTGCACGTCAAGTTTGCGGCCGTGTACGAGCATGAGAAGGGGGAGGCATCCACTCCCGCAGCCGGATCGTCGCTCGGGCCCGTGCCGACGCAGATTGCTGCTCGCTCCAACTCGGGGCCAGCACCCCAACCACCAGCAGCGGAGGTCGTTGTGAACCCGGACGAGATCAACATCTCGGACGACGAATTTGCCGACCCACCAGCAGCAATCGTACCGCCAGCGGTCTCCCCTGCGGTAGCTGCCGCACCGGCTACGAGCAATCCAGACGAGATCAACCTTGAGGAGGATGAAGAGGACGCGGTTGAGGCTGCCGTTGGCCTCGCGCCGTCGGGACCCAATCCGGATGAGATCCAGCTGAGCGACGAGGATGAGTTTGAGGCGCCTCCTCGTGCGCCGTCGCCGCCAAAACACCAGTCTCCACCCCCCGCCCCTGCTGGCTCCCCATCCTCTGGAGCAGAACAGACAAAATTCTTGGCTCTCGACAAGTGTGGCCCCGGGAAGGACTTTATCCAGGTGGGTATTGCGTTCGCGTCAAGACTTGAACATTTTGTTGACGCTCCAGTTCCTTGACATTCCGGCCCCGGAGCCCTCCCCCGAGGGCCAGCCCCCACGCCTTACCTTTGATCCGCACTGGCTCGCTATCTCACGCGCGTTGCATCCCTACCTTTCGACAGATATCTATGCCCAACCGCTGCCTCTCCCGGACGTCCAGGCTCAGCTCGTCGCCGACGAGCTCCAGCGGATACGCATGGAGGGCGTTCTGGTCCCTGGCGTGCTCGAGGCGGTGCCGGATGGTGTCGATGCATTAAACGACCCTCCTCCGCTCGTATGGGAACGCGGACCGGTCGACGTTGGGCGTGTGCAGCAGTTCTGGCCAACGGCGCCGCCCGAAGGGCATGGCGGCTCGCCGACGATGTGGTACACGAACCCACAGACGGAGGCGTTTTGTGGTATGCTGGGCCTTGAGAACCGGGTGAACGCCCGCCTACCAATGTGAGGGGTTAGCTAGATGTCCGTATCTATGTGTCGTGGCGGTGCTGCCAGGTATGCATGGCTGGGACGATGTCGAGGGCTCAACTGTGGATAAAGATCGAACACTTGGGAGAGGTTCGAGAATGACGGAATCAAAACCTGGGTTGGGGCAGTGCCTGGGTGTCAACAGAGGTGCAGAAAAGCACACGCGCTCCGTCAACAACAACATTCGCGTTCGCTACTGCCATTACCATCAATCATCATTCACACCTCGTCTCTCGCTTGTCATCAATATTCCTCCTTAATTATCCTCCATCTTGCTCCCCCTCAGCCTTACTCAAATCGCGAACATCCTTTGTCGTATCACAAATGGCGCCGCCTGCGGAAGGCGCAAAGATACCAGTGCGTGCCCCCCTCCCCGTCAGCTAGGCTGTCGATCCATCGATGTGGTGGGCGCAACATCGCCGAGCGTCAAAACCCATAGCCTCCTCCCGTTCTATTCAATCTTTGCGTATTATTCTGCTGACACCCCCAGTGTCCCACCCCGCAACACCTCCAAGCTGAGCTCGCGACGCTCGCCGCGATCATCGAGCCCGGCGAGACGGAAGAGTCGTGGGACAAGATTGAAAAGGCGCTGATCCGCTTCGCCGGTGTGGTACGCGGGGGCGGATACAAACATACGGACGCGTTCGTTAAGGCAGTTGGCAACAAGGGCATCGGCTTGAATATAGTTGACTGTGTGGGTGTGGTGTGGGGCTGGGCGCGTTCCTGCCGATGTTTGTTTGACCGCCATTGCTGACTCTTCGTAGATGCTGTCTGACCGTGGACGGCTGTCGGGCGCCGCGATTGAACTCGTGCAGTCGTTTGCGCCGAGACTGGGCGATAAGTTTCAACCGCTCGTCTACCTCTATCTCCCACCGATCACGCGCCTTTTTGCGCGGCCAAACAAGATTTACATCAAGCGCGCCGTTAAGTGCGTCGAGACTATCATCTCCCGATGCCACCTTCCAACCATCATCATCTATCTCCGTAACGGCCTCGACGATCGGAATGATCAGTGCAAACGCTCATCCGCGAGCGCCATCCAACTCGCCATCGCCACCTGGCCGGTGCAGAGGTGGCATGAGAAGGACATGGATATCCTCGAGGTCTGCGTCCGGAGGATGGCGACGGACAAGGATGCCGAAGTGCGCAGGACAGGAAAAGCGGTGTGGGGTCTGTTCCAGGAGACATGGCCAGAGCGCGTGAACGAGTGGGTCTTGACGGACGACATCCAACGAGTGTACTAACTAGTCCGAGGTTCGTCAGTCCTTTGACGCCCACGATTCGGAGGTATCTCGACCTGCCACCTGCTGAAGGTGGCCCATCGCGGTCCCGGCCACCGGTTTCGCGCCCTGCGTTCGGCCGCACAGGTCTTGGTCCATCGTACCCCGCTCATCCACCTTTGAGCGCGTCCGGATCATCAAATTTACATCGCTCAACTGGATCAGATAGGGAAAGGGAACCTGCTCGCACTGTACCAGGGCGTGTTCCTAGCTCGACCTCCGCCCTGGGCGGCGGTGCTCAGCGCACACGCGTAGCCGCGGAGCCGCCCGAGCGACCGGCGAGCGATCTCGGCCGCCCACGCGCCTTGGACCCTCTCCCTCGACCTGCAGAGGCCCAGGGGGTGACACGGTCCACCTCGGCGCGTGCTCTTTCCCATGCGGCGTCCTGGTCAAATCTTGGCAGCTCTTCCAGTGCACAAGGTACCATGAGGTCCTTGGCTTCAAAACCGACACGGCCAACAGCACAAGTGACGACAGCCGAAACGGCCTCAGCAACCCGCAACCTCTCTGGCCCAAGGCGGCGTGTCCCTGTTGACGAAGATGAACGCCACCCCATATGGCCAACGTCGGTTCTAGGACACAGTGATCAAGCTGCAGCTACGAGCAAGCCGGCTCAGCCGGTGCGGCGAGCAACGACAACTCCCGTCGTGGTGTCTGCGCAATCGACGGGTGGCTCTGTGGGCGATGTTGCTGCTCTCGCTGCTTCATCCTCCCCTGCGTCCCGATCCGCCTCTGATCCAACTAGGTCTTCCAGCAAGGTTCGCGAGCGGGTCACCGAGATCGAACGCCGGGCTTCAGAACACGGTGTGGCAGCAAAAGGTCCTACGCCCAACAGAGACCAACAGCTTGCAGCGGGCATTCCGCTTCCCCTGGACACACCTGTCCCCGCCAAACCCGTCTTCAACTCTTACTCCCCATCCTTATCGGTGCTACTGGGGAGGAACAGAATCGGGGGCGATCATGACCTGACGCTGGCGGATCTCTCAATGGACCCCAACAGCAGCGATTCGCCCGCGCCGCAGCGCATCGGCGGCATGCCGTTGCGTCAGTACCCTTCGTCACTGTCCAACGCGCCTGCCCAGCCCTCTCAAACGGCTCGCGCATCTCTACCGTCCTCCGTCTCCCCCCCAGTGGAAGAGGTGATCCACAAGTCTGCGCCGGAGACACCCGTGCAGACGAGCGTTCCCTCCGAGTTGCAGACACCTACGCCAACCACTGCTCCGACCCCTGAGGCGAGACACATTTCGCCTCTTCCTCGGAGGGCCACACCCTCGACGCCAACTGTAGTCCAGAGCCCTGCGGAGCCGTCGGCGGAGGTCAGTCCTCAGCGGTCGTCGAAGAAACGCAAGGGATGTGACATTGCAGACCGTCTTGCAGAGGACAAGATCGCGACTCCCTCGCTCTTCGACGTATCACCCGCAAGAGCAACCCCTTTTGGCCCGACAGCGCCAACGCCAGCGCCGCTCATCTCCTTTTTCGATTCGCCCGCGCCTCCGATCTTCCAGTTCCGCCCGTCAGGCTCCATCCGGCCGCGTGAGAGCATCTTCAATGCACTGATGGGTCTGGAGGCGGACGCGCCGCTGGTACCGCAGCCGTCCTCCAGCCTCGGCACCGCGTCTATCCAAGAGAACGACGAGGAAGAGGAAGATGCTGAGGTGACCGTGCGGATTGACATGGCTGCGCCGGTATCGCCCTCGCTGGCTTCAGCTGCCCCGAGCGTCGAGATGGAGGATGCGGACACGACGGCCGTTTTTATCGGCAGGCCGGAGGCGGCGGCGATGGAACGTGTCGATGAGCCTGTCCCACGGCTTGTCGAGGAGCCCGAGGCGGAGAGACTGAAGTCTGAACCCGCAGTCGAGCAGGTCGTACAGGACGCTGTCTCCGAGCCCGAGGCTGAGAGACTGAAGCCTGAGACCGCAGTCGAGCAGGTCGTACAGGAAGCTGTCTCCCAGCCCGAAATCACAAAGGCTCTGCCCGTTGCGCCGGTGGAACCGCTCGCCGCCGACCACGTCGAGGACCACACGCCAAGCTCTCTAGCGCCCGCGACTCTGGTTGTGCCGTCGACTCCCTTGAAAGCTGCCCCCGCCCCTGAACAGAAACTCGCCGTGCCCCCTACACCCCTCCCAGAGGTGCTGGCCGAATTCGATGCCCTCACAGAGCCTGAAGACGACGACATTCTCCCGACTCCGATTGCCCAGCTCTCGACCGCTGCACCTGGAGGCGAGGTCACAACGCTTCATATTCATCGCACTATCGCTGTCCAGGACACGACTGTCGTCACCTCTGGTGGTGACGTTTTTGTCCAGCAGTCCTCGGTCTTGCTTGAGATGGATTCCGGACCCTCGCAGGAGTGTGGCGTTGCTGCATCAAGCAAGTCCGCGGCCTCCATCTCCGAGATCGCCACAGAGCCCGAAGCTTCCCCATCTCGTTCTCTCCTGGTCGACACCTCCGAGCCCGTGATTGTCTCACCGGAGAAGAACCCTCAGCTAGAGGAGATGAAGGAAGCCTTCGAGGAGGCCCCGTCAGTGGACCTCCTAAAGATCTCTACTGGCTTGAGTGAGGCTCCTTCTAGCGGTTCCGCGAAGGCCACCGCCACTCCTGAAAAGGCCTCGTCTGTCGAGGCCTCCGTTGAGGCCTCAACGCAACCACCGGTGGCCAAGCCCAAGACCCGATCAGGGGCACCTGACGAGCGCCGGGCCAGGCTTGGCGCCCGTCGTGCACACGATGCGCCAGTGGAGAAGAAGAGCTTCCGCCCTGTCTCCCGGCTTCAAACCGGAAAGACGGCGCCAGCGCCTGCTCGGCTTGCGTCGCGGTCCGTCTCGGCCACCGCGCCCACTGCCTCTTCCCAGTCCAAGGCTCTCGCGAAACCGGCGTCATCATCATCCGCTGCGGTGACCGCTCCTACCACTAAGCCTGCGGGACCCCATAAGCCGGCTGCACTCCAGATCATCACGGCCTCCAAGCCCGCTCCTCCTGTCGCTGCCAAAACCGCACCAATGTTGACCAAAACGACAGGATCCAATCTATTCAAGCCCACGGCCGCGACTACTGCTCGCCAGGCTGCCACCGCCGCCGCCTCGACTGCTCTGGCTGAGGCAAAGGATAAGGAAGCCAAGGATCTGCTAGAGGTCAAGGACCACCGGGGCGGCTCTCGACCCGTCTCGTCGCAGGGACACGCGCGTGGTGCTGCCCCAATCGCCGCAGCGGGCAAGACCTGTCGCCCACTGGGCGGTGTACTTGGCTCTACCGCGGCCTCTCGGGCACGCGAAGCCCAGCTTCCGCCCATCAAGCGTCAGCGGCTGAAGCTCACCGCTCCGCAGGAGAGCTTCCGCCCTCGCTCGGGCAAGAATATGGCCAAGGACTCAGTACTTGGGTCGTCGTCCGCAGTCGGGCCGAATGCGCGGGCTCGACGGCAGGTCCGGGCTAGGCCAGGGGTTAAGGCCGCGGAGAACCAAACCTTCCCTCTTGCGGGGCCCGACCTGCGGACGTCACTGTCACAACAGATCGAAAAAAAAGAGGTGGAGGTGGACAAGGAGTCGGGAAAGGTGTCTGGAAAGCAGTCGGGAAAGGAGGTGTCTGAAGAGGAAAAGAAGACACCGTTGGGAAAGGGAGATGCGGCGGGAAAGGGGAGTACGGCGAGCAAGGACCACCAGTCGAAGGGCGATGACTGCCAACCGATTATTATCCCTAAGCGTTCGGGATCCATGCTGGCCGTCCCTGCTTCCGACCTCGACCTCGACTGTGGCCCAAGAACACCTACTTCGGGTGTAATGACACCTGGCTGTCTCTCACCCGCATCGTCGCGCCACACTTCCTACACCTCGCACTCTGATAATATCTCTTGCGGTTCTCGCCCCTCTCCGTCCAAGCTCAAGGTGGGAGCGGCCCGACCCCTCGACCCTGTCCTCACCCCCACCCATTCTGCCAATGTCTCCGCTGTGAGCTCGTCTGGCCAAGCAGCGCTGGTGGCGCCTGTTGCCGATTCGCCCGCCGTCATGCACGCGCGTCGCGTCAGCGGGATCCCTTCGAGCCTGAAGAAGACGATCGCTGAGGAGGCAGCCAGGCGGAAGGCCGCAGTGGCGACACTGGGCGGGTCGCCGCCGAGTACTGGCGCCCGCGTAATGATGGATCTGGCCGAGGACGAGGATTTGCGGACGCCGCCAGGGACGATGACTCGCCGACGAACGGCGCAGCTGCTCCGCCAGCGCGAGCGGAAACACCACGAGGAAGAACCGGTTGTTGGCCACAAGGAGGAGTACGAGCGCACCCCGCTGCCACCGCGACGACTGGAAGTCGCCGCAGGCGAAGGCGACGAGGCGCTCGACGTTGTGCGCCACGACGTGTCAACGCCAACGGGCAAGGCAGCATCGCTCTTGAGCAAACTAAACGATGAGCGGAGGGCGTTGGGCCCTCGAGACTCCAACTCGAGGGACTAAATTCTTGATAGCTTTAATGTGTTTGTATTTTATATACATCTGTTAACGACTGAAAGCAACGAACACAGTGTGGACATGCACAGAAAACGGAGATGAATGAATGTGACCTGGGGGTGACAAAGGCTTTGATGAGCCTAACATGTGGGCCACCATATGACATGTGAGCCACGTGATCTGTAGGTTGTCAGCCTCATTTCGGTTCATGACCCATCTTTCGTGGTTTCTTTGTTGTTTGCCGCTTCTCGTTCGTGGTCTCTTCACCCTTTGTCACAACGCCCACCTCCCAAAGCCATGAACGGTTACAACGACCCAGCCGGAGGCCCCGACCCGCACGGTGCTGGCGCTGCAGCCGGCGCAGCGGCAGCAGCAATCACAGTCCCCGCCGGCCCGACCAACCAGCCCAACCTTCTCGTGCGCAAGCTAGATGCGACGGAAGTAACGTTCCATCTGTCGGGCGTGGAAATGGCGTATGCGAACAGCTTGCGGCGGACTATGATGGCGGATGTTCCGACAATTGGTGAGTTACGCGCGCGAAGCGATGGCGGTGGTTGTGGAGCGTGGGGTTGAGGTATGGCAAATGGAGCGCGGGACCGTGGATGGAAGGCCGTGCCAGCGCGCCCCGCGGCGGAGACAAAACGGTAGGGTGGCCTTAGGAAAAGAATAGGGAAGGCTGGTCCCAAGGATGAAAGGGCAGGGAGAGAGGCATGGAGAGATGGCAACTGGTCGCGCAAATCAAGCGCGTACGCTGCTGTTTGGAGACTATGACGCTTCCCAAGCTTGCGGGGCCGCATTCCATCACCTGGGGTTCGGGGCTGCACCCATACGAGTCCTACAGCCAGTGTTACTGTTGTGTATGAGTGTCCGTTTCCGAGGCGATCGCCTCCAGAAAGTGCAGCCCATCACAACACGCATTTACATGCTGTGCCGCTCATCGTCGCGTTTCATCTGACGCACATCTAGCGATCGACCAGGTATCGTTCCTGCAAAACACGAGTCCGATCCCCGATGAAATGCTTGCGCATCGCCTGGGCATGGTACCGCTCATCAGCCGGGCAGTGGAGAAGGGCATGCGGTATACGAGGGTGAGAGCTACACGCCGTGCCACTCTCGCTCCCATCCTAACCATCAGGACTGCGACTGCGATGAAGGATGCTACTACTGCATGGTCACCCTGCGGCTCAAGGTGACGGCCGTTAATGTCGAGGAGAGCAAGTCGTTAGCCGTGACAAGCGACATGCTTGAGGTGATCCCCAGCCCAAACACCGTAAGCCCTAGCGTGTCGCATCTCTTCTCACACCACAGCCCCAGGCCAGCTCGTACGGCCCGCCACCCGACTTGGGAGAGGAGGAGCGCGAGATTATGGCGAACCGCGATTCCGAGCTGGGGCACCCGGTAGGCAAGGGCGACCCGCTAATGGCGCCGATTCCACTTGCACGTCTCTCGATCGGGCAGGAGATTGAGGTCATCTGCAAGGCGTACAAGGGCATTGCTAAGCACCACGCGAAGTGGTCACCGCTGTCGGCTGTCGCGTACGAATACGACCCCTACAACAAGCTCAAGCACACGACGTACTGGTTTGAGACTGACGGTGAGTGTACGCCGTGCGCTTTGCATGTGGGGTGCGCTGACACCTCGTAGAGACAGAGGAGTGGCCGTTGTCGTCCAACGCCGCGTTCGAGACGCCACCCGACTCCTCGCAGCCCTTCGACTACAACGCCGTTCCGTCCACGTATTACTTCACGGCCGAATCGGTCGGCTCGGTGCCCGTGCGCAGTGTCTTTGAGCAGAGCTGCGACATTATGGTTGAGAACCTCGCACAGATGATTCTCGCGGTGCAGCAAGAGACAGGCGCCGACGAAGAGGACGAGGGCGAGGGCGGCATCGTGGAGCCCGACATGGGTGGCGGCTACGGCGACGGGGGTATGGGCATTGACAACGGTCACGAGTATGGCGGTTACAGCGGCGGTGGTGGGGGTGGCGGAGGATACGACGGGTACGGGGGTGGCAGCGGCAGCGGTGGCAGTTGGGGTCGGCCGCAGGGCGGTGCGCCGTCGTGGGCCAGCGGCGGCGGGACGGGCATGTCGCCCTTGCGACGCTAGAGTGTTGTCATTTGTTTTGAGTATGCAGCCGTGCCATGCCTTGCAACCCGATTTTTGTAAGCTAGGTCCCGTCTACTTAGCCCATAGCAGTCGTCGTTGCCTCCCTTACTCGCCTTCCTGTCGACGCATCGACGTTTCCGCAACCGGACAGTGATTCTGTTCGCAGTCCCCTCCCCTGGTATTTACCGTGGTGGGAGATCGAACGGAATGGTGCTGGGCTCGTCGTACTCATCCACAGAGACATACCTGCTGCGATGCACTCATGAATGCCCGTAGAGATAGCATCTGCAGACACAAGCCATACCAGATCTCCACGCTGTGCTGAAGAGCAAACCGGGATTGGTTCCGTTTTGTCCTTGTTTCGTCCCACAACACGCACGCGGTCCCACTGCAAAAATACACAACAACTCTCCGCATGCCCCTTCTCCGAGCCCTCCTCTGAGCGCCGACGCCGTCGGACATGCATGGGGAAGCAAAAACAAACATTCTATCGCCAGCAAGTTTCGATCCTGCGATCTCCAGGTAACTCCGAAAGCAAGGTATATACTTACTTTCGTTATGAGCCTGGCGCCTTCCCACTAGGCCATAGCGATATTACGCATGGTGGAGGCGCCGGATACTCAGCAACGAATGGAAGGTGATGATGTTTACTGGACTCGTTGGATACTTGCTGGCGGTAGAGGGTCACGCTCCTCATCTGACGGAAAGACTCCCAGTCATATCACAACTCGCCTCCTCCGTTCAGAGCTGGCTATAGTGATGTTACGACAATTTACATTACTGTTGTACAACCAATGGGCAAGGGGATGCATTGGGTGAGCTCGAGACACAGTAAAGTGCGTTGGGAGATTTGGGAGGTTTCGGGAACGTGCGAAAAGAGATATCAGAGACGACAGAACATACAGTACATGAGACAGCTCGTTTTCGATTCTGTACACACTGGGTCTCTGCACACGTTCGTCATGCGCATTCCCTCAGCGTCTCCAACTGCATCATGACGACAGAGTACCACTCACCTGGTGAGTGTCATTAGTAACCAAGTTAACTAGCAACTAGACGCCAACAGCAGAGGCATTCATTATTCACATGATCAGGAAGTTACAATACAGCACAAGGTCATAAATCGGGTCGCGGAGTTTATGTAGATAGGAGGGAGCAAGGAAGCCGGTCGGGAGGCGCGTTTCTAGCATGTCGTCTTGGAGTTTCTCGAACGTGTATTTCCCATCATTACATGCCACGCACCATTCGGCGCACCTCCGCGCCGCCAGCCGCGGATTCATTGATCGCCTCTATCTCGTCCTCGGTGATGATCTTCTTTCCCAGAGCACGTTTCTTCTTGACAGGCGTGTTCTTCTGGATGACGTGGTCCTCGTCATCCGACACAAGTTTGAGCGGCTGTACTGTTGAGTCGCGAAGCACCCTCTTGGGTGCGGTCACAGAATCCTTAGGGCGAGCAGCAGATACACGGCCACCAGTCGGCTGGCGAGCGCTGGCGAGCTTCTTGCTATTCGGGGAGGTGCGGCGCGAGCGGGGTGGTGTGGCGACGGTGGAGGTCGACTCGTTGCCTTCCGTAAACGACAGGTCGGAGCCTGATCCAGAGACCGCGTCTTCGTCCTCCTCATCCTGCTCATCCTCGGTGCCATCCTCATCGTCATCCAGCTCGGAGCCCTCCAACTCCTCTGAACCCGTCTCGTCCTCCTCGTCAGAGCCCACGAGACCGCTCTCATCAGAAGTGAGGCGGCTGTCATCGGGGCCAAGCGACTCGACACGACTCTCGTCCGCGTCGCCTTCGCTGTCGTCATCGGAGACCTCGCCCTTGTGCTCAACGCAGCTCTCGTTGGCATCCTCAGCGATACTCTCGTCGATCGATGCGTCGGGTTCTTGACATTGAGCCGTGGTGAATGAGGCCTCTGTCTCTAGTGCTTCGGTGGAGGCGCGGTGACGAGGGATGGGAGCCGACTCGAATGGGTCAACCAGAACGCTGGTCTCCAGGTCGGCAGTGTTGACAGACTGCGTGTTAGCCGATGTGACCTGATATAGCCCTACCATAGTGTCGTCACTGTCCTCGGACATGTAGCTGTCGTCGACAGAAGTGTCTTCCACTCCGATGGTGCGCTGAAGAATGTCGATCTTCTTGTCGGCTTTTTCGTCCCCAAGCGCGTTCTGCAGAGTCAGCGGATACGCCACAGATGTCTCAGCCCACCTGTTCTTGAAGACGTCGGTTGAAGTCGACGTGCATGCGCTGGATAGTCGCCTGCATCTCGCGAGCGACCTCCTGGCGGATCTCCATCTCGACGGCAGCGTTGCGCATCTCGCTTTCGTACAGCTGGGTCTTGAGCTGCTTGAGTTCTTCAAAGAGGTAGTCAACAAGGTAGTCGTGCTCGTCGTCGTCCTCCTCTTCCTCGGGCTCTTCTTCGACGACCTCGATCTCTTCCTCGACGATTGTGATCTGGTCAGCGGGAGGAGTGAGATCAACCGCCTGCTCCGGTGTGATAGGTCGCGATGGGAGACGCGACACGCGCGTAGCACTCGCACGACCAACGACAGTACTGGGACGGCTGGTGCTGGCGCTGGCTGTGCTGATACGATTCGCGCTCGCGGCAGTCGGACGGGAGAACGAGCTGTGGCTCGACCCTACGTTAACAACCGTCACAGACGTCTTGGGCATGACAGGGACCATGACCCTGATCTTCTGTCCGCCAACGTGGCCGCTGACTGCATTCTTAAGGGCGCTGAACTGTGAGCTGATCTGTTTCTTGAGTGTCGGGAACGGCGTCCGTGGTGCTTGAACCGTGCTGATTTCCTGCGCGACTGCCGAGAATTTCATAACGTTCGAGTTCTCGTCAAAGCCCGTGTCGTATGGGTTAACATGCACGATCATCACTGCGCAGCCATCTCCCACAAAGAAACTCTGGAAGATTTCAGTGAGCTTAGAGTGGCGGAAGGGCACCACAGCCAGGCGACGCTTGTTGGTGATCGAGCCTGGCGCATTCATCTTCTGCTGGTTGGCGCGGAGTACCTCAATGCACTGGCCGAGGACCTGCGGGTTAGCACTAGCTGAGAGGTGGTGGCTTACCATGAGAGACTTATTGATATTGCCCGCCTCCTTAAGACGGTCACCGGTGGTGGCAGTGTTGCGGGTGCGCTCGGAGCCAGCGAGATCAACAATGGCGAGTCTCGAGACCTGGGCCGACTCGGGGTCGTGGGGAGCACCATTGTGGATGCGCACTACCTTGATGGTGAAGATACCATGAGAGCGGGAGCTGGCACGGTTTGCCATGGTTCCAAAGACCTGGCGTGCACGCTGGCCGGAGCGGAACAGTGCGAGTGCCTCCTCGCGAGTACGCACGCGGATCTCATTGAGACCCGAGATGTACTTGCCCGTACCCTCTGGATCGTTTTTCAACACGAGCGCGCGGCGCTTGAGGATACCAGCTCCACCATTCGCCATTGCGGCCAGGCTCATGCTTGTTCCGATGCCGCTGCTGATGCCGACGCCCATGCTCATTGTCCGAGGGATGTTGGACACCGCTGGACGGGAGGTAGGCAGCACAGAATCGAGGAGGTCAAAGACCTGCCATCAGCGTAAGCACGGCAGCCTCACGAACCTTCTCATTGTAAACCTCGGCATACGATACAAAGACAGCATAGGAAAAGTTGCGGTCGACCTTGACAGCTGAGAGGGTCAGAAAGTATGCAAGCATTGCAGTCACGCACTATCCTCAATGCGGGCCTCGGGGTCGGCGGCCAGACTGCTAAGCAGCGAGTCCGCCTCGTCAGTGAGCACAACATCGGCCAGGCCCTGACACTTGAGCTGTAATGGTAAGCACCCGTACAAACGGCTCTTAACAAACATTGGCTTTACTCTCCAGCCCCGAGATAGAGTTGAAGACAACGTCAAGAGAACGCGGGAGCACACCGCGCTGCTCAAGCCCATTTTCATTTCCGCCTTGGATAGTGTATCTTATAGAGTCAGCCCACTGATTCGGGATAAGCAGTACACTTACGTCTTGCCAGAGTTGCTGACGCCATACGCGAACATGAGGCCGTTGTGGCCACGAAGGAGCTTCTCGACAAGCGGCAGCGTGGTCTTTTCAAAAAAGTCCTGCTGTTGCGCGTTGGGCCCAAACACGCGATCAAAGCTATACGTGTGCGGAGGCTTGGGAATGTGGTGACGCGCCCCGTCAGGCGGTGCGGTCATGACCACGTTCTGTCCATCCTTAATTTCAAGGTAAGGGGAGGTGGGACTCAGGTCGGCCTCCGGCGGCGGTGGGCGGATACGCAGGAAGGCCTGAAGCGACTCGGTGTATGCGGGCTCAACGGGCGCGGAGACCGCCGTCATAGTGGTACGCTTTCCTGCCACAGGCCTGGGCTTCGACGTCTGGGTGGCGATCAGCGAGTGCCCCCAGGCAAACCGACTGTCCCCTACGCACCTCCTTCTCCTTGTCCTTCATCTTGTCCGAAAAGTTACGCAGTCCCTCCTTGCCCTTGGCAAGCAGACCCCCTGTACCACCCGTGTTGGTGCGGGAAAGGGCGGCACCACCGGTCCCCGCGCCCTCCTTGGCCGCCCGCAAGCGGGTCATGCGGCCGACAGTGCCGGGCGCGGCTGAGGGCGTGGAGCTGAGCGACGTCGTGGACGAGGCCGGGGTGGCCGTGCTGGCCCGCGTGCGTGTCGAGGTGCGTGTCGAGGAGCGCGTTGATGGTCGTGCTTGTGTTGACATGCTGGGTTGGTGGGTGGGAAGAGTGAGTGGAAGAGAGAAGAGGGGATGGAGAGGGAACTACGCAGGTTGGTTGGACGTGTTTTGCCGCGCGACTGTTTTTGCTTTGTTTGTCCTGTAAACCTAGAAAGTGGTGGTGGGTATACGTAATCATGCCGTGTTGCACCATGGTCGGGTGGCACGTTGCAGTTTGTGGCTAAGCTGCATCATCGGGATGCATCTACCATGCATGTCGAGGAACGGGACATGAACAGAGGATACAGACGCAGAACCTGTAGCTGTCTGGTTTGCTCTAGCGGTCACAAACAGTTGCCATAGGGTTGGAACTACAACAGACCACAAAATTAGTGAAGGCCATACTCGGCTTGAAGCAGGCAGTGGAGGGCAACGTTGACGTGCTAGTTCAATTGTTAGAACCACGAGCTGTAATATCAGCGCGCGTTCCGCTCGTCGTTATGTTGGTATCGCTCGTGCATGTCACGACCTGATGAACGTCGACCAGTGGCTAGTGGTGGGAGAAGCCGAAGAAGCTAGAAGACTGATTTTTGCGCCATATAACCACACCAACCAGCCGCATCAGAGCTGGTGCAGTCGTCGGTATTGGGGGAAATGAAAGGGGATAGCGTCAGAACCGCCGACAGAAGGCAAGGGGGAGGTGAATAGGGGACCAGACTCGATTGGGAGAGTTACACATGTGAGTTCCGCCGACAGATATTGGACGCGGTCCTTCGGTTGAGAGGAAATGGGAGAGCGAACGCAAGTTGAATAACGATGACTCGGAGAGAGTCCCCGCGACTTGGACAGAAGGATGGGCTGCAAGTATACAAGCATGTGCCGTCAATAGGAGGATGAAGATGGCTCTGGGGCCTCGGTGATGTGAGCTTGAGGCGTTTACGTGAGGCAGGGCAACAAACCGAAGCACCAGGGCTAGGTCCTCGTGCGGCCCTCGAGCTCCGGAAATCACATATCTCCAAAATCGGGCACGCGTGATGGTCGGTGCCAACAGATACGACGCCATGCCAACCGTGCAAGACTGCCTAGCGTGTGCTGGCTGCCGAGGCGAGTATGGCAGTTGTAAGGGGGGAAGAGGGGCAGCTGGACCCCAGGTCACCCAACCGCACCGGGACACCAGGGGCCATGGGAGTTGGGGTGGAAGGCAGGGTGTTGCTGGCGCTAACATCATCGACGTGCGTCTGGGACCGGGCCTGGCCTGGAGGTGTTGTGGAGGATCTGGCCTTGGAAGGGGAGGGGCACCGGAGCGGGCTGGGAGAGTGGTGGGCGCCGTTGGGCGCGGCGGCCGTCTGCGCTCTGCCTTGCATTCGGTTTTGCGGTCAGCAGCATGTTGTTCAGTGTCCATCGACCCTTCGGCTCAGAGCCTCCTGTTCCAGACAGTGAGCAGTATTCTCCCAGGTGGTGATAGGATGTAGCATGCAAGTGTAGGTACATGATGATGGGGGCGGACGCTACATGACCCGCCCACAAATGTATGAGCTGAATGCTGTTGATGAGTCGCAGGTTGCCGTTTGGGTCCGGGAAGCAACCATATGTCTTGCGGGTGTCGCCCACGCGCCGCCATGCGATACCGCCTCCAGTCGACCACTTCTCCTCTGCTGGCGGCCCACGCCCGACTAGTCCTCCTCGATCTCCATCGCGCTCGACTCGTTAAATCTCGACTCCATGTAGCTCGAGCGCTGGATCGAGCTGATGCGCGAATGCGTGTGCTCGCTCGTCATCGTCGCCCCGAGGCCGCGCGAGTAGTCCTCCACGCGCTCGATGGTCATGTCACGGGTGAGGCTGCTGTCACCCGCCTCGGCGAGCGTCAGCGGGTCCTCCTCGACGGGCAGCGGGCCAAACGCCGCATTGCCCTTGGGCACGGCGAAGGGATCGAGGTCTCCGCGCGCAATGGCGGCAGGCAGGCCGGGCAGTGTGGTAGGGTCGAGCGTGTCGACCTGCTCCTCGAGCGCCATGTTGAGGAGCACGCTCATGATGGCGTCCTGCGGCGAGATGGCGAGCGCTGCGTGGTAAAGGCGAATGGCGGTGCGGATATCGCCCTCGAGCTGCGATAGCATGGCCTGTGACGCGACCGCCGTATTGTTGAGCGGATCGAGGCGGATGGCCTGTGCGTACGCAGCGCGCGCCTCGGGGTAGCGCCTCTGGACACGCAGCGCGTGGCCCAGGTTGCAATGCGTGCTGGACCAGGTCGCGCTCGAGCCCTGCATGGTGCCTGCGCCGGCAATGGCGCGCTCAAAGTAGTCGACGGCTGCAGCCATGTCGTCGCGGTTGTATGCAGCGACACCGAGTTCGTTGAGGAGCAGCGGGTCAGAGTTGTTGAGTGCTGCAGCAGCGAGGAAGTGTTCTTCTGCGAGTGCCGACTGCGAGAGCTGGAGGTACTCCTGGCCGATGAACAGATATGTGAGGTGCGTTCTACCATTGTCAGTCACGTCCTGAGCGTATTCGCCTACCCTGGGAACAACCGCTGTGCGGTAGAGTAGGCCGTGATCGCCTGGTCATGCTCGCCCTCCCATGCCAGGCTGTGCGCAAACGTGATCCAGGCCGGCGCAAAGTGCATGTCGATGAGGCCGCACTTGGAAAAGTACGTCCGCGCGAGCCCCCAGCGCTTGCCCGCAAAGTACCAGAGGCCGACGGCATACCAAGTGGTCACTCGGTGCGGCTCCTGGTCGACGAGATCGTGCGCTAGTATAAACAGGGACGAGTGCAGGCGCGGGATGTGGTACATGCACGCGAGGTGCAGGGGAAGCGCACGAGGGTGACCTGGCGTGCGCTGCAGGACGCTCGAGGTGATGACGTAGCAGTCCTCCCACTTGTACTGCGCGAACAGCTCGTCGGCGCGCGCCACCAGCACGTCGCCGTTGTCTGCCAGGTCCGCATGGGTCTCCACCAGCTTACGTCGCGCAGCTGCAATCTCGGAAATGTGTTTGCCTTTGCGCAACTGCGAGACGTACATGAGGCGCACAAAGTCGGCGGCCTCCTGCGGAAGCTGTTGCCGGTAGGCGAGATTGTTGACAAACTCCCACTCTGTGGCATGTCAGTGGAGAAACGCTGCGGCCACGCACCTTCCTCTGGGGTCATCATCTGGCTTGTGATGAGCTTCTGGAACGCCTCGTAGTGCTTGACATCGAGCATTAGGGCCTCCATGAACGACTCCTTGGCGAGCGCCATTGTGTTGAGGCGCAGGTGCAGGAGACCGCGGATGTAGCAGAGAGACGAGTGAAACTTGAGGCCGCCGTCAAGTGATGGTTGATAGACTCCGTTCTCCTCGCGGAACGGATTGTTCTTGCCGACGACGTCTAACGCCTCTTCAAACTTCTCTTGCTCCAGAAGACACTGTGCCAGCAGGTACCTGCAGGCAATGTTGGATGCGAGGGGACGGTTGACGAACGAATCGTTGTCGTCCTCACTGTCGTCCATGTCGTCGTCAATCGTGGTGGCAGCTGCCTTGCCCTTGCCATTGGCTTGGCGGCGGGGGCGGGGGAGTGGGTCGGTGAGCAACCGCACAGCCCGCTCGTAGTTGCCTAGGAGGAAGTAGGACTGAGCAACCCAGAAGGCGTCGTTGGCGTCCCCTGGGACATGTCAGTGACTGGACGACTGATCACACACCCACTGGTGAGACTCAGAATCTTGTCGCCCCAGAAGATGGCCGTATCGTGGAGCTGTTGGAGGTTGGCGTCGTGGCGCCATACGCGCATGGAATCAATCATCTTCCACTCGTCCTGCTCTGTCTCCTCGTCGTCGTTATCGAGCAGGTCGTCAGTCGCGTCCATGTCGACGGCTGCATTGTGGTCGCCGGCGAGGCCGAGGCGGGAGCGCGAGCGGCGGGCTGCGGTCAGGGCGGCACGCGACTCGGAGCCCGGGGTCCCGCGCGGCACGGATGGGCCGCCCACACCGTTGCCGGCGCTGGCAGCGGTGCCGCGGAGGAACGGCGAGCGCATGCGTGGCGAAACCTGTCCCATGCCCATATGACCCTGCTCTGCGGACGCGAGGAACGCGGCGCGCCGCCCCTTGGTCGGCGACGCGAGGACCGAGACGTCTGAGAGCGGCGCGGACGTATCGAGCGGGTTGAGGGAGAAGGAGGTGGAGAGACGCGCTGCGCTGCCGGGGTGGATGCGGCGGCGTGCCAGGCCCTGGGGCGTGTACTGCTGGTGCTGCCCCGGCGGGGGGGTGTAGGTCGCCATGGTTGATGAAGAGGTGTGGCAGTGGTATTATGCCAATAACAATGACCTTGACGCTCGTCAGTCACGGCGGATTGTTTGGCTACCCCTCCGTGTCCGAGGCCCGGCTTATGTAAAGAATACTCTTGAAAAATGGTGCCGTTCTGTTGCCGGGTGGACTGACGTCATGGATCTGCGTTTTTGGATACACCATACATTCCCCGATCTTGCTAGCTTGCCGTGGCCGACATCCCGGCCTGGGACAAGCTGGCACTCGGCCACTTGATACTCCGTCCGAGATCCGATCACCTTAACCAGCCGTCGCCCGCAGCCAGCTGGAACACAGCCTCCCCCCCCTGATGCAGTGTGCAGCCGCATGGTCAGGGCACTGCCGAACGCGCTCCAGTCGCGACAGCGGCAGGCACGTGTTCGCCTCCGGCCGACGTGCCGAGCTGCGGCCGCCGTGCGCCATCAAGTCACCCCTCTCTCGTTCGTCCACCGCGCAGCGGATCACTCGGACGCGAGAGAGGGGTCTGACAGGTACCAGAGGCACGGGCCCATCTGCACATGGATCAGAAACACCGTGGTGGTGCTTGTGGGCCGAGGTGCAAACCAGCTGCAATGTTCTCTCCCTTGCCCTCGGCCTGTGGCACGCGGAGATGGACAAGGCAAGCAGCAGCGGACGGCGTGCATGGTCGGGCCCAAAAAATCCATCTCCGCGCGTTGCCGTCTGGCCCCGAGTGCGCCTGTGCGCGCGCCGGTGGCCACCAGGGGGACGATCGGTGACGGATCAGGGAATGCGCAAGCGCAAGGGCACGACAGCCGAAGCCTAGACACACGAGCACAAGGCCCCGTCCGTCCCTGCCCCACAAAACGAAATAAAAATACTTGTAGTCTTAATAATAAACCGCTGGAAATACAAAAGGGTGGGCCCACCACCACATTACGATCGAGAACAGCACAAGCGCAGCCTGGGCAGGCAGCAAGGCACCCGGTCCAGCTCGACAATCCAGAATCCTGCTCGTCATCAGGAACGGCCGTCGTCAGCTCTCCAAACAAGCTCAAGGCACCTCTGCATGTCGCGCGCACATGCACGGCGGCCTGCACTCCCAGTGCTATGCGTGCCCGCGTCCAAGCACCTCGGCCAGGTGTCGCGAGTGATTGGGAACGACTGTCGGACACATGCTCTTGTCGTCGTATTTGACGCCTGGCTGCTGTTCCCCTCCTCCTCTCTCATCTCTGTGGCCGTTCCTGAAGAGAGGAACACGCCGTGGCGTCTTTGGATCTGAGGAGACATCCTTCGCAAAGTGGGGGGAGCCGTTAATGTGTATCACATTTAGTGTTTTCTATTATTTCCATTAGCCGGCTGTTTTCTAATCGGGGTAGGGGGTGGTGATGCCGTGTGTGTATGCGTCCCTCGTGCCCTGGCCCCTGCACACACACCAACACCACACCACCTCTTCGTTCTCTTCTCCTCTTCCTCTTCTACCCCCCATCCATCCACCACTCCCAATCCATTACCTCCGCATCCATCTCATCTCCTTGCTCCGTCACCATCTCCATTGCACCACCTGCCGTCTCATTCCGCTGCACGACGCACACACACATCCCTCCCCCCCTCGCTCCCCGCTGCGGCCGCCCTCGGTTCCGACTCGTAACTCGGACGTATCGGACTGTGGCCCCTCCACTTGCCGTCTGGTGTGCGCACAGACCTTTGGCCCCTCGCGACACTCGACCCTCTCTCGAGGTCTCCCTCCCGCGCTGTTCCAGCAACCAAAAGAGAAGCGGTCCACACATACTCCACCGCCCCCGCTGTTGATCAACCGCCGAGCTACGCGGGCTGTGCTTTTTTGCTTTTCACCACCCTTCCTTTTCAACAACACAAGAACGCATACACGTCCTCACATACATCCACAGCCATGCAACCCCCCGCAATCTACAACGTACGTGTCTGTCCTTGTCCCGCCCCCATCCATGCCCTGCATCCACCCCGGCCCGCGGTGCGCGCGCGCGCAGCAGTGTTGTTTGGAAACCATTCCACGCCGACGAACAACGTCAACCTCGTCGTCGCCCGTCGCCAAGGGACGCAAAAGCGTGCTCCATCCATCCGTCCCCAGAACACGATTCCCTTCCCTCCACATTCCATGTCTGACAATTATTGATACTGACACGCGCCTTCTGATTTTCGTTCCTTGGGCCGCTTCTCTCCACCCTTCGCATCGTGTCATCCGATGCGCCAACGTCCCCTGGTGCTTGGCCATTGTGTTATGCCGCCCTTGTCCCGTCGGCCCTCCTCTTGTGACCGTTGACCGTCGTGCCCTCTTACGGCCCGCTGTCTGCTCCAACGGTCGATCCACCCACACAGCATCACCGCCTGCCTCCAGCGGCTGCGCCGCCTGCAAACCCACCCGCCTCTGTCCCGCCGGCCTCAATGCAGAGGCTGAATGAGTTCTTTGATCTCATTAGGCAGGAGTTTGAGACGGTGGCCCAGGATAGCACGCACTGGAGGGCTCAGAGGGACGAGTACGAAGCGCAGAGTGAGTCAAGGTGGAGTACATACCGGTGCACCCTCCTGACGCCCTCCCAGTTCAGACCCAGATCAACGAGATGGGCAACATTAGGAAAACATTGTACGACCTCGAGCAGGTGCATATGAAGATTAAAAGCGAGTGAGTACCGAGGCTTTACTGCAGGCTGCATGCTGACGTATCAGTTACGAGCTCGAGATTGCGCGTTTGCGTCGCGAATTGGACGCTCGAGGTCCTCCAGGCGGTAACGGACCGGCGCCTCCCTCCCCGCCGCACCCGGTGCAGCAGGGCGGACCAGAGCATGAGCGTGGTCCTCCCGGGTATCCTCCGTCTCATGGCCCTCCCATGAATGGTGCGGACGCTGGTGCTTGTAGGTAGAGCTAAAAGCAGAATCGCGGACAGATTCCATGTAACTAACATTACAAAGCGCGCTCCCCGTACCCCGTCCCCATCCCTCGCCCCATGTCTACTAGCCTTGACCGTGATCGCAAGGACTCGCGTTCAGTGGCTCCGCAGGGCAGCCCAGCTCCTCTGCTATCGGATCTGGACCCGGACAACGTTTCGCGCGAGTTGAAGAAGGAGGGCTCAGATTGGTTTGCCATCTTCTCGCCCCAGACACCACGGGAGCTCGATGTCTCCCTAGTGCACTCTTTAGTGCACGACACTGTGGTCTGCTGCGTAAAGTTCTCTGCCGACGGCAAGTATCTTGCCACGGGCTGCAACCGCACCGCTCAGATTTACGACACCAAGACCGGCGCCAAGACGTGTGTGCTTCTCGACGAGAGCGCAACCCGGACAGGGGACCTCTACATCCGCAGCATTTGCTTCAGCCCTGACGGCAAGTACCTGGCAACCGGCGCCGAGGATCGTCAGATTAGGGTGAGCGATAAGGATGAATGTATCGCTGACGTTTAGATCTGGGATATCAAAGCTCAGCGTATCCGTCACCTTCTCCAGGGTCACATGCAGGAGATTTACTCTCTCGATTTCAGCCGCGACGGCCGCTACCTCGTCTCTGGATCGGGAGACAAGTCTGCTCGTGTTTGGGACACGGAGAAGGGGCAATGCGTCGCCGACCTGCGCATCGAGGACTTTGTCCACAACGAGCAAGGCCCAATCGATGCCGGTATCACCTCTGTGGCTCGTGAGTGCTCTTTGAGATTGGTCTCGTGCTGACATTCCAGTCTCCCCCGATGGCAAGCTCGTTGCCGCTGGCTCGCTGGACACGATGGTGCGCGTGTGGAACGCACAAACTGGACAGCAGCTTGAGAGGCTCAAAGGCCACAAGGACTCTGTGTATTCTGTTGCCTTCTCCCCGGACGGCAAATCGCTTGTCTCGGGCTCGCTGGATCGCTCGCTCCGCGTATGGGACCTCTCGCAGACCAAGCGCGCCGTCGAGAGCATGCCGCCTGGATCCAAGGAGATGCTGGAGAAGGGCCTCGGCACTTGTGCATCGACGCTGAATGGCCACAAAGTGAGTGTAGCGCGTCAAATGCCATGACTGACCTGCCCAGGACTACGTTCTCTCGGTTGCCATCTCGCCCGACGGACAGTGGGTCGTCTCGGGGTCCAAGGACCGTTCGATCCAATTCTGGAAGATGCAAACGGGACAGGTGCAGTTCATGCTGCAGGGCCACAAGAACAGCGTCATTTCCATCGACCTCGCACGGTCAGGCGGCCTCCTCGCGTCGGGATCGGGTGACTGCCATGCGCGCATTTGGAGCTATACGCCAGTGTAAGCGTGTGCGCCGGACGAGGCGTATGTCAAGCCCCGTCCCAGTCCCGCTCTCCCTACGGCTCGCCTGTCCACGCGTCCCGTCCGTGGCGTGGATCCGCCCTGGCTGGGCACCCGCTTCTTGCAGACCCGGCATGGGCAACGCCCGCCCCACTCCGTAGATATTTTGTGTCCAGAGTTATACGTATACTGTATCGGCTGATGATCGTAGAGTTGGGATGCAGGCGTGTCTCAGAGGGATATGCCAGTGGGGGGGGGGGAGAAAAGGAAGGCGGAGGTGTGGAGGTAGTGTGTGGAGGGACGGTACAGCGATCGATAGACTGTTGTCCCCTTCTCACAGCAGCCGTCCCGCATCGCCACATAACCACGTCGTTGAACCCCACATATGGGCACAGCACCGCGAGAGAGCACGAGCCCAAACACACCCACGACGTTGTGGGCCACAAACCCACATGCAAAGGTGGGTCAGGGGGACGCAGCCTTCCTGCCGCCTGCGGCCGAGTCGGCGCGGAGATGACGCTAGCGGAGCAGCCAGTGAAGAGTGGACGGCAACTGTCGTGGCAGCTGCCGCTGCCGCTGCGGCTGGGGCATCGCCCGTGGTCTGAGAGCGAGGATACGAGAGGATGTACTGACGTGGTTGACGGAGATGTCCTGTCTGAGCTCAGACAGTCCTCTGGCCCAAGAAGCAGGAGGCACACGTATGGAACAATAGCACCAAGGCCTACCACATCGCGCAAGGCCTACCCCACCCCGCACAGAGATGGTTGTACCCAGTGCACAGCGCACCGCGGAGCGCGAGAACCCGGGCGACGACGGCCGCAGACCAGGCAACCACAGCCTGGCACTTGAAACGCTCGTTCCTCGTCCCCACTGGAAGCGGCGGGGTAGTACGGCGCCGATGGCACGCAGTTGTTCCCAGTCGCCTGTCCCGCCCACTTGCCAGATCTGCCAGGGACCGACCCCGAAGAGGCAATGGGCCCGCAAAGGTAAAGTCACGCCACGGGGCGGCGCGGGTGTCGTGTTGCGCGTCCGCAGCCGACACTGACTGGCAGCGTCGCCTGGCGTGGGACCTGGCGGACGTGGTGTCCCCGCGGGCCTCACAGCACGCAGCAGGGGAATCCCTCGACGTCCGGCTGCAAACGAGGCCCCTCTCGCGTGCACGCCGGCCCCGCGTGCTGGCGCCAGCGGCGTCCGGGGCACGCGCGTGGCCACCCGCGTCGGCGGCCGGGGCGCCCACCCCGAGTGTCGCAGACTTCCCAGACAGGCAGGCTGGCAGGCAGCTGGGCGTCTGCGAGACGGCTGGAAGCGACGGAGGCAGGGGCGGATGCGTTTCGGGCTCTCTTGGGTTGTCCGATTCACTTGCACTACGCGCGCGCACATGGTGGGCCACACCCCGCGGCGCCCGCCGCTACGCGTGACGGTCCGCGCCACATGTCCGCGCTACGTGTCATGGTGACGATATTGCGCGCGCGACGCTGCGGCCACAACGGACTCCAGGAGCAGGAGGCCGCGTCGAGCGGGGCGAGCGGCGCCGCCCGATCTGCGCTGCACTGTCCCCGTCGGCACACGCGGCAGCATCCCCGCTCGCGACCTGCCAAGGCTGCAGGGCAGGCGGGCGCCTGTGCGCACGGCCGCATGCGCCACGGGATGGAACGTGTTGCGTGTGGTGCGCCGCAGACGAAGCGTGAATGGCTAAAGTCCCCACAGAAAGCGCAGAGGGCGATCACTGCCATTGTTGATCTCATGACGATGGGGACGACGGCGAGTGGACGCGACGGGGACCGACCTCTGTGCATCTCCTGCTTGTTTCGTCTCATTCCTTTGTCTCTCGTCCTCTCTCTCTATCTCTCTCTCTCTCTCCCTCGATACTCGTCGACACCCACACGATACGACCACGACACCCCTTGCGAGCCTTCCCATCCCTTCCCGCCCCCGCTCCAAATCAATCCCGTCCTCACCCCCACCACACACACCTTCAGGCCCACTCTTCATTCCACCTCGTCGCCACACGCTGCGCCACCGCTCACGACCACGGCAGTCGTGACGGAGCGTACGGCCTGGCTCCTTATCTAAAATATTCTCACACCCACACTGCTCTCGATACAGGCCCACCACTGAGAAAAAAGAAAAGAAAAGCAAGACTCCCAGCACACCTCGCGGCTGCGTATCCCCACCCCACCACGCCACTCGTAAACTAGAAAAGGCCGACCCCGACCGAGGCCGCGGCCTCCCCCTCCCCCCTCGACCTCCATCCCTCCTCGGCGCCGCCGACGCCTCCATCTCGCTGCGCGTGTCTGCTGCTCCGCTGCCGGCCCAGCAGCGATGCCGTCCGCACCGTCGTTGCCCCTCCCGCCCAACGTGTACGCCGTCCTCGGCGTGGGAACGGCCGCTGGACCACGTGAAGGTACGTTCGCCTCGCCGACCCATTTACGACCCACAAACTGCGACGCATCCTCCCAGAAGCAGTCTGACGAGTCGCCTGAGTCGCCTTGTGTCCTACAAGACGGCTTGTCATTCTTCCCCTCGCATCCTGTCGGACTATGCGCCGCAGGTGGTTTTTTTATTTTATGTTTTCTGTTGCTCTGGTTCTGCCTCGTCCCGTCGCGTTCCCAGTCCACCCCACGTGCCTGTCCCCCCTCCAACTCAAAAACACAGTGCAACGCGCCTTCATCCTCTCGACACTACTGGAGCACCCCGACCGACGCGGCGGCACACTCAATGCTGGTCGCCGCTTTCTCATTGTCGCTGGTGAGTAAGACGCACACCAGGCCGAGGCGCGCGTCATGCAAGGTGGAGGTCGTACCATCCGTCCACCCTCGTATGCCTCTCCTTCCCCGCACTGTCCGGCGCCTGGGGCGTCGCCCCCGTGGTTCCCCGCCCTGCCCCACTGCCGGAAGTGCCTGACAACAGATGCATACGCCACCCTCTCCTCGGCACCCGACCGCGCCGCATACGACACACAGCTCGCACACGAGACGGCGAGCGAGCGGACACCATGGACACCGCATCCCGGACCTGTCATACCGCATCCCTCATGGCCGACCGACGTTGACATGGACGACCATGCGTTGCTGGCTGCCTACGTCAACATTCTGGTGGACGCGTACACCCTGCACAGCGTGGACCCGTCGCGCCGCCTCCCCATGCTTGTGGGCGTCCCCATCTCGCTGATCATGCTGCTCGCAACGGCCCGCGATCTGCTGGTCCCACTGACAAAGGAGCGGATCGCAAAGGACTTTCTGGGGCAGATTGTGTCAATGGCCGAAAATGAGGCCGAGCATGCCCTCCGTTCCGAGATTGACCGTCTAAACGAGGAGAAACGCGACCGTCAAAAGCGTAGCCACTTTCGTCGAGGCTCGTCCTACTCGTCCATCGAGTATGAGTCTTCTCCATCCCCCCGTCGTCATCGCTCCTTTGTGGACGCCCCTGAGCTTGGTTGCTCCATTCCCCAGCCGCCGCTCTCCAAGCCTCTAACCCCACCGCTGAGCCGGCAGAATTCCGCATCACCCGAGATTGTGTGTGGCTCACAGCGTCCATCTCCCCAGACACCTCTGCCGCCACACTTGCATCTCACCAATAGCAGTCCCAACAGCGTGCGTGACCTCGCCTCAATCCTGGAGAAGCGGTGTCTCGAGATCGAGGAGGAGCGCGAAAGGGAGGAGGACACGCTCCGGAGGCGTCACTCCTCCCGAGAGTCCATGATCTCGGTCGCGTCGTCAACCGTCACCAAGCGAACCCGCAAGGTCACCTTTGAGGTCTGTGGGCTTGGGGGAAAGCGCACAAGCAGTCCTGCCCGTATGGGCAACTCGGCTTTCTGCGGCGCCACCAGCGACATGCCCAAGGTCGGTGCAGTTGTCGTCATCAGAATGCTGACCACCAGGAAGCGCCGACATCGCCGCAGGCTGTTGAGGCTAGCTCGAGCATGGAATTCATACAGGTGAGCACGCTGCAGTGCAGCTCCAGTCCAACATGGATGATTTAACATCCCCCAGCACGATCTGCATCTGGATGAGATCAAGTCGGAGAACGCGAGCATCGTTAGCACGGATGAAGGAACCCTCTACTTTGATGCTGTTGAAGACGCGTCTTCGCAAAGCGGGGTTATTCTCGAGACCCCAGCCAAGGCACCAACAGTGATGAACAGCACGCAGGTATTTCGTTCCGATGCTCCCCCTGCAGTTCGCATCCAGTTTGCCCCAACCATGAACACCGACAGGGGTCAAGGGGCCGAATCGTCATCAACTGCTACCGCAACCGCCCCGCCTCGCAGCATGATGGGGGCAATCGCCGACAGGGTTAAACTCCCAGAGAAGGTCAAACGCCCCTTCGCCCCCAAGGTCTCACGGTCACCTAGTTTCATCCTCCCTGTCTTCGCAAAGGTCGGGAAACAGAAGGAACAGTCCCTCGACGCGCGCCGCCACTCTTGTCCCGCGGTCCAGGCGCTGCGGCCCATCCTCTCCAACCCATATCCCCCCATCACAGACGATCAGTTCAACGCCATTACCCGCCGCCCAACCTCCCCACCAAGGCGCCGCACGGACTGCATACCTTCGGACGACGAGCTTCTCCGGGTGGTCAACTCGGCGCTAAAGCCCTCGCGGTTCTTGGACGATCCCCACCGCGTTATGGACGAAGTGATGGCTCGCCACCGCCCGCCAGTGCCGCTTAATGCCCCGACACGGCGGGCACCTACTGTGCTTAGCAGCCAAGCCGCCCGGCGCTTTTCTGTCGAGTCGGGGTCGGTCATACAGACGGGCGCGAGCGGGAACAGTTCGCCCAGCATCATGTCATTCGCAACGACCTCCACCCCGACCGTGGTCGACGCCAAAGCGCTGTCGCCGTTGTTGTTTACCCAGCCTCTTCTTGCACGGGTTTCGACCTCGTCGTCTACGAGCTCGTACTACCAGATGCCTAGCGGCCAGGAAATATCACCCTTGGTTACGCCTGCGGCTGGTCCAACAAGGACCGTTTCGTCACAATCCCTCGACCATCATCGTCCGCTCCAGCACGTTCCTGCCTCCACCTCGGCTTCTACGGGTTCTTTGCCGACAGCCGCATGGCAAGACAGCTTCCTGAAGAGGATGCGCGAGCAAAACATCCGTGACCTCAGCAATGTACCACCCCATATCGCGGAGGGCAGCACCCGCCGCCGTAGGAAACCGCTGATATGTCCCACCGACTGGGACGAATCAGACGCCGACTCCGCCGGAAGCCGTACCGTCAAGGACCGCAAGCTGGAGCACGACGATCCGGACCCTGGGCTCATCATCTCCCAGCTGGTCGACTCTTCCGTCTCGTCGCCGTGGTCGTCTGACTCGTTTGAGGTGACCACTCCCTCGTTGTCCATTCACAAGCCGCTGCCCCCCGTCCCCAATGACAACCTGCCATTGGGCTCCAAGTCGCTGCAGGCAACGAATCCTGATCTCCCCATGATGGGAAACAAGAAGGCGGTGCACCAGAGTAACTTTGCAACAAAGATGGAGCGTGCCGCGTCGGGTCCACAGACACAGACCAAGCGCCCAGCCACAAGCTTCCTGCGCCGCACCGCGTCTGATTCAGGATCCCCAACAGAAGCCTCCATCACTCCTACTGCTTCTACGCCTCGCCAGCAGTTCCCTACAGACTTCCATCCTCAGTCTACCCACCGTGGGCAATCCTGTGGCCACGCGCGCCACAAATCGTGTCCCGCACCTGTCACGGAGGCCACCAAGGTTACCCGCTCCCGTTCCGTGCACTCCACCGCCGGCCACCCGCTCCGTAACCGTACAGCACGCACAGGCAGTACCCTAAGCCTACCTCTGCAGGCTGTCCACCCTGGCCTCGCCCCGCCCGCGGTCATGGTTACACCGCCGACGCCGTATCAGTCGCCGCACGATGGCTGGCGCGGCTCGTTCCGCCGCCACAAAGAGTCATACTCGCATCGTACGCGTGCGTCCTCCTCTTGCTTATGCCCTGCCGGCCAGGCGCAGACCGACACTTGTGGGGTCCCGTACCGCCACCACTCTGGCGGGGTCCGGATGGTGTGGCAATACTTCTCCAGTCGGCGCCGCAGCCGCAGCGCCGCTGCCGTTTCAGCTGACCTAGACACATATAATGAAAGCTGGCGGCTCCTCCCCAGCCGCGCGTGATTGCGGAGAAACTGTCGCTTGCGCGTAAAACATTCAAATATCCCTTCGAGACACCCGTACCGCCTCCGTTCCACTAGCAACTGCACCCCTCATGTGCTTTCTGTGTATTTTTGTCCGTCTTGCCGTTCTGTGCTACTAGTGCCATTGTACTAGTCCTTACCATGACAATTGTTGTCTCTTTTACCTCAGGGCGCTTCGCGCGCGTTGTTCGTCCACTGCATCGCGTGACATGCGGCTGCCGGCTTGTCTTTGGCTCGACTTGTGTATGGCTGTGAACCCCTGTTGCCAGCACAGCGATCCATCGTGCCCTTGCACGCTACCCAAGACTAAATCTAACCTAAATAAAAGAAACTGAATATAACCACTGCTGACATATCTCATCTACGCCCCACTCACGATCGCGTCTCCACTTCTCCTCGCCGCTCCCTCCGCACTGGGTCCCCTTTACCCCTCTCCTCCCTGACCCTATCGTGGCGGACCCATGGACGGGTCCTTGGGCTCGATGACCAGCGAGAGGTCGTACAGGTCCTGCTTTTGCTTCTCCTCCGCGCCGGCCTCGAGACCCTTTTCGATGTACTGCATGACGGGTTGCGACGTGGCGAGGTTGTACGGCATCGACTGATACTGCTGAATATCACGCAGAATGTCGGCCGTCATGTGGCGTTTGTGGAAGTTGATGAGCAAGGGCGGCGGCTTTTCGGCGCCAGGGGTCGTGTCGCCGCCACTGCTGCCGTTCACGGCGGTGGAACCGTTCGACGACCATGCCGAAGTACGCGAGAGGGCGGTTACCGAGGTGGCCGAAGTCGCTACGCTCGGGCGGCGGGGCATCATGGACGTCTGTGACTGCGTTGGCGTCATGGGCACACTGTGGACACCACCCTCGGCGGGTGCAGGGACGAGGTCCCTGTTGCCGTCCTCAATGAACACAAGGCTGGTGAGATAGAAGCCCAGGAACGGCACACACGGCGGGTTGGTGGTCTTGAGCATTTCCTTGTACTTTGCAAAGTTCTTGGTCTGGTCCATCATGGCTTGCAAGTCGTGCAACTCGGAGATGGTCTTGTCGCTGACCAGATCCCAAGTCTTTTTCAAGCGCGAGATGGGCGAAGCACTCAGACCGGCGACAACGTTGGCCATGGATGCAAAGTTGTTCAGGCTCCGCAGCTCGACACAGACGCGAATCCATTGTCTGATCACCGTCGCACGGACCTTGATGTCGCGCACCTGCAAGATGTTTAGGACGATCCAGTCTGTGACGCGGTTGGCATGGAAGATTGCGTAACCAACGTGGGGCGAAAGCTCAGCCGAGTTTTCGCCCTGCCACGCCTTGTGCAGCAGCTCGCTCGGCTTGATGCGCTGGAAGTACTGGCTCTCGAGGATCGTGAGCTGGCGCGCCATTTCCAGAGGCTGGATGTCGAGGAGCTGTATCGGGCGACCAGCGGCAGGGCGCGGAACGAGCGGCACGGGAGGTAGCTGTGAACCAGATGTGAGCACGCGGCGCGACAGAGCATCGGCGCCTCCTCGACGCTTGCGGTCCACCAGCTGCTGCAGCTGGCGCGAGATGAGTTCGCTTCCGTTGGCAGCCACCGTCTTGGCAAACTCCTCGATCATGTCCAGCGCCCGGACGTCATCCTTTTCGTGATAGTGGTTGTCGAGCCATGCCTTGAGAGTGTTCGCCACACTATTCTGTTAGCTCTGAACCTGGTTCACTAGAGCACTTACCGCAAGCGCACAGGCGTCTGCTTCCTCAGCTTCCACTCCTTGAGCTGCTCCTCAGGCAGGTTGTCGGGTGGTGTAATGTTGTACCTCTCAATGAGCAGGTCAATGAGCTCTTCCGGGCCAACGAATGAGCGGAACGTGAGCAAAAACTCTTGGAAGAAGGCATTATCGTAGCTGACGTGCGTTGTGAGTCGCACGACCAGGGCACGGATAGTACCGGCCTTGACGCCGCCCTTGTCGTCGTCGAACACAATCTCGCCAGTCGGGTAGTCTGTGCTGAGGTACCATGCAGGCTCGGACCGGATCGCTGCGGCGGGGGGCGCAGACATGGGCGCAGGCACGGGCGGCGGCGGGGACACGGGTGCTGAGCTACCACTGGGTATAGAGCCCAGACGGGACGGCAGATTGTCGTCACCAAGTAATTTGGCGAGCTTCTTGCCCGACTTGGCCTTGGGGCCTGTGTCGTCGCGCCGAAGAAACGAAGGCACTGCCTTGAGGATGCTTGCACGATTCGAGGCCCGGGTAGATCCCGATTCGGACTCTTGGTGGTACGGCAAGGACGAAGTGCTGCTGCTCTGCCGGTTCGTGTTGACGAGGCTAGTCTGGGATCCAGAGGCGCTCTGCGGTTGTGACTGTCGCGAGAGACGATGGCTGCGGCGCTTGTCAGAAGCAGATTGCGGTGTGTCATCGCCGTCGAGGAACTCGGCGTCGGCACCGGTGCGCTGCGTTTCGTTCGAGGTTCCAGAGCCCTGGCGGTCGTGGCCTGCAACGCGCCCGATCGCGGCTGAGGCGCGCGACTCGATCGACACTTGTGACTGCTTTCTGGCGTGCGCCTCAGCGGCGCGGCGGGCAATGACGGCGGGCGAACGTGCGCCAAGCGAGCCACGGACGTTGCCTTGCTCCAGCATGGTGGCCTGTTGCTGGGCGACAGCAAGCAGCGACGACAGGGCGCGGAAGACAGTCTCAACGGTCTGGCCGAGCTCCTTGAGCTCCTTGCGCGTAGAGTCGGCGCGCGCGGCGTCCCAACGGAGGTAGACATCCGCGGCAGCGGAATCGAGGAGGAGGGCTGTCTCGTCCAGCTCACGTAGCGCATGGCGAGCTTTGGACACGAGGTCTGCGTATGCACGGACGTCCTCGTGGTGCGAATCGGCAGGCGTCATGTCGCTGAGATCGCCGTCGAGGTCGATGGCGACCGCCACGTCAATATGGCTCACGGCCTCACGGAAACGGGACGTGGCACGGATAATGTCCAGCACGCCGCCGTCTTCGGCCATCGCGCCGTTGGCGATCGCCTTTTCGAGGTCGCCCTGCACCCTGTGCACCTCCTCGACGGTCGCAGCGTCGAGGGGTCGGAGCACGCCCTCGCTCTGCGGTCCAAAACCGAAGCGGCCAGACATAAAGTCACCCAGGGCGTCGGCGCCAAACCATGCAGCTAGGCGGCGGCCCTTGGTGCCTTCCAGCTCAGCGGGCACAATGTCGGCAAACATGAGATGGGGCATGCCGTCGATGACGGCACGGAGCTTGGTGGCAGCACGCATAACTGCTCCCCAAGGGTTGGCAGAGGGCTCTGTTCGCGAGCCAGTAGTAATCGCAATGTGCGTCATATACTGGATCAAACCCAGGTTGCCAACCAGGCTCATGTCGCCGGCCCATGGCGGCCGTTGCATCGTGTCGTCAAGCACCGTCGGCTCCTCGTCGCGCAGGGATGTCGGGATGAGGGGTCCGACGTAGCCAAACGCAACGACAAAGTCGCGGACGGTTGAGACGACAGCGTCAATCGCCTCGGTGGCACGCTCAATCGCATCCTCGTCGTGTTGGATTGCGAGCGCCAGGCCAGTGTGGGTGCTGCGGGCCACAGCCAGCTCCTCGTCTGCCGACACGCCATCGAGGGCAGCACTGTACACCTCGGAAATGGCGTCGTGGATCGCATCAACCAACGATGCAACAGTGGGCCGTGCCGGAGGGGCGTAGAGGGGGGCCAGTGAGTAGCGTATACGGTCCTCCCAGTCCTTTGTGCGACGGTGGGAGGCAGGGTTAGAAGACCGGGTCGAGGGTCCGTGCGCTCCTGTCCGTTGAGGTGTGCCAGCTGCATCGATGCGATTCGGAGTAGGGGGTGGGTCCCGGCGCGTCTCGCCTGTAGCCTGGTTGAGGTAGTACCACCCGCGGCCGTCGTCACTGAGGCGGGCAACCCATGGATGTGGGACAGGATGGCCGCCGCGGCCGGGTGGTGGGCGGAAGTCTTCTGGCAACACGGTACCGGACACGGGCCGGCTGGGGGACGAGGTCACGGATTGTGCGCGGGACGGTCGTGTGGGGATGTATCGCGATCCGCCGACCTCGCTCATGCCGTCGCCATATTGGCTTGTGTTGGCGCTGATGTCGAGCTGCAGGTCGGCGCCGGGAATGGACCACGACTCTTCACCGGTCTGGGTGTTGTGATAGTATAACTGGAGGGGTTAGTGGTGTACAGTCGGTTGCGACAGGGCAACTCACCCTCCCATCTGGAGTGAGAGAAGGGACCCAGGTGTCTTCTCGTTCCAAGGCGCGGCGACGAGAAGGACGGACAGTGTCTTCGCCGTCGGTGGCCTCGCTGCGTGTCTTGTCGGCGGTTGCTGAAGCGTCGCGTTCGCGTCCTGCCATAACCTCGTGTGCAACGTCGTCTAGGGAAGGCACGGTGTCGGCGCCGCTGCCCCAGTCGTTCCATCCGCCGCGCTGGTCCATCAGGTCGGCTGCGCTGCCGTTTCGCACTGTCCGCCCGTCTGGTGACATGTAGCGCTTGTCGCTGTATGTGCTGTAGCCGTCTTCGTCCTCGACGTCCTTGTCGTCGCCAAGCTCTGTCTCGTCGACGTCCTCGACATAATTTGAAGGAAACCAGCCGCGCGCGTTACCGAGCATGCCGTCCCACCAGCCCGATGGCAGCATGGTCAGAACCTCGATCACGTCGCCGGCGTTGAAGCTCAGTGCGCTCTCGTCCGTGGCCGCAAAGTCGTAGACTGCTCGGACGCGGTAGGTTTCGCCTTCGGGCACCCGGATGACCTGTGCATCCGGGGGCAAGCCCAACGTGTCATTGGAGTGGTCATCGGTGGAGGAGAGGAGGGACATGGTGCGACTCTGGCCGGGCGCATAGCTCCGTGCTGAGGAGGGGCCGGGGTCGTTCAAGTCGACGGCGCCGGTGTTCAAGGCGTTGAAGGACGACAGGCCTGGGTCGGTCATGATTGGCAAGGGGGGAGGGGGGAAGGAAGAGGGAAAGGGGAAGACGGGGGGCCGGTCACGAGATGGCGCTCGTAGAATTCTTCCCGGATGGCAGCGAGACGATGCGAGGGAGTTTGTGGTGGTGTTGGTTGATGGTGTGAGAAAATGAGTAAAGTGACTGTGCGATGGAAACGAGATGCCAAAGGGTATTGTAGGATGTGCTGCCGTAAATTGTGACGACTAGGGTGCTGGCACTGGGCCGACGAGAGACGACTTTGTGGTGGTGGTGGTCAAAGGGTCGATCGTGCACCAATGTTGGACGGCAGCAGCGGTCGTCGTGTCGAGGCGCGCTGCAGTGACAGCCCACAGCTGGGATTATAGGCAGGCCGGTGTGATGCGGCGCGCGCGACGTGGTGGAAGCGGTTGCGGCTGCGGAGGTAGAGAGAGGGAGGGAATGTGCTGCAGTGTAAGAGTTGACCCGCTTTGGGTGTTGGATGGCGGCGAATGTGGTGGTGGTGGTGGTGGGTAGCCGGCGCCGCTGAGGTGCCAGAGTGCAAAGGGTCCGAGGGCCTTGGGCTAGCGCGGGGGGCAGGCGGCGTTGGCGGCGACGGCGGCGGCGGCAGCAAGGGGGTCTGAGCGCCCAAACGAGGGGCCAGTATTGTCGTGGACACGCGGGTGGGACGAGAGAGAGGGAGGGGCGGGGTGTTGCGTGCCGACGGCGGCGGCGACGGCGGCAACGGCGGTGCACGGGGACGGACGGTGGTGCTGCGCTGCTGCTGCGTGCTCGTGCTGCCGTGCGGCGGCCGATGGAAATAATGTGGGAGGTGGATGTGGATGCAGATATGGATGAGGTGGTGGTGATTAGGTGGGCTGTCGCGTGTTTTCGCATGGACACGGCGGCGGCAGAATGCCAGGCGGCAGGCAGCGCCAGCGGTGGCGGCGACGGCGAAGGAAGGAGGAGGGGGGGGCGGGGTTCGGAACTCGTTGTCTCTGGTGTGCCCAGCCAGTAAGGGGGGTTTCGCTTGTCGAAAGTAGCAGCCAGTCCCTCGCACGCGGCCCGGCCGATGCACCCAGGGGGCTCCCTAGCGGCTAGAATTGCTCTTAGTGCGCGCGCGTGCGAGCTCGAGCTCGAGTGGCTCGGAGCAGGGTTGCGTGGGGCACCGACGAGTGCGCGGAGGTGGTGGTGCACTGTCGCTGTCGGCAGAGGCAAGGAAGGAAAATATATAAAAAGACTTCTGTCTATGGATGCCGGCGGTGTTGGTCGCGTCGTTGCCGCGGTTGTCGGCGTTGGTCGCGGTGTGCGCAGCGGGCGTGGCGCTGGTTGCAGGCTGCCGAGGATGCCGATGGCCGTGTCGTGGGCCTACAAGGGTGCAGGATGGGTGATACGTGATACGCGAAAACAAGTGCACGGTGCGCCTGTGGCGTGCGTGCGCCGAGGTCGGTCGCGAGGTCTAACCACTGTGGGCGATGCAGAGCGGCCCCGGAGACACGAGCTGCGCGCTGCTGCGAGCTGCTGCGACGCAGGGTTCTCGAGTAGGCGCCTGTGGGGTCGGAGGGAGAGAACAAAAAAAATAAAAAAAACAGTCCCTCGCGCCCAAAAAGCTCGCGCCCTGCACGGCCGGTCGGTCTGCCGGCCGGTTGGGTCGCTGGGCGGCAGCTGGGACAGGGCCGCAGACATGAGACGAGCCACGGCGGGCTGGAGGCTGCCAAGGGCACGGGCGTGTAGATTGCGACGAGCGGGGGGGGCAGTGGGGGTGGCCGCGGCCTGCCACGAGCGGCTGGGGGAGAGAGGTGTGTTGCGTGGCGTGAGACGAAGAGCGCCCAGGACAAGGGGGACACCTGGGGACGGGGCAGGCAGAGCACAGGAGCACGGCGCAGCGCACAGGAGCGCGCGCAGAGCACAGGAGCGCGCGCAGAGCACAGGGGAGCCCGCTCGCACAACACAGGGAAGCCGCCGCTCGCAGAGCAAGCACAGGGGAACCCGCTCGGTTAGCGGAGAGGGATGGACCAGGGGGAGCGCAGGACACGACTGTGACACTCCTCGTTGCAGTAAATTAACAGACGCGGGCGGCATGTTGTGTGCTTGGCTGTGCTACCACTGCGCGTCCGACGGGCCCAGGCTCGCCAGCGCACACCGGCCCCAGAACACACACGCCACGGGTGTAGCACTGGACAGGGGGGCGCGCGCGCCAGGGAGACCCGGCGACAGGGGTAGTACCTGCGCAGCCCAGCCCGGGGCCCGGCAGCAGCGAGCGACGCGGACTGAACGGCGGCGCCCACGGTGGCGGCCAGCGGCGGTGCCCAACCGCGGCGTGGGTGCATCGGGGTCTGTTGGGTGGACGGGCGAGAGCTGCTGCGCCCTGGCAGAGATAAGGGCCAGTCTGCGGGCGTGATGGATGGCCAAACTGAATCTGGCATTCGGCGGCGCCACCAAAGTGTCCAGAAACCGACTAGCAGAGACCCCCAGGGGGGGCTGCGCCCGGCTAAACCGCCGCGCGCCATGGCAAGGAAGACAGGGGGCCGGACGCCATTCGACACAGACATGGCTGTGGACGGCTCGCGGCGGGTGAGGGCGGCATGGCGGCGAGGACGGCGCCGGGCGGGCGGGCACGCGCGCGCGCGCGCGCGTGCGCCCGCCCAACACGCCTCGTTGTGCCGCGCGCGGGTCGTCGATGCCCGTCCCCGACCCCCGTCCCCTCCCCTCCCCTCCCCCGCGCCGCCGTGCCTCTCCCACCTTGGCCTCAGGCACGGCCGCAAACCTTGACGGCAGCACGCTGGCAGCGTACATCCGCGCCGCCCAGATCTGCAGTGCTTGCCGTTGCTGGTGGCGATCGAGCGTGACGCGCGGCAGACCCTGGCGTCCGGTGCTGGCATGTGAACACTGGGTCGCGGCGGCGGCGGCGGCGGCGGCGGCGGCGGCAACGGTTTGCGCACATACGTACCAGTACGCCACGGCGGCGTCGGCGACGCGCTCCCCGCCCCGTCGTCGGTGCGTGACATACCCGACAGACCCGGCTTCTCTCTCGATCGGTCCGACCACTCGACCTGTCGGCATCGGCAGGCACCACTGCCGCCCTGCAGCCCATGCTTTTGTGGCCGTTTGATTGGAATGCCAAGCAGACTCGACTCACCGACCACGGTGCGGTGGGGCGCTTATATCGCTTAACATTCTCTCGGCCTTTTGGTTGCTGTCCATCCGTGTACGCGCGTGCTAGGGTGGTCCGCCTCCACCGTCAACGGCTGGGGCCCATAGCACACAGATTGGATCGTGGTCGCCACGACGTGCGTCCGCGTCTGCCTCTAGCGCGGCTCTCTTGAGCCCGTATGGCTCGTCCACTGCACCGCCGCAAGCACACACAGCATACAAGGTACCACTCTTGCATACCAAAAGACCAAAGACGCACGGATATATGTCTTCTACGAACAGCAGGGAGCAAAAAAAAGCCCAATCACCAAGGCTCAGGGGCACGCGTTCATGAAACATGGGGGCAGAGTGTCGCAGACATGCTGGGCCGATCCTGGAATGCGAGGGGGACATGGTGGGACGGGATGGACGAGAGGGGACACAAGCGAGGTGGGTACGTGGTCGGGTGCGGATGCGGGGGGAGGCGGCAGGCGGGCGGGCTGGTGAGTCGGACGGGAGCCAAAAACCTATAACACATTCGAAGGAGAGAAACGAGAAAAGGAAGACGATGCAAACAGGGCTAGCGGCACTCAATGCGCGCTTACATTTCTGGGTGGGTGGGGAGGGGTTTAATTGGGACGGGATTGGTTCGTGGTTGTGCGGGACTGATGACAAGAACAAGGAAGCCGGACTCGCGCTGGACCATGCAGAGAGGAAAGGAAAGGGTGTAAAGGCGGTGGCATCGTCCTTTGGTGGTGTTGCGGTAGTGGTGATGATAGTGGTTCTGGTGGTGATGGTAGTGGTAGTGTATGCTGGCGAGCTAGGTATATCATGTGGGTGGCCGTGTGAGGAACCAATGGGCCATGCCGGAGACATAATCATGCAAAGTAGTGGGTGTGGTGTCGAGACGACGGGTGGACGGACATCTCGAGCTTGAACGTGTTGAGCTCCTGCTTGATAGCCATGGCCAGCTCTGGCGTGAGGCGGTTACACGTCGCGGGCTCAGAGCGGCGGTCGTATGTGACAGCGTCGTATGTATTGTACACGGCGCACTCGGGCGCCCAGATGAGGCGGCGGCGGATGGGCGCAGTCATCGAGCGCGTCGGGACCGGCTTGCCAGCGACCGACAGCGAGGGCGCAGACGTGTTGTGTGCCGAGTTGTTGTAGATTGTGGGCTTGAGGTCGAGCTCAAACGACGACGAGTCAAACGGCGCAAAGTTGGGCGAGAGAGGGTCGTAAGTCTTGGTCGGGTCCAAAGTCTCAGTTGTGTTCGAGTGCGACGCGTGGACGACACCGTCAATCTTCTCCGGCAGCGGTGCAGGCATCGCCGAGAGAGGGCCGTGAATGGACGGTGCAATTGCCTCGGAGGTGGACGCCGAGCGATGGCGGAGAGCCTGGTTCTCCATGTCCTCGTTGGACACAGTGTCTAAACTGTTAGCACGTTGCCCTAGCATTCTCAGCTCACTCTTCAGGATACCCTTCTTGGGACGAGCGTTGTAATCGACATGCGCCTGGGTCCACAGCGGCTGGAAATCGTCGTCGTTGAGGTTGGCCTGGTTCATGCTGCTGGTCAGGTCCTCAACAGTGTCGTCGACAGAGCTAATGCTTTCGACCTCAGCGCCGCCTGCGTTGTACTGGACAGCCTGCACGACAGTCGGTCCTCCGCGGGGAACAACGTGGACGATCGAGGTGCCGCTACCGTTGGTCATAACAGAGTCGGGCCGGGCAGCGGTGGACGGGTTGGTGCGCGTCGTCGTGTTGGAGTCCCAAGTAGGTTCGCCTGATGCGCCACCCATCTCAGTAATCGGCTGAGCTGCAGCCGCCGTCTTGGCCGCCGCCGCGCGTTTCTTTGCTTCCTCGGCACGTTTCGACGCCTCCGCCTTGGAGCGCGCAGTGTGTTGCCTAGCAAGCTGCGCGGCGGGGGACAGACCGGTAATGACATGGTCGTCATCGCCCATGCGGTCAATCTCGACAACAGAACGCGAGATCGCGGCTGGCGCAGCCTCAGCCTTTTTGTTGCTCTTCTTCTTGAAGCCACTGAAGACTCCCTGTTTCTCAGGGATAGGCGAGTCCTCGTCCTTTGGCTTGTCCTTGAAGATCTTGGAGATGCCCATCAGACTGTTACGGCGGGCGAGCTTGCCGATACTGCCCATCTTGCGGATCATCATCGACGCCGACGACACGGTTGACGAAAGCGAAATATTGTCAGACGACTTGTTTCTGTTCCGGAACAGACCGCGTTTGGTCTTCATGCCAGCCGCAGACGCCGTCGTGGCCGCGGTTCGCTCAGTCTCGGCTAGACTGACGTCCGAGCCCATTGCTTGGACATTCATGAACGGAGCATTGGGTGCTGTTGGTGTCCCAAGCTTCGAGTTGCCGCCCACAGCCTCGGTGCGGATCGGGGTCGGGGTCGAGATGGAGGCCTTTGAAATATGCTTTTGCTCTTTATGGCGGATGCGGTTCATCATGCCGGACCTCTTCTCCGCGGAAAGTTGCTCCGAGGGCTGCACGAGCGGCTTGGTTTGCGACAATGGTGACGGTGACGGACGAGATGCGGACGCAGCAGGTGTCGAGTCAGCAACCGGTGGACTCGGCGCGGGGCGATGAGATCCGGACCTGACCGAGGCAGCGGCCGACGACGGGCCAACCGGAGAAGCTGAACCGCTGGCTGGCGGCGAGGCACGCGCGGATGTAACGCCTGTTGCGGATGAGCGTGTGGGATTGTTGCTATCATGGGACCGTGAGCTGCTGCGGCTGTGGACCGACGATGGGCGCTGCTGGTGGGCATCGCGAAACTTTGGTGGAGGCGCAAAGTCTCCGCCAGGCTGGCTGCTGTTTGTTGCGCTGGCTACCCGCCGGTGCCCGTCAGCCGGCGAAGCACCACGAGGTTGTGGGGGAAGCATCGAGTGGCCGTCGAGCGATGGTGTCCCTGTTGTTGAGCTGGTGCCGCTACGCGGAGCTGTGCGGTCGCGGGAGCTGCTGCTGCGGTGTTTCGGCCCCCGCTGGTACGGGTGGATAGTCGTCGGGGCGACCGTGGCCTTTGGGGACAGGGTGTGTGATGGACGAGGAGCCGAGGATGTCCGCCGCCGCGGGACTTCCTGTGGTGAGACGTCGTCAACGTCCTGATGACCCTGGGGCATAGGCATGTGTCCTGGCGCCGGCATGTGTCCACCCGCGACCATCTGCTGATAGACGTGTGCCCAGGCGGAGAAGTCGGCGGGGCCTCCCTGGAACGTGCCTGGCTGGAACGGCGGTACACCGTTGGGAAAAGAACCGTGCGCTTGGAACGCTCCGGCCGTGTAGAACGAAGTCGCAGGTGGGGGGTTGCCCCATGCTTGCTGGTGGTGCATTGGGAAGGGAGGATAAAAGTTTGGGACACTGTAAGGTTGGTGGAAAGGCGTGGGCGCAGCGGTCGTGAGAGGAGAAGGTGCAGGGGATGCCGAGGTTGACGAGCTCGTGCGCGAGCGTGGCGTTCCTGCAGCAGCAGCCGGGGAAGGGGCACGGTCGTAGGTTGACGATGCGAAAGGAGCCACAGTGGACGATGGGCGCGAGCGGTCAAACGAGGAGACGTGGTCCATGGACGGACGGTGCACTGGAGGCTGCATGAGGGTGGCGGCCATGCTCTGGGCCATGAGTGCCGGTGATGGGCGTCGAGGGCTTACAGATAGTAGACGAGGGCGGCACTCGCACGGGCGAGGCAGTGGGTGTGGGGGCTAGCTAGGTCTGTGAGACGTGTCAGCTAAAACTGGTTCCAAGCGTTTGGGCCAGGTGTGCAGTGTCGGCGCCCTTGATGGCATGTCCGATGGGCCGCACCGGCGATGAGACCGCGGCGTGCTAATCAAAAGCAAGCTGGGGTTGATTGGGCAGCACGAATGCCAAGGTCATGTCCATGGATGGGCCAGCAACCAAAAAAGTAAGAGAACCCACCCCACGTCCAACTCACGGGTAGTACCAGGGGTCGAATGTCCAAAAGATTGGGTCGTTTGGGAGAGCAGAGAGGCAACAGGGTAGGTTTGTACAACGAGAGGACACGGGTGTGGTGGCAAGCGAGAGCCGCGTCGTTTGGGGGAGCGTGGTGCTGCTAGAGTGCGTGTATGGTGTGTCCCACAGAGAGTAACGGCCTCGCGTGTGTCGTGCGCGCGCGCGAGTTGGTCGGGGCGACAGAGGACGAGCGTGTATTGTTGGTCTGCGGGTGCAGTGTCAATAAATATGTTAACTAGCGGCAGGCAAACGGGCGGCGGTGCGCGGGTTTGTATTGATGTCGGTCGCCGAAGCGACGGATCGCTCTACTGTGGGGAGGAAGGAGAAGAGAGTGATTATCCGGAGCAGAGGCGCCGAGGGGGGAGATGTGGTGGACGGGTCGTGCAGCTCGAGGCCACAATAGACACCACGGACCGCCTGTTGCGATTGGAGGAACAGGAAGCGCAGGTCTAAGGCGCCTGCGTGTCGGCCAGGGACAGAGTGAGAAAGCAAAGGGAGCGAGCAGTGCTGGCGGCTTCGCAGCAACTGCGAGAAATACTACAGTCTCCCACCCCAACGACCGACGATGCGACCTGGTGCTTACCTCTAAATGCAAACCCAACACAGAGTACGACAACGACGGCACAGTGTGCGCGCAACCGCGAGTCGAGGGAGGCCGAGGCGGGGCGGGATAGGGGACCGAGTACAGAGCGGCGGGTCCTAGTTCGGGACGCGCTATGCCGAGATGATGGACAAGGTGCTAGACGGGGAAAAGAAGAAAAAAAAAGAAAAAAAAAAGAGTAAGCCAATGCGCTGAGCGACGTCCGCGGGAAGTGGAGAGCCGGAGAGCGGAGCACAAGAGATGGTGGTGATGAGGAGAGCAGATGAGAAGGGGGACGACAGTGGAGCGGGGCACGGGGATGGTGACGGTGGTGGGGGGGGGGAGGGCAGGAGGGTTAGGGGACCGGAAGGGTGGGTGTTCGGTGGGACTGGCTGGTGGGCTAGCCGCGACTGCGGGCCAACGTGTCGCGAAGGGTTCAAAGGAATTGAACAGGAACGCCGCTGGATTAAAGAAAGACAGAGAGAGAGAGAGATATGGGTATATCGGTGGGTGTGCGGGGATGGATCCCGAGTGCGCTCTACGCTCTGCGCTCCGCGGCCGTGTCCGTGATCGCTGTCCGCGTCGGTGCCGCAGTGGACGGAGCAGCAAAGGGGAGAGTGCCGACGAGCAAACGGGAGAGCAGCAACAACGACAGGCGAGCGGCACGCTCGGCAGCAGCAGACGAGAGGAAGACTTGCTATTAGGCACTTTTGAATCGGCCAGCGTTAAGGGACGAGGAGGGATTTAATCACAGGGAGAATGCAATACCAATCGGCGCGGCGATGCACTCCTGAGCACCCCACCCTTCGCGACGCATGCTGCCCATGGCAGCACGGCGTGGAGCCGTGTCGCCGAGCAGGGAGGCGACACTGCACAACGCGGGGCCACACCATATCCACCGCACCACACTGCCCGTCGCCACTGTCGACGGGGGGCCATGTCGCCTCACCGTCGGCCGCCGTCGGCGATCCATTGCCTCAGATCCCATTCCAGCCACGCCGTGTCGTCGACACCGCCAGCCCAGCCGCTCCCCGTGGCCGGGAACACGGCTCCCGAGCAAGTCCACGCCACGCTGCACTCGGAAACACTCACGTTGCTAGGCCAGCTGGAACCGAGCCGAGATGTTGTGTCACCCGGATTTTTATTTTTCGCGTTTCGCAAGCGGCCGGGGGCTCAGGGGCTGGTGGAGGGGTTCGGCGAGGAGGATCGTTTTGAGGAGGGGGCGGTCGAGCTGCTCACGGAGGACAAGCAATGGCAGCCGCCAGACGGATCAGGCAGCGAGAGGGTGCAGCAGGGCTCGGCCGCGGGGGCGGGTCTTGTGGCTGTACAATGTCGCTGTGCGTGTGCCGCGTGCGTGAGCGCCGGAAGAAGGATCAGGAGTATCAGGAGGATCACGAGGATCACGAGGACCAGGAGGCGAGGGGGAACAGTGGGGCGGAAGGGGCTCGCACGAGCGCTGGTGCGTCCAAGCGGGTGTGGGGTGTACAGAGTTGGGATATGGTGTTCAAGGACAGTCGAGTGGAGCCAGCGCTGACGGGTACGGGTATGGGCGGAATGGGGATAGTGGGCTGGTGCGTGCAGCAGATGATCACAGGTTTGGCGGTAGGTGTGCAATGGTCAGTGTCAATGGGACGAACAGACCCGCCAGTTGTGCGAAAATGGCATCCCCCCATCGTCCACTCTCTCCAGCCCCCTGCTTTCTGCTGCTGCAACGTCTCCCAGGACCCAATGCGACGTTAACGGCAGTGCCCCTCCCCTTCGCGGCGCTCGTGTTATCTGATCGCACCCAGGGCCCAGGGACTGGTACGTACTCCAGCCCGCCAGCCGCACCAAGCAACACCCCGGTCCTCCGTTCTGCAAGGCCGCTTGGGTGCTGTGCTCCGCCCGGGAGACCGGGATGGCCGTGGCCGCCGGACATTCAAAGTAGGTTGGCTGCAAGGTGACACCAGGCAGCGGGAGACGGGGGGATCCCTGATCGCGCAGACGTTGTGTGACGGACTTGGCCGAGGTCCGTCGCCACTAGCAGCTGCCGCGCCCGTCTCGCGCCCCACGGCAACCACCACCACCACCACCACCGAGGAGGATGCGTGCAGCCGACTCGCTCCGGTGCGGCGGCGATGCTGGTGGAGGTCTGGGCAATGCTGGCCTCCGGCTGCTGTGACGGGGGGAGACGAGGAAACGTCGTTCGTTGCCTAAAGTGGCAGTCGGCCGGGGTTTCAGCCACACTTGTCATTGCAGAAGAGGTGGCGTGCTGCGTCACTCACGCGATTGCGATTGTGGAGCCGACATCCGAGCATGCGTCCCCTCGTCGCACTCGGCTCGGCGTCGAATGCGACCACGACAGCACCCACGCGGCCGCCGCAGCCCCGGCATCCCTGCTCCCTATATCACGGACACGGCAATGCTCGTTCTGGTCACTGTCTCTCGTAGACGATTTCAACTTGCTGCTCCTGGTGTGCTGCGCGCCGCGGCATAGTCGCCGCGGCAACCTTAATTTTCCCAGCGGTCTGGTACGAGTGGGCATGGCTGTTGGCTCCGTTCTCGGGCAAACTGGTATTGACAGGTGCTGCTGCTTCTCCCATCTAGGGGCGGGGTGCGGGCGCGGCCTCTGGCTGCACCCGTCGTCGCCGACCACCGTTGGCACTCGGCACTCGGCACTCGGCACTCGGCGCTCGGCGCTCGGCGCTCGGCGCTCTACACTCGGCCCTCGGCCCTCGGCCCTCGCGCTCGGCACGACCGGCACCTCTGGATACCACGTACCTGACCTGACCCCAAAGTACCCAGGCGACCTTAATCCTGTCACCCGTTGCCCCAGGCCGTGGCCGCAGCCGCAGGCCGCAGTCACATTCCCATCGTTAACACCTTCGCCTTCCAGGTCCGGGATCGCAAGCCCAGGTTCCGATTCCTCGTCGCATGCCGTAACGTTCGGTCCCCGGCAGGCGCGGAAGTGACCACAACCCGCAGAGTAAGAGTGCATAGTGCTGCCGCGGTGGAGCTTGCATGGCTGGGATGTGCGCCGACCGCGCCGGCCGTAGGGCGCTGCTGCTGGCATGGCATGGTAGGCCGGCATGGAGAATGGTATGCCGCCGCGGCCGCAGTTCAGATCACAATCTCCAAGACCGAGCGGGCCAGACAGACTGTGTGGCGGTGCGCTCCAGCTGCTGCTCGCTGCTGCGCTTATCCTGCGCGAGAAAAGATTTGGGCTGCGTTGGCCGCGTTACGCCCACAGGTGTCCGCAGCCGCGAGCTTGACGGCGTACCGCGCGCCGGGCGGCGGCGGGATGCCAGACTGCCGCAGCTGCCACTGCCGCAGCTGCCCACGGCCGCCGCCGTCCATGTAAAGAACCGCCGCCGTCGCGACATGCCATCTGACCATGCCACGTCTAGCGTCATGATCGTCGCAATGTGCCTCGCGCGCCGCTGGCATGGGCGACGGACCTAGGCCGTGCCTCCGCCGCCGGCGGGCGGGCTGGATGGGAGAGGGGGCACGTCCGAGTGGGCTATTGGACCGAGAGCATGACTCTTGTGCGGTGCCGTTGCATTGTCTGTGGCATGCCCGTGCTGCAGCCCCGAGCTGCAGCCCCGTTTCCGAGTACACCTCCAGACCTCCAGACGCGCGCCGCGGATGCCTCTCCATCGCGCGGACCCTCCTCGCCCTCACCACGTGCGCTCGCACAGGCGATACCGCATCGTCCCCTCGTCCCATTCCCAGGAACGAACGTGCTGCCGCCGGGCACCATGGGCAGACGCCTGCGGCCACCTGGGGGGGTGCCACAACGCGCTCCCTCCTGGCCACTGGGCTCCTGGGAATAAGCCCGCCGGAATCACGGAGAACGAGGCGACCGCTGACTGCGACGCTATTCCCGGATTCGACCCCTGGGAAGCTAGGCGCGGCGCGCGTGGCAGCATGCGGCCGTTGTCGTAGGCGGCCCCGGATCCTGGATCGAGCGATTGCGGTGCCACATGGTCGGATGAACGTGGGTCGGGTCACGATTTGGTCCGGCCGCACGCCGCGGCGTCGGTGACGGCATACGTGTCCGCGCACGCCCGCGCGTGTCCGCGCATCACCGCCTCGGAGGCCGGGCACCCGACCGATCAGTAGTCAGCAAGCCGAGCGGCGCAGCGCGCTGGTGGCGGTTCTCGACGCAGCATCTGTGTACTGAGCGCGCGCACGGCAGCTTGGCCTCCTGGCCGGCGTGTAGCAGCGGGTAGCAACGCGTATCGCCGTCACAAGCATGCAGCAGCAGACGCCGTCGAGCTGCTGGTTGCTGGGTCAATACACGTCATGTCAGTTGCCAGAGCTCGTAATCTTGGTCAAGAGACACCCGTTCCGTCCCTACATCATCGCCCGTTCCGTCCCCACAACATCACCGCCACAGCATCCATCCGACATTACGCAAGCGGAATCCCCTTGTTGCCCTTATCGCGCTGATACACCTCGCTCAGCGCATTGTACAGCCCCTTGACCTGGGCAACGCGCGCGGCCATCGCCTCCCGCTCCGCCTCGCTCTCCAGCTCGCCCACCAGCTCATCCACGCTGCGCGCGGTCCAGAACGCGTTCGTCCTGTTGTACAGCGGCCGTGCGGCGTAGTCGGCGTCCGACTCGCCCGTGGCGCGCACCTTGTACACCTCCTCGAGAATGCGAATGTCGTGCGGGATGGCAAAAGCGTCGCGCGTGTCGGCGTACGTAAACAGGAAGGTATGGTTGTCGAACCCGGACCATGTGATGCCGGACAGGCCTGCGAGCGTCAGCGCGCGCGTGAGACGCGAAACCACCGTCGTGCCGTCGCCCCCGCGGCCGGGTCGGCACCCGCGCGCACTCACACAGCGAGCACGGCTCATGCGTCGCAAAGAAGACACACTCCTTGACGTCCGGCCGCGCGTCGGCCGGCATCTCCCAGAACTTTTGGATACAGTGGATCTCGCCGTGCAGCAGCGGCGAGGCCGTCTCGTTGTTCGTGGCGGCGACGACGAGAGAGAGGTCGCGCTTGCGCAGGATGGCCGCCCCGAACACCTTGGAGCCGGCCGCAACGCCCGCGCGGGTCTGGGGGATGATTTCGTCGGTTGTTGTCCGGAGGACGGCGTCGAGGAGCGCTGCAGGGCGCGGACACGGATCAGGCATGCTGGCGGTGCAGAAAGGAGCGTGCAGTGAGCGGATCAGTCAAGGTGAGCGAGAGCAAGTTCACAGTCACCACGCTGCAATCGTGGTCAACGTTGCAGTCGTGGTCAACGCGCAATGGTGGTCGACGCTACAATCGTGGTCAACGCTGCAATCGTGGTCAAGGCCGATGCACGCGTATCAAAGTTCTGTTAGCAAGTCTGTTAGCAAGTCATACGGCCGCAACAGGCCGACGACCGCTTACCGGATCGGACAATGCATCGTTATCAACGCCTTGCCCACCAGCAAGCCGGCCTTGTGACCACCATCAACCAATTCCGAGCGCTAGCTTTCCGTGGGACCCCGCAGGCTCTTGGCACCCACCGTCCACCCCAGCCACGGCACCGGGTGCTGTGGACGGTGGTGGACGACGACGGATGGCCTGGGTTGGTGATGGAAGGAGGAGCTGGTGGTCAGATCATCAGATCGCGGCGGAGGGATGCGATCCGAGCAGAACCGCATGGAGTGTGGTAGAAAGAGAGGAACCGGAGGAGATGGGGCCAGAGGTGTGCTGGGCACGGACAACGGCCGAGCGGTGATATAACAGATGAGATGGCGAGATCTTGCACGGCAGTCTGGAATCGACCATGCAGGCCGCCCATTCCAGATACATGCCCATGCCGCCATGTGCAAACAAGCGGACAATGCAAACAGGTCCTGTGTCGTCGGCGTCGCTACAATTCATCTGTTCTGCGCCATGCGACATGCGCCATGCGACATGCGCCGTCCATCCACCCCCGACTCAGGCTGGCCAGCGCCGAGAATGCATTACTGCATGCGGCACTCGACGGCTCAACGGCGGCTCGCATGGGAGATGCCGGCTCATGCACTCGCGACGAGCCAAGGCCCGAGCCGCACAGACGGCGCGGGTCGCACCCGCGAATGCGGGGTCTCCGTGATGCCACGTCTCCCCCTCTCTCTCTCCCCCCGCCACGGTCGGACCCAGCCAGCCAGCCAGCGCCCACCAGCGGGCGGCTGCTGAGCGGCCCTGCGGGTGCGAGGCGGCGGCGGCGGCTGCTGCAGCAGCGGGGATGGGGTTTGCTGGCGCCCGGGACACGGGGCAACTGTGGGGCTCGTTTTCTCCGCCCTGCATCGTGGACACGAGGACGGCATCAGGGACCGCGACGGCGCCGTCGCGCGCCCAGCGGCGGCGGGACGGCCAGTGGCCAGAGGGCGAGAGAGAAACCGATTCGTAATGTGCGTGCTGAGCCGCCGCTGTGCAGAATGGCGGCAATCCTATTGGCATGTCCGTGTGGATGGGTTGCGGCATGCGGCACGACAGGCATCGGGAAATGGCGTCAGCGTCGTGTCATGCAGCGCTCGAGACGGGACGCGGGAGGCCGCAGCTGGCGGCGGGCAGCGACGGCAGCAGCAGCAGCCAATGACCCGGGGGTGGCCACACGACACTAAGGGCGGCCATGGCGGCAACCACGGGCGCGCACCAGGGCTGCCGGAGGCTGCGACGGCAGGTCATTGGCCTGTGGGGTATACGAGGGGGACTGTCGTGGTTGTGCTGCTGCTGCTGTTGCTGCTGCTGCTGCTGCCGCTGCTGCTGCTGCTGTTGCTGCTGCTGCTGCCGCCGCTGCCGCTGCTGCCGCTGCTGCCGCTGCTACTGCGGTGGTGCCTTGCCTGGCAACCGGCGGCTGACGGAGAGAGGAATGCTGCATGCCTGGCGGCGAGGACAACTGACGACAGGGTACTCGTGACAGTGGATCCTCATGGGGCCTCGAGAGAGAGGGAGCGGAACCAGAAGCCGGATTGCCAAACGGCACCCCCCGCAGGTGCGGATTAGCATGTGGCGCTTATTTTCCTTATTTTTTGTAATCGCCCGTTTTTTGTATTAGATGCCGCCAGGGTGGTCTCTCTGCTCCCCACCCAGAAGCACTGCCGCCGTCTTTTCCTCCTCCCACCTCGCCATCTCAATAGTAGCTCGCTTACATTCATCTCACAGCCGTCGTCGTCGACTTTTGGCCCTCCGCCCCACCCCGCCGCCCAGACACAACCAGTTATGGCCTCGATACCAGCAGTCGGCTCCGTTCCGCAGGTCGTCTCTGGTCCCCTCGTCACCCCAGCAACCCCTCCGCGCTCCCCGCAACACACCACCACCCACAATGGCCTTCCCTCCACCGCGCACGCAAACCGCAACGGCGCAAGCGGCAGCAGCGACCAGGGGCCGCCCGCATCCCCGCCGCTCATCTCCCCCTCCACGCTCCCCAGCAACGTGAGCACCCCCGAGGTGTCCATGGTCGAGGCGAGCGACTTTACCGGTGTGACCTTTAGCCCAGAGTGAGTACCCGTGCAGCTTTCCCGCAGCGCACTGGCCGTCGAGCCTTGTCTCCGAGCCCCCACCGCTTGTCTTGTTCTGGCAACCGGGCGCAGCAGCACACGGACCTGCACCTCCGAGTGCCGAAGCGCCTGCGCACACGGACCTGCATCTCGGGCTCGCCCAAGACTAGATAGGCCTCGTCGTGGGCATTGCTCCCCGGCCCTTCCCTCGCAGCAGAACCTGTCCCAATCGCAACCCGCCACTTCGCCCCCTCTTCCCTCCTCGACATCCCTGTCATTTGACGCCAAAGGACATGGATTCCTCCTTTCGCTTATCACTTTGGCCGCCAGACCCTTCATTAGGAGGCGATCTGCGCCACCCAAGCCCACAAGTCCCTCCGGCAAGGCAGCCCCTCGTCGGTCCGCTTGCTGCTAAGGCCGAGGAAGACCATCCAAGTTCCGGGAAAGCCTCAGTGTCGAGTCCTACTGGGTGGCTGCCTGGGAAGAGAGAAAAAGCAGGGAGGGCCCCTGCCCGCTTTTTATCCACCCGCCCCGTGGACCCTTCTCCCTTTTGCCCACTCCCCCCCCCCCCCCCCCCCCCTTTCACAACCCCCCACTCCTTCCCCCACCTACGCCACTCAATGCTGACAAGACAGGCTCTGGATGCAGCGTCGCTCCTGGGCAATGGAAGTGCTCCGTGCCGAAGGCGTCCGGTCCGTGCTCGATCTTGGTTGCGGTCCTGGCAGCCTCTTGCAGACCCTAGTTGTTCCTCCATCCACCGTCCCCGAGAAGCCTATCAAGGATACGGTCAAGGGCGACTACCCCGAAGGAAAGGAGCTGTTCGTCAGCGTGAGTCTTTCCTCTCCATATTCCCTCGCCGAACCCAGTCATGGATGGTGGATGCGTCTGCGTGTTCAGTCGACGGAACATCCGTCGTTTATCCGGGCATAGGCACACCAGTCACGATCGCGGACCGCCGCCATTCAAGACTAATTATCAATTGTCGGAATTAGACTGACAATGCCCAGCGCGTCACGGGTGTCGACCACAACCCTGGTGTTATTGCGTCGGCAATGCACAACATTGACCCGAGCACAACGACAGAACCCCGCTGGCAGCCGCTGCAGACTGAGGTGTGGCTGGGCGACATTCAGCGCTACAACGCCCGTCTGGAAGGCTATGAAGCGATCGTTGCTCTCGAGCTCGTCGAGCATCTCGAGCCCCACATTCTTTCCCGCTTTGGTGTCGTCACCCTCGGCACTTACCGCCCCAAGCTGATGCTTGTGTCCACTCCGGTAAGCCCACATCCCACACCCCTTCCCATTCAGCCTCGTATTGTTCGGCTCGAGATCGCTGTTGGCGTGTTACCCTTCCATTAACTGCTCGAGTCTGGGAACACTTCACATACACAAGCTCTGCTATTGCTGCTGCATTGCTGTCAAATGTGTCTGAGGGACGGTCAGGTCCAAGTGACGAGCGTCCACGACTCGTCTGTTCCTAGACTCTAATCTAAATAATATCCCACCGGTACTGACGATTCCAGAACTTTGATTTCAATGCCAAGTTCCCGCAAGCGTCCGAGTGTAACTCGTGCGATAAACGCGGTTTCGCCGACCCCACCGGCAGAACGGATCGCGTGTTTCGACACAGTGACCACAAGTGCGAGATGACAGCGCAGGAGTTTGAAGAGTGGGCGATTGCCGCAGCCGCAGACTGGGGCTACAGTGTCGAGGTTTCGGGTGTCGGCGTGTCCAACAAGCCCTCATACTACCCGTCGAAGAACGGCGAGCCGCCACAACCCGTCTGTGCGTCTCAGACTGCCATCTTCCGTGTCGACACGGGCGTTGCACTCCGCTCGCCGCGGAGCGTCCGTACCGTCGAGCTCCCCTTTATGCGCGGCTCAAACGAGAACGCGCACCCGCACCGCCTGGCCGCAAAGTACATCCACCCGTCAACGATCAGGCCCGCGCCCGGCGCCCCCCTGCCGGCCAACGAGGTCGCCGAGGTCGTCAAGGCGGCCTTTGGCCAGGTCACGAACCGCACGTTGTCGCTGCGGGAGCTGTGGGGCGTCCGCGACGTCGCAGAGGCGTGTGCAGGCAGCCAGCGCCATCTCGTTTCGTGCCTGGGCGGATTCGGCGACTGCCGGGGCAAGGTTGACTCGGCGCCAGAGTTTGAGGTGCTGCGGAACGAGCACGGGCTGGCTGTGCGATGGAGGTGAGGTGGGGGAGGTCGAGCGCGCGAGTAATGTGTGGCCGGCGTAGGCGAGCGAATACAATAGTAAGCGCTGCGGGCCGTGGCGGACGGTTGAGGATGCTTTTGCGACGCGGCGCGCGCCGCACAATGGATGCAGTCGCTGGCGGCTGGGCGGCAGATCAAGGATGGTGAACTGCAGTCGCCGCCACGTCCGAAAGACCTGGAACATAATAGCGGCCATGTGATGGCGATGTGCACCGATCGTCCGAGCGCCCCATCGGGTGCAGCGAGACGCGATGCCAGCCTCGCTTGGTCACAACTCGGTACGGGCACAGCGCCCTCTGTCTTGTTTGTTTTTTTGTTATTTTCTTTTGGTGTATTGTTCATCACATGCATGGTTGATATCAACATCGCAGTTGGAGAACGAAAACAGAAGGGAAGCAAGCGGAGAGGAGGCAGGGCCGAGAGTCTAGTGTGGTACGGCAAAGCCGCAGAAATCGCCCCCAGGAATCTGAGCACAAATGTCCTAGCAATCTACTGTTAGGTGCTTTACAAAATGCGCCAGTCGGCGACTAGACGGCGGTGCCAAACACTCTGCTGAGGAGCTTGCGGCGCAGCACCTCAGGGCCGGGCGTGTGGGTGATCATGCGCGGCAGGCGGGGCTCGGCAGGTGCAGCGTTGGCGTTGCCATGGCCGTTCGAGTTCCCCTCCGCGGAGCTGCGCGCAGCGCTGCCCTTCTCGCTCGTCGCCGCCTCGGCGTCGCGGTGCTCAATCGCCTTGTTCTTGCCCGTCCCGTTGAGCGAGAGGTGTCCGACGCCCGAGGTCAGGCTCGCATCTTGAGTGCGGTCCGCCGACGTCTCGCCCGTGCCCCTGCGGTCGACGACGCACATTCCGCGCGTCAACTCGCCGCGCCGCTCGACGCCAAATGAGCGGTGCGCCCGCTGCCAGCCGGGGGCGGCTCCGTCGGCCGGCGATGCCACGGACGGCCCGCGCTCGGCACAATGCGCAGCGTGCTCGATCGCGTACCAGATCGCCACGGGGTCGTGCATCTCCATGGCGTCGCCGTGGCCAAACTTTTGCTGCAGCCAGCGCACGCGCAGTAGGAACGCCGTAGTGAAGGCCTGCAGGCGCGTTGGCGGCGGGTACGCGGCCGGGTCGTTGCCCTCGATCATGGACGGGTGCAGCAGGTCGCTGAACGGTATTGTGTGCGGGGTCGTCACGTCGAGCGGCGCAAAGGTGAAGTGGAACACACCGGCCTTGACGCCTTCAACGAGCGCGTCGAACGCGTACGGATCGGCAAAGCAGTTGAACTCGGCGACCGGCGACGTGTTGCCGGGCACGTCGAGCGCGCCTCCCATCCATACGACCTCACGCACGCGCGCAAATGTCTCGGGGTCCTTACGGTGGGCCCAGGCGACGTTGGTGACTGGTGCCATTAGCCAGCGTTTCCACACACCCTGGTGCGTGCATGATGTACGTGCGTGCATTGTGTCCCGCACTAGCCGCGGCTCCCAGGCCCACATCTGACTCACGAGGACCCAGGGCGACAATCGTGACCGTCCCCGCGGGCTCTTCCTTCAAGAGATCCAGAATGGCGTCGGCGGCATCGCGGTCGAGAATGTCCAGGTGCGGGTGCTCTGAGCCGGGAAGGAGCTCGTCCTGACCCTCTGGGACATTGAACTCTGGATGTGTCTCGGAAATGTTGGATAGTCCGTCGCGGCCGTGCTGAGTCAGGTGTCAGCCCGGGACGACGTAAACAACTAGCCAACTGGCGTGAGAGATGCTGCGAGCCGCAGGCTTGTCGCAGATCAACACAGCCCCCCCTCCCCGTTGGGACGGATCTCACAAAGTACGTGGCTACATGCTTGTCGCCACCGATGGGATCATCGCGGCCGACGGCGACGCGGGTCTTGCTGCTGCCGAGGCCGGGATATCGGAGCCGCGCTTCGGGGTGCTCGTCGAGCTCGCGGCCGAGGTTGTAGTACAGCTTGAGGAGGTTTGCGAATGTCTGCGGCGCGTGCGTGTTACCTGCACGCGTGTCAGTGACTGTTGCGCGGGGACACTGGGGGGGCAGCTGGCCAGCGCTGCGGTGTGCGAGCGATACACGTCCGCCGAATGCGTCTGCCTGGCTATCACAAAGTGCAAAAAAAAGTAGATAAGCGCAAGTGCACGCACCGAAAACGAGTGTGATGAGCGCGACCTCGACCTCGGGCTTTCCATCAGCAGGGCAGCGCGACGCGGGGGATCACGCACCGAGGCGAGAGCCAGGAGGATGGCCAGAACGTCGTCGACGCCGGGGCTGCGGTCAGCGTGCGGACTGCCGGGGGACATGGGCGATAACAGATGGAGGCGTCACATGACAGGCGGGGGGTCCGGATGCACCGGACCTGCACGGCAGCGGACCTGCACGCCTGCAGCGGTGCGGCCTGCGGGGGGGGGGGTGCTTACTCTGTGTCGATGACAATCTTGGCGGGCATGGATGTGTTTGGAGGACGTTCACATGGCAAACGGAGCGGAGACTGGCGTCGTCTCCCATAAGCGGCGCAGCATGGTGGTCTGGTTTACGCGCGAGGGTAATACGGGGATAGGGGGCGGCTGGCTATCCCGTGAAGCCAGCAAGATAGGTACCTATCGCTTTCGCCACCCAACGCGGCGGCGGCGGTGCTCGAGCCCGTCGCCAGGTGCCGACGCGCCGACGCCGCTGTGCCGCCGAGCGCGAGCCTCGCCGGGTGCGCAGGCGGTGCGCAAGCGAAGCACTGATCTCTTCTCGTTTCCACGACCCCGCCTTGATGAAAAATGGAACCATATATAACTATATATATAGTCCGATATTTTACCTCACAAAACGCACTCGCCAATTGATCGTCTTGGACCACACGCTTGCATCGCCTCTCCTACCACATCGAGCATCACGGCAGCATGCTCGGCTCTGTTCTCGACGGGACAGCCCCCGCTCGTGTGGTGGTAGTCATCGACTCGCTCGCAGCGCCCGCGGCCCCGCTCGTAGCCGAGATGGTCGCGCGCGCTCAAGACCGGTGCGTCGGCTTGCGGACCACCACTTTGTGATCAACTCGAAACACGCAGCTGACCCGACTGAAAGAGCGCAGCCTACACTGACGATTGCCTGCACTTCGGGAACGGCCCTCAAGGCACGCGGTCGCGAGTCCCATCCGGCTCTCGACCTCTCGGCCGCTGTCAAGGGCTATTCGGACATTGACGTCGAGGCAGAGGTCAAGGCGGCCTGTGCGTATATAAGCCCAAGATGTCCAGAGTCACGGAACACGACTCCATCGCCGTGGGCAGCCATATGGCTAGCTCATGATGGACATACAACTACCAAGACACCTACCTAACACCGCAGGCGCCACCCTTGTACCGACGACACAGGTCTACATCGATGCCGTGGATCTCATCGCGGAAGACTACGGCACAGCAGTGGCCTTCCGCGTTCTCCGGGCCATTCTCGCCAAGGTCCAAGGTGAGGGAGATCTGGGCGAATCAAAATCAGCTGCTCGACCCCGGGCGAAAGAATATTACGCTGACGGCAAAGGCGGCCGCCTGATCCTCTCCCTGCCGCGCAGCGCGTTCACCAGCGACGTGCTGGCCGCGACCCTCTCCCCTTCGCTAGCGCTCCTGACGCCACATCACGCGCGCGCGGTCGAGAGCGTGTCGCGTGCGCTCCTGGTCCCAGCGAGCGACGACCGGTTCTGGCACCACCTGGCGGCCCCGGCGTGGGCGGCGCGTGGCGACGTGCTCGCGTTCGCGGGCGCGGACGGCGTGGACGTCAACCCCGCCGACGAGCAGGCGGTGCTGGTGCTGCTCCGCAAGGCGACGGGCGGCGCCAAGGCGATGGTGCGCTCGCTCGAGGGGTTGCAGCGGCAGAAGGGTGCGGGCGCCGGGCGGTGGGATGTCGTCGCCCTCGATCAGGTGGTGAGCACCGCCAGCGCGCTCGAGATGGCGGCCAAGGTCACGACTCATGCGGACCTTGCACTGCCATTCAACCTGTCGCTCACGGACCGGCAGCGGGCAGAACGCGGGGCGGTGCCGCTGCCGTATGCGCACGAGGGCGAGGGTGCCGATCTGGGTATGGGCATGGACTGGAGTGACGACGAGGAGGATGATGAGATTTAGAGCTCGTGGCGCAGCCCCGCGCACCACCATGAGAGCCCGGCTCACGATCAGACGGCACATCCCCGATCCGCGAGTATGATACGAGGGATATTGATATTGACGCATTGTACAATTTATGCATACATAGGGGTATCGGGTGCAGGATATATATGGACGGTCTGGGCGAGACGCACAGAGCGTCGCCACCCGGTCGTGCGCGCGAGTACGATACAGTTGAAAGAACGCGGGCACATCACTTGGATGGACGTGACGACGCGCCAAAGTTGGCACCGCCCGTGCCCGGCACACCCGAGTCAGCTGGCTCCTCCCTCTGTGAACGTCAGCAGCGAGTCACACGCACATCACACCACGGGCGACGCGCCGCCGTCCGCGCGTCGCCATCACGTCGGCGCAGACGAGGGGCCGCGCGCTGCGCGCCACAAGGACGCACCTGGTTGTCGCGCACCATGCCCTGGAAGCGGCTCCACAGCGCGGCGACGCTGCTAAACTCCATGCCAACAGCGTGGACCTCCTCGAGCTTGCGGTTCAGGTCGTTTGTACACGTCATGAGCTCCTCGAAGCCCTGGGCTGTCAGTCAAGTCCATGGGGGTGAGGGCAGGGGAGTGGAGAGCGCTACCGCGTCGCGCGTGAGAACGGCGTATATCTCATGGACACTGATGGGCGGCGGCTGTTCTCAAGTGGTGCGGCAACGTGTGGACTTCGCGCACAGGGTGCAACGACAATCCTGGCAAGGCCGAACGCGAGCCATACATACCGACGTGATTTCGTTGATGAGCCGCCGGCGCTCAGTCTCAAAGAACGACTCGTCTGCTGGGGGGTTGGACATTGGGGCCTGCCTGTGCCTGTCGTCGAGAGAGGAGAGAGAGAGAGAGAGATGGCGATGGAGGGATGTCAAGGTCAGGAGTTTCCAGCCCTGCTTGTTGACATTGTGCTGTTTGTGACGACATTAGTAGTAGTACCATTGAAATCAGATTCCGGCATTCATTGCGCCATGCCTAATCCGCGACCTGCCGTGCCCAGTCCATCAGAATACATCCTACACCTCTAAAACACCAGACAAGCTACGGCCACAGCCAGACTTGCCGCGAGAATAGTAAACTAGAAAATGACATCGTTGTCCTCGTCGTTGAGCATGTCGCCGCCACCAGCAGCGCCGCCGCCGACGCCGTCGTCGCGGTGTGCCTCGATGCCCTGCGCGGCGGCAGCCTCGTTGGCAGCCGCGCGATCCGTGTCCGCCTTCTGCGCATCGCGCTTCTTCTTGCCCTGAACCTTCTTCAGGCGGAAGAATTCCTCACTGCGGTGTTAGCGTGTTTACGCAGAGCATCCAGCGGGCAGTAGCACTGAGGGGCGCTACTTGAGAGAGCGTTCCGAGGTTGTCGCATATAGCTCATCGCCCATCGCTCCAAGGTTCCGAGGGTGCACTGGACATTGCAGCACACCATACTCACCGGTCCATCTCGTCCAACTCCGAGTTGATGTACTTGATAGTGTTGTCGAGACGAGGAATGACGACGTGCTCAATGGCATTGACACGGCGGTTGGTCGCACGAATGACCTCGTCGAGAATGGTAAAGGCAGTCTGGGATGGCAGTCAGACATGGCACGACGAGCAAACAACAGCACTGTAAACGTACCTGCAAAGACGCCAGTTCGACAAGCGTGCCCACCGCCTTGACGTATGTGTCTCGACTGCGCTGGATCTGCTGGCCACCGCGGGAGAGACCGGTGAGGTTGAAGTCTGGCGTCAGCTAGGTCACAAGCACCGTGGAAAATCCCCGCAAAGCGAAGGTTCATCGGTAGAGCATGTCTCGCAGTGTCGGTGGATGAGGTGGATTGCCAGCCGAGGACGAGACGGCGAGTGACTCTTGGTCTTCCGCAAGTCGTCCCACTTGCTACGTCTCCCAAACCTCCAGTCCTGCTGCACACACCATCGCCCAACCCCGCTTCCACTACAGCATAGCGACCCCGAACCCATCCCCTCCAACTCACCATTGCCAGTATTCGACCTCACAGACTCGAACGCAGGCAGGACCACACCCGAGACGTTCTCCTGCTTCGACTTGACTGTGTACGACGCCTTGCGCACGCTCTCCTGCACCTGGTACCCGATGTCACCGGCCGTGTACGTGACCTCGGCCAAGGAAAAGGACGCCAGCTGGAGGACGCGACCCATCGCGCGCTTGGCCTCGTCGACCTTCTTGAGGATGGTGCGGAAGCGGGTGGTGAGGGCATCACGCTTCTTGGCGAGAAGGGAGTGGCCGGTCTGCGCTCCCTTCAGACGCCCTTTGGTGAGCGTCAGGTTCATACGCGTGGGGCTGAAAGGTGGTTAGTAACAACCAGGTGGTTGCGGGCGTGGGCGGCGGGGACTTGGGGCATCCGAGGACGCCGTCTGGCAATGGACAATGTACTCACAAGATGGCCTCGCGGGGGCCCGTTCCAGACATGATGGGCGAGTAGCAAGGCTGCTGTGCAAGGTGGGTATGGAAAGCGGTAGGGAGAGACGAGACGAGAGAGATGGATGTTGACGACGGCGGCGGCGTGGGCGGGAGGCAGGTGTGTCGATGCCGATGACGCTCATCGCCCTGGCTGGCACTCGTCCAGGCGTCACTCGCAGCTGCCTAGTTTCACTCGACTTTTGAATCCGCTCTCATATTGCGGCCATCAACAATCCCCATCAAGCAAAACAAACGTATCAAGCATGCGCAGCGACGACGAAGACGAGAACGACTACGACGAGGACGAGGAGGACGAGGAGGTATGTACCGGCAGTCGTGCATGTATAGACGCTGAGACAGACAGGAGGCCGACAAGGACCTGTACGTACATGGTCCTCCCTGGGCTGGCGTCTGGTGCCAAAATCGCTGTGCCATCTCAATACGCAGCTGTGACCGGCGGCCGCGGCGTGTGCTAACCACTCAGCTTTGGGGACGACCAGTTTAATGGCGATGGCGACGGCGACATGGATGGCGACGGCGAAGGCGACGGCGACGATGGCGACGCGGATGCGGATGCGGACGAGGACGAGGAGGACGATGAGGATGACGAAGGTGGAGGGGATGACGACGATGAGGACGAAGAGGATGAAGAGGACGACGATGAGAACGATGAAGAGGATGACGACGAGGATGGGAAAGACGAGGACGAGGACGAAACTGCTGAGACGACAGCTGCTGCAGCTGCCGCTGCTGCACTAGCTGCTGAAGGTACGTCGCCCGAAGCGCTGTTTGGTTCTGACTTGCCAGGGGCACAAGCAACGGCCAAGTCGGCGTCCCCAAAGCCGCCAGCAGGCGATGCCATCCCGATCCCCGCCTCCCAGCCTCCACATCTACTACGGCGAGCGCTCTTTATCCCCGGCTTCAGCGATCCGCCTGCCTCACTCTCTGTCGAGGCCATCGTCGGCATTCCTCTGCCGTCCGCTGTGCACTGCTTATCCTCATCGACCTGCATGAGCTACCTTCTCGCAGGCAGTCAGGACGGCTACGTTCGCGTGTACGACCTGTGGGCATCGGTCAACGGCGGGCAGATCATGACGGCCCAGCAGCGCGGCGTCGTCGGCCTTGGCGAAGGTGTCAACAAGGCCGGCGTTGGGCGAGGGTGGTGGTCCGTCGAGCTGCCGCAGGTGACGCTGCCGGACATTGTCAAGGGAGCAACGAATGGACATCCGCCGGCACGAAAGCACGAGCCGGTATTTTCTCTTGCGTGCGAAGGCGATGCGCTGTGGACTCTTGCGGGAACGAAGACGGGGCCGATCAACCTCTACTCGCTGCGACACCAGCCTGGGCACCTCGTCCACACGCTTGCCGGTCACACCAGCGCCGTTTCAGCCCTTCAGCTGTTGCCAGGAGAGACCAGCGTGTTGAGCGGATCGTGGGATGGCACCGTACGGGTGAGTGCCGTTGGCAACCCAACAACCTCGCTGACGCCCCAGGAATGGGACCTCAACACTGGTCAAACAACACGAACGTACCCTACGTCAGGATCGCAAATATCATCCATTGGGCTGCGACCAACAAACGTGCCCATCACCGTCCCAGAAGCAGTCATCAACGTGAATGTCGGTCCTGGCTTCTTCAAGGCAGACCGAGAAGCTAACGGGACACCCGTCGAGAATGGCGGGCAGGAGGGGCAGACCAAGACGGACGCAGATGGAGACGCTAAGATGGAGGACGCAGGAGGAGACGCAGGCGCAGACGCAGACGCCGATGCAGATGCCGACGCCGACGCTGATGCAGACGCCGACGCTGACGCCGATGCCGACGCAGACGGAGAAGCGGACGATGCTGCCTCGTTCGGATCCTTGTTCGACGACGATGCGGAGGGAGAGGAGGACGGCGACGTCGCAATGACAGAACCGACATCGTCCGCACTCGCGGTGCCGACACCAGCGCCGCCGCCAGCGACGCCCATCCTCGCGCTTCCGGGTACGACGAAGCCAACACCGCCAGCTCTCCCTGCGCCCGCAAAGGCGTCGACATTGTTCCCGTCTGGCCCAGCGGCACCCCCTCCTCGCGCAGCACCAACATCTGGCATGCCGCTCCTATCACCAGCCGAGTTCCGGGGCCTCTCAGAAGATATTCTCTTGACTTCCTCGATGAACGGCCAAGTGGCATTGGTGGACCGCCGCGTCGGGGGCGCCGTGGGGCGACTACAAGCGGGCGAGAAGGCGCCGCCATGGTGTATGTCTGTGAGTCTTAGCAACCTTTCACTTGCGTCCCTCTCCACTTGCTGACGGCCAGGCGACGTGGTGTGGCGACGGCAACCAGGTTCTTGCCGGCCGACGTAACGGCACGATTGATATGTGGGACACGCGTATGGCCTCATCACACGCTCCGGGCCTGCTGCGCACACTCCGCACGCCGGCCGACTCTGGTCCCGTGTCATGCGTTGTCGCATTCCCTGACGGGCGACATGTGGCCTCGGCGTCGCAGGACAACATCCGCCTCTGGAATACGGCCGACTACTATGACGCCGAAACGGCGGAACGCTTGTCCAGGTCATCGCGCCCGCCGTTCAGGATCATTGCGGGCCACCATGGTGGTATTGTGTCCAGCATGAGTGAGTCCTGTATTCCGAACACCTTTCGAACAGCAATGTGCATTCGCTCACCCCCGCAGTCGTCGACCCGACATGTCGCTTCCTGGTCTCGGCGTCAGGCGATAGAGGGTGGCAGGGCGAGGCGACCAAGGTCGTCCTTGTGCATGAGATCAAGTGGTAGTGAGCGGCAGGATTCCTGGAGATGCGTGGAAGGGCACCTATGCAGCAGCTGTAATTGTATGCGATTGGATCTAATAGCCATGCACCCCACAGCCCACTGCAATGCATCTGCGTAGCAGTGTGCGTGTGTTCCGCGCTCGGGAACACTGCGCTCCGTATGCGAACAAGCACGACATTGCTGCATGTTGCAGAGTTTGGATCAAAAGCGACAAAAAGATGTCATGTTTATACTCCATCAGAGTTTTGGAAAGAAATTCGAACAGGCGTCTTGTGGCGCAGCTTCTGTGGTATTTGGTAAAAGACAAAACACTAGTAAGAGTTATTACCGCAGCCACACGCCCGATAGGAAATTTTCGCGAATTAGTGCCCTATGAAGGGCATGAGACGAGGCCCGGTAACGACGTCATGGTTCCGGTGGCCTTGACAGTGCATGCATTGCGCCCACCTCACTCGTCCGTCCCCTTTGACTCGTCGTCGTTCCTCAGCATAAGCAGTCACCCAACGATGCCTCAGACACCCCCGATCTCAACCTTCACCCCGCTCGAGCAGATGCGGCTTCCCGACAAGCGCGCACTGCGCGACGAGTTTTGCGGCCGACAGCTCGCGACGCTGCGCACACCCGCCCTCGTCGTCGACCGCGGTCGCTTCGCCGCTAACTGCGAGGACATGACGCGCAAGACGCTCGACATGGGGATGGCGTTTCGAGCGCACATCAAGAGTGGGTATGGGTGATGGCTGCCGCCTGCGGGGTTACAGCGCTTCGGGGCTGCGTGTGTGTGTGCGGTGTTGCGGCTGAATGGAAGTCTCGTTGATGATCCCGCTGGCGCCCCGACGTTCCCAACGCTAACGCCCAGCACACAAGACTGCAGAGGGAACGCGCATGCAAGTCGAAGCTGCCGGTGGAGCTGTCACGGCCCTGATTGCCAGCACAATGCCGGAAGTGTGGGGTGTCCTCGAGAGCGGCCTCGTCGAAGAGGGCAAGGTCACGGACGTGAGCTGCGCCGTGTTCCCCGTCCCGCTAGCTGACGCCCGCAGATTCTCTACTCGCTCCCGATCTCAGCGGACCGGATGGAGGACCTGACCGCGGCACAGGAGAAGGCCGGAAGCCGGTGCGTGCTGCGCGTCATGGTCGACCATGCCCAGCAGGTTGGTGCACTCGCGGCCGCGCACGCGCGTCTGCGCCGCACAACGTCGTGGAGCGTCTTTGTCAAGGTTGACGGGGGCGGCAGGCGCGCCGGCGCCCCGCCGCGCAGCGAGCAGATGCGCGACCTTGTCGTGGCGCTGCGTGATGCGCCCGAGGTGGAAGTGTATGGTTTCTACTCCCGTAAGCCCAGCATTTGAAACGGCTGCTTACCGCGCGAGACTTTGGGCAGTCGTACGCGTCGACCGACCTTGAGATGGCGGGCAAGTATTATGCCGGCGAGATCGAGTGCGTGACCGACGCAGCAGCATACGCGCGCGAGCTCGGGGTGGCAGGCACGTTCGTGCTTTCTGTCGGAGCGACGCCGACGGCGCACGCAGCCATCCTCGGCGCCGGTGGGCTTGCAGCCACGGCGCGGCAGCTGCCGGACACAACACTCGAACTGCATGCGGGCTGCTACACGCTCAACGATCTACAGCAGCTGAACACGGGTGTCGTGCGCGCACCGAGCTCCGCGGCGCTGTGCGTGCTTGGCACAGTGGTGTCGCTGTACCCGCACCGGCAGGAGGCCATGTGCGACGTCGGCGCGTTGGCGGTAAGCAAGGACACGGGTGGCGTGCCGGGCTACGGCGCCGTCGTGAGCCACAACGGTTGGCGGCTCGGGCGTATCTCGCAGGAGCACGGGACGCTCACGCAGACCATGGGAGAGGGAGAGGTGGCGGAGCTACAGATCGGGGACGTGGTACGCGTCGTGCCGCAGCATGCGTGTCTGACATGTGCGTGCTTCCCGTGGATCTATATCGTGGATGGGACAGACGAGGTCGTCGACGTGTGGGTGCCTTGGAAGGGGTGGTGAGCGTGTACATGTGCAATAAGCGCGTCTATTATCCAATGAACGGTGTCATGGCAAGACCAGTCTCATGGTCGTGACATGCAGTAATACATCTCCAACAGCTGATAATAAAATGCGGGGTATCTATCAATCAAGACTGATGGATGGGTTCGACATGCCAATGCTTCGTCTCTTCTGTCCTGCTGTCGAACTTTGCGGCAGGTCGCACCTGTCTCAGACTGTATAGCCACTATCGCTGTCCCCATCCAGTTCTCGCTGCAGTTCTCGCGCATGCCGCTCGACGAGCGCCTGAATGTCCGCATCCCGCACCGCCGCCTTGTAGCTGTGCTGCAGCGCGATCAGCTTGTCTGCCGACCACAGTCGCGACGTCATGCCCGACACAAAGCCGAACAGGTCCGTGGCGCTCTCGGTCGCGCACAGCTCGGCCTCGTTGAGTTTGAGAATCGCAATCGCGACGCGGAACAGCACTGCGTGGCCCTCAACAAAGAATACGTCCCACACACGGAACAGTGTCTCGACGGGAAGACAGTCGGTGAAGATAGAGAGGAACCAGCCGAATGTGAGGGACGTGAGATCCACGCCGAGGGCTGTCAGATGAGCCGCAATGCGCGGGACGTGTTGCGCCACGAGGTCGACGAGTGCCAGCTGGTCAGCGCGCGAGCCGACAAGAGAGGGCGCATAGTAGTCGGCCGGCAAGAGCCTCTCAATCATGCAGTGAAGCACCCAGAATGCTTGTTCTTCATCCGTGTGCGTCAAGAGCAGTGTCGCCGCGAGCATCTACAGTGTCAGATAACCTCCAACGGGCGGGCAACTCACATTCATGCCCTGACAGTACCCAACCGCCGGGTTGTGCCACGCAAACGCCACCAGCACGCGGCGCAGCTTGGCGACGCCAGGCCCATCGCCGCCAAAGAAGACGTTGCCAGGGAACGTACGCCCGACGTCCTTTTCAATCTCGGTCAGCACCGGTGAGTGGTCGGTGCGGTGGACGGCCAGGATTTCGTCGTACTCGCCGGGCACCATCAGGTCGCGCGCACCCGAGCACTCGGCCCATACGTCCGCACGGTACGCGATGGGGATGCCACGGCGGACGAGGCGCTGGAAGAGGCGGTACTGTTCCTGGCCCGACTTGCTCGGCGTGCCAGCCAGGGAGACGACGCCGGCAATGGCACCCGACACGCCAACATCCTGCACGCTCCGCGCGTCGCTGGACGTTTTGCGGCGCGTGCGGCGGCGGAAGAAGGCGTCCCACTCTGTCGTCCGCGCCTTTTGCTGCTTGTCGTGAATGTCGGTGAGCTGGTCGAGGAGCGATGAAACCGTCAGGCGCGAGGCGGCTTTGGCGGCCGTAACAGACGGTGTCGTGGAGGTGTTGACGGTTCCGCCGAGCGACGACGAGGCACCGCTCTGGATGTTCGACGCGCCGCGCACCGATACGGTCAGCTCGTCCTTGGCCGCGGCGATAGGCCTGGAGGGCGTGGGTTCCAGGGCCGTCGGCCGGCGACTCCTGCCCCCGATGGTTCCGTTGGGCGGCGAGGGAGAGTCTGCAGCGGGGCTGAGCGAAGCTCGCGACGTTGACGGAGGGGAAGCTGGTGACTCGCTTGTAGCTGCACCTGCAGATGCCGAGTGTGCCCTTCGCAACTCTCGTTCCTCTATGCTGTGCAAGCTTGACGGACGTGAGGAAACTGGCGGAACGCCGAGCATGTCGCAACTGCGAATGTCCGGAATATGGCCTGTGACCGAAATCGGTGCCGGGGCACCTGCTCTATTCGCGTCTTTGAGCATGCTCGCGTGCTGGATATCGTCTGATGGTGTAAGATTGCAGCTGCAGTAAGTAACTCACAGATAAAGCCGTAACGATCAGTCAACGGCGGCTCGTCGCTCTCGAAACGCGTGGCAGTCGGTAACTTTGTCCTCGTGCTCTGGAAGAAGGACCCGAGATTCTGGCGCGACAGCAACACGGTCGGTGGCCGCGACTCGTCCGGCACAATCGTTCCCAGCTCGACAGAGGGCGGCGGCGTGTCCGCGTGCGGGTTGGGTGTAACAGGACTGTGCGGGGGGGCCTGGCTGGTCGCGTACGACGAGCGGGGCACGCGCAAGGGTGGAGGGATCCCCGACTGCGTCTTGGTCCGCGTCTCGTCGAGTGTCTTGCCGCGTGAGAGCGACAGCAGCGTGCGGCCCAGTCCGACCGTCGCCGCCAAAGCCTGGTCGCCGTACCCCGGTCCAGAGGAGAGCGTCGGCGTCTCGATGATATTGGCGTCAACGGGCGCCTGGACGTGCATAGCACTAGAGGTACTGGCGGCCCGACTCCGGGCGCGCGTGCGGCCTGGCGGGGCACGGACAGTGATGTTTTCTTCCTGCGCCTTGGACACCAGGGCGTGAGCGAGGTCGGCCAATGTCGCATTGGCGCGCGCCGGCCAAACCAGAATGCTCGCGTGATCCGGGGTCAGGATGCGCTGAGCGTCAGAAGTTGTACGACGTGGCTACCACTCACAGTAGCCAGAAAGATGGCGCGGAAACTCGGGGCACTACCTCCGTCGCCGCGCCGCCACTCATCGTCGTCTACCTCCTCTAAGGTCGGAATCACACTGCCAGTGACACTTGGTGCGAGGCTCGAGATGCTGCCCTTGCGGGACGGCTTCTTGGCCCAGCCAAATAGCCCCCACGACTTCTTGTCCTTGACATCCTTGGCGATGCCGGGGTCGCATAGCCCATCTCTGACGGTGCTCGCTGCCGAGATTGCCGCACGCCCACGCTCCGACCGTGCACTTCGTGTACTCGGTGCAGGTGACTTGGGCCGCGCACTTCTGGTGCTTGGCGTCGGAGAGCGGGGCGCATGGTCGTCGGCGTCGTCTCCGTGCTCAAGGCGAGGCTCCATGAGTGCCAGGTGGGTGTATGTCGGCGACGTGAGGCTGGTGCTTAATGCGTCGGCAAGCGAGTCATGGAGCTGTGGGCTATCAGAATGAGGACGGGGGAGAGGACGTACATGATCGCCTGTCCGTTCGGCAACACTCGGGAGGGCTACCGGTTTCGGCGAAGCCTCGGCGCTGGTGCGCTGGCTGGCCGCTCCGCTTGGTGTCGTGACAATCTGGAGCCCGCTGGCACCGCTGGCGACACTAGCCCGCCGCCCCGCGCCGGCAGCCGGCATGGGCGATGGCGAACCCGCCGTTTCTCTAGCTCGTGTGTTCTCGTCCTCGAGGCGTGAGATGACCTCGCGCAGCTCCCGCACAGCGCGGGAGAGGACGCGTAGCGGATGCTCGGCGTGAGGAGTCGCGGCCGAGCCTGGAGGAGAGGGCGGAAACAGAGGGACGGCAATGTTCTGCGGTGTATTGGGCGTGCTCGACTGCTTGTCGCTGTCCGTTCTGCTGGGGCTGGGGGCCTGCGAGGTCTTGCTCAGCGATGGGGCGAGCTCCTCCTGCTCCTCCTCTTGCTTCTGCCCCTTCCCCGGCCCCTGTTGTTGCGTCTGCTGCTGCGTCAGCCGCAGGGTATGCGGCCGCAGCGCCGCCTCGAGCTCGGCATCGCTCATGACGTCGAACGGTGTGTCGAGCACCTCAATCTCGTCCCGCGACAGCGAATCCAGGTATCCGGCCCACCCGCCTGACAGCGGGGTCCCTCCAGACGGGCGAGATATCCGTTGCTGCGCGGCACGCGGCACTGGCCGGCGCGGTGTCGCCTCGTCGTTGCCCCCGAATAGCGAGGTCGACGGCCGGCGGCTGTTGCCTGGGCTCGCGCGGCCACTCGCGGCGCCGTCTGCGGTGCCAGCCGTCGGCGTCGACTTGCGGGCACGGCGGCTAGAGCCACCGCCGGCACCTCCATTCCCACTTCCGCTTGCCCCTAAACCCAGCAGGTCGGCATCGGCTCGTCTTGAGGCGCTCAGGGTCCCCGTCGCCGCGACGGCCTGCAGCGCCGCGACGGCGGGTGAGGACGGTGACGCCCCCGCACTCACCGCCGCCGTCCCTGCAACGGCGGGTGAGACGGCGCCAGGCGTCGACACGCTCGCTGCATGCTGCCGTCCTGGCACGACACCGAAGAAACCCGCTGCGGCCGCCCGGTGGTCGGTCGCAGAGGAGACTCGCCGCGGCAGACCCCGCAGCGAGGCGCCCCCGCCGGCGAGGCTGAGCGGGTGGTGGTCGCTCGGCGTCGTCGCTGTACGGCGCATGGATGGCTTTACACCGCTCCCGCTACCCGAGGCGAGCACTCGACTGTGCGGCTGCTGCTGCCGCTGCTGCTTGCTCTCTGCTGGTGGTGCGTCTGCGGGCGCGGCGGCGGCGGGGGCCGCAGCAGCCTCGTCAGAGGCTGACCGGTATGCTGGGTCGGCTCGGTCGGTCGCGCCGGCGCGCTCGTGGTTGTTCTCGATAGCCGCAGGCATCGTCCTATATCGCTCGCCCCTCTCCGCGGTTTCCGTGGTCGTATCGGAAGGTCGGTCTTGTCCAGCGTGGCGGTTGGGTGGGAAGGAGGATGTGAAAGGGTGTGTGCGCTGCTCGGGTTCTTGAAGGGAAGATCCGCTGAGCCAGAACCACGCAGTCGAGTGTGCTCTTTTCAGTGCTGGCGCGTATGTTCGTCAAAGAGACGAAGCGTCGTATGCGATGTCGTCGGAGGGTGCGGGGGTGGTTTGTCAGGAGTCCCGGTGTCGACTGGTCGCTTTGGTGATGGTTTCACGCTTTCACGGGCGAGGTCGTCATAGCACGTGGCGACCGTCGGTCGATGCCAACAAACCGCCCCCAAGAGGAAGCCACAAAGCTCGTCTTCACGCGACCCCCAGAGTTTCTCCACGGCGTCCACAACCCCGCGGCGAGCCCCCCGACCGCCTACCTCGGTGTACCCATACATTCACAAGGTTCCTTCTATATGTATATACAACCCGCAATCTGGGGTAGAGGGCACTGTCGTTGTCCGTCCTGGTGAAGGCGGAGGTAAGCGTGGGCAAGGGGGGAGACCCTGTCCTGGATCCTGGTATCCGACGGGAGGGATCCGGCAAGGGGGGGCCATGGTGAATGACCAAATGGCGGTATAACTACTAAGAAAGCTAGAGACACCACTCATACCTGAGTATTCTGCGTTTGGGATGTCATTGTTTACTATATTTTTTGGTTGTTAGTTGATGTTGAGTGACCGCACGAGCTGTTTGTTGGCTACTACTCGCAAGCTGCCAGCCGAGCACATCTACGCCGAGGTTCCCATGAGCTCGCGGGTCTCCTCGCGGAACATTTCGAGACGCTCGAGGGCGTAGGCCTGGTTAAGATGTGTAAGTCGTTAAACCGCCAAGATAAACGGTATCGGTCACTCACGAGGTAGTCAAACTCGGGAACATAGTCCTTGGACTCGCACATGCACTGGACCTGGTCCTCGGCCATGGAGATGCCCCAGAGAGCCCAGAAGGCGGACGCGGCGGGGGACCAGATGCGGCGCTCCATGTCAAGGGCGTCGACCTTGGCCTGGGGGACATCCTGCTTGGGATGGATTGCCTGCTCGCCGGCGGACATCTCCAGGGAGAGGTAGGAACGGTACCAGTCGTCGCGCTCCTTCTCATTGGGGTATCCATAGTGTGCCTTGAGCGAGTGCGAGAGGGTGGGGTGGTGGTAGTTTGCACGCCACTCGTGGAAGTGGTTGGCAATGTCGTAGCCGCGTGGGTTCGGGGCGCCGTACTCAAAGTCGATGACAATAAACTTGTGGTGACGCGGGGCGTCCTTGGGAAGCTCCGAGTCCAGGACAAGAAGGTTACCGTACTGGGCATCATTGTCTGCTGTCAGCGGACTGGTACGAGCTCTCAAACTCACGAGCAAAGACGACTCCCTTGCCGCGGGCGGGGTTCGAGGTGACCCATTGCCGGTAGGCCTCGACCTCTTGGCGGAGCTTGTGGAACTTGATGCCCTCGACCCAGACCTCCCAGCGGCCACCGAGAGCAGAAAAGTTGGTCAGAGCCTCCTCGGCCACGCTAAACCACTCGGAGATGGAGCGCCACACCATGGGCTCGCCATCGCGTCCCTGGTCGTAGCCAAGCAGGCGGAGGTCGACAGAGTGCAGTTCGCGCATCCGGCGGGCGATGCCGCATGCAATGTCCGGAACGCGCAGCTCCTGTGCGGTGAGCGCGCGAGACGGGAAGAACTGCTCGACACGGCCGTTCTGGAAGGTGCCAAACACCTTGGGGCCAATGTTGTAGGTGGCCGAGAGGACGTGGAGGATGCGGAGCTCGACGTCGCGCGAGATGAGCATGTCGGAGGAGGGGCCGTAGATGCGGAACAGGAGGGTGGGAGGGTACTGGTTCTCGAGAAGGGGCGGCGGGTGGTCGGGGTCGGTCGGGGGCATGGTCGGCGTGAGGAGGGGCGACATGGACGGGGACGTGGGCTTGGGGTTGGGGTTGAACGAGACGAAGAAGACGGCGTTGGTCATGGCGCCCGACACCTTCTGGAGGTGGATCGAGTTGGGCGTGAGGGAGGGGTGGGTCCAGAGAGGCACCTGGAGGCGGCGGAGGATCTGCAGGACCTTGGTCTTGAAGACGGGGTGGCGCCACTCGCTGGGCGGCGTCAGCGAAAACGATCGGCTCGCGTGCGCACACACTCACGTAGCATCGATGCTGAGGTTGACGTGGGGCATGTTGGGGTTAGGGCCGCTGCCCTCCAGCGGCGTTCCGGGACCGGGGGTGCCGTCGAGCCAGAACTCTGCGAGCTTGGAGAACGATCCGGTCGAGTTCTTGCGGAGAACGGGCATGCTGGCCGGGGTCAACGCCGTCGGGGTCGTCGAGTGTGTCGCCGGCGACGGGGGGGCCCGCTGGGCGAGGAGCAGCGGCGACAGGGGCGTCGCCGCATCGAGCGGGCGGTGGTCGGGCGTGAGGACCATGGCGACGGCGAGGATGAATGGAGAGAACAGACGAGTCTCGCGACCAGAAACCAAACAAAAAAAAAAAAAAAGAACCCAGCAGGACCGGTCCAACGGGGGTCGGAGGTCAGTCACGCGACTCTTTTTTTGGAATCCAAAGATTGTGTGCCCAATAATATGGACCAGTACCGGATGCCAGGGGCAAAGGGCGGTGGCGATGGGGGATGCACGGACGCGGGCAATGGGGGTCGCGGATTAGTAGGGCCTGAAGCAGGTCGCAGCGGGGGGTGCTGGAGAGGAGAGCGAAGAGATAACGAGTTCCCAATGGAGAGAGATCGGGTGGGGCTCTGCGTGTCTTGGTGCCACCACCGCCAGTGTCCCACCCGGGGGCCACCGCAGATGCCTCGGGTGACGGCTCGCAGCCCGCCAGCGCCGGCCAGTGATATCCGAGCACATGGCGCCGCAACCAAAATGACGCACGGCGGCACGTGATGTCCTGCCGAGGCCACTCGTGGTTTCCACGTGGGATGCCCGTGGAAATGCGACGTGGCTGTCACATGGCATCCACATGTCCCTCACGCGGACCTGATTGATTCCGCCCCCCCCGCCCTGGCCCGCTTCAAGAACATTCTCAACCCATCCATGTCGTCATCGTCAGTCCGCCCACGGACAATGGCGATCGGGTGTTCTCCACTCGGCGTAAGGACCAGGTGCGACGTAGGTCGCGCGACGGCATTAAAGCTCTGCCCATACCTCCCGTGCTCGGCCCATCTCTGGTCATCTCGAGCGACCTCCGCGCTATCGCAAGCAGACCGGCGGCACTCTCGGGTCCGCGTTCCCACCAGCCGCCCACCCACACTCTCCATCTCGACCGGCGGCGTCGCCCACCCCGCCAGAATGGCCCAGCAGCACTTGTCCTACGCGTGGCCGCCGTCGCCCCAGACGCCAACAGCCACGACGCCCACGCCGTCGCAGCCGGGCTTCTTCGCCCCCGCCCCCTCGGCGTCCGCGACCGCGACTGCGTCGGTTCAGTCGCCGGGCGCAGTCCCGCATGGGCGCAAGCGCGGTGCCGACTCGCCCCCGACCGCGTCGGCGTCTGGGTCCGGGCCCAGCTTCGCGTTCGGCAGCCCCCCAGAGCGCAAGCGCCGGCGGCCGAATCTCGCCAACGGCTTCCAGGCCATGTCGATCGATACGACCGCGGCCGGCAACCTCGGCTCGTTGAGTCCGCGCCCCTGGTTCTCCAAGCCGTCGCACGAGTCGGCAGCAGAGGAGGAGCGGGAGGACGACGACGATGACGACGACGACGGGCTCGAGCCCACCCGCCCTCCGATAGACGGCGACGTAGCGGTCGAGGTGCTCCCGGACGAAAAGTCGCCGACGACCACCACGACGCGGCAAAAGCGCCCGCGATCCTACCACCGCAACAGCTCGTTCTCGTCCACGTCCCCGAGCGAGGGCGACTACGAGTCGGACGCGACGTTTGTTATCCCGCCACGCCCGACGCCCCGGGTGCAGGCGTCGTCCGTCGAGCACCCACCAGACACGCCTGTCCCCCCCTCGGGCGGCTTCCCCGGCAGCCACGAGGCCGGCCCGCACGTCGAGCTGCTTGATACGCCCAGCAAGCGCAAGCAGTCGCTGTCGTTTGAAGACGAGACCCGGCCCCCGCGGAGCAAGCGCCGCCGCGAGGGCATGGACGTCGACCTCGACGCCCTCCCTAAAGGCTCATACGGGCCGGGCTGGTACGAGCCGGAAAAGGACCGCATCATCATCACGTCGTTGTCGTCGCCGGAATCATCCCCGTCACCGCCCCAGCACGTGCGCCGCGGCCGCGCGCGCGATAGCCTAGGCGAGGACGCGTCCATGTCGGACAGCAGCGACGCCGAGGCCGACCGCCAGCGGTACTCGTACAAGGACAACCAGCACCTCTCGCAGCCGGGCCTGCAGGGCTTCACCATCTCGCCGTCTCTGCTGACGCACCTTGTCAACGCGCAGCGCGACCAGTTTCTGCCCCCGGGTTTTGGTGGGCCGGGCGCCGGCGCCGGGCCACCCGAACGCGGCCTCGTGTTGTACCGTCCCCTCGGGCTCGCGGCAGGGGACGACCCGCACGCGCCGCCCGTCGTGCGCGAATGGAACAAGCACGACAGCGTGCCGTTCGACGACTCGAGCCGCTTCGAGGAGGTGGACGATGACGAGGACCTGATGGGGCCCCCTAGTGCCGGACGCGTCCCGCCGGAGAGCGGGTACGCCGGGTTCAGCAACAACCAGGGCCCAATGCCGATGGGCGTCGACATGGAGGCGATGCAGGGCATGGAGATGGAGGGTGGGTGGGAGGCCGGCGACGAACAGCAGATCCCGGATGACGCGATGGAGATCGAGTAGGTGGCGACACGCAGCGTAGGATAACGAGCATCTGAAGAGGCACAATAGTGCAGTTAATACTACAGTTTCGTTGGGGAAGTGCCCGCGGCGCCTGTTGTATACATATTCCTAACGCAGCGCGCATAGATTGCGTTGCATTGCATGCAGCAGCTGAACATGGCGAGTCAAGTGGAGCGTAAAGCGGCCGCCGCACCAACCCATGACGATGGCCATTGCAGTGATGGTGGCAACCGTAGCAAGACTGACGGAAAGGGAGACTGACGAGACGGGGTTGCCCGGGTACGAGCAGAGGGAGACCACGGGGCTGTGGGGGAGGGCCTCCATAGCCTATCGACGACGGCGATCAGATGCCAGACGTCACAATAGATCTCCAACCCAGCTTGTCAATGGACATTGTGCACCTTTAGATACTTTTGTTTTGGCCCTGGAGAGGCGACTTCTACATCTAGATACGGATAGACTCTGGGCCATTTAGCCACTACCTTCACGCCTCGTACTTACCCGTCTTGACAACCTTCTGCAGGTCCTGCTCGACACCCCACACGTGCGCGCGGAGGTCGAGGAGCTCGAGGTGGAGGCCGTCCTGACTGTCAGTATTGCGCTTGCAAAAGTAGCGTAGTGAAAGGCAGGAGCCGGGGTCGATCGGCGGAGCAGTAGTCTGAAAGTGGAGGCATGCGCTCAAGCCGTCGAACCGACTCCATCGGTCAATGGCTCCCCGGTCCCCCCGCAGGATGCTTCCGTGTCCGCACTACTCACGTAAACCTTCTTCATCTCGGCGCGGACCTTGGCGGTGTCCTCCTTCACGGCCGCCGACGCGCGGAGCGCAGCCAGGTCCTTCTCGACAGTCTGCAGGCGGTCGAGGTGCGACGTGATGCGCTGGGTGTCGTTCTGCAGCTCGTCGACCGACGCAAGCAGCAGGCCATTCGCAATCTTCGTGTCCTCCTGGAGATAGTAGATGCCAAGCGAGGTCGCGACCGAGAAGCCAAGGAGCTGTGGGGGGTGAGTGCTGCGCCCGGTGTGAGGGCAGGGGTGTCCCGCGGTGACGTACGAAGCCGAGGATGCTGGTTACGAGTTAGCATATGTTTGTGTGTGTAGGTGTGTTTCCGCGGGCTGATAGTATTACTCACCCACCACTACGTGATCACAGTGCACAAGACGCACAGCGTGTCAGTACTGCGTCCCCCATCACACGCGAGTCCGCCGTGTTTCCCGCCTCGCTCATCCACCGACCTGGGTCGGGGACGAGCACAACGAGTCCCCAGGGACCTGATCTTACCGGAATCCCCCGACAGGCTGCTTGACGGGCACGGCAGTGCCGACAGTGCCGACCTCCTCTGCGCGGCGGATAGCCGAGGACGAGAGGGTGCGGCGGCCGGCGGTGCGGAGGGCGGGGAGGGCGGCGCGGAGCATGGTGAGAGCGGGGAGTGTATGGATCCAAGACGGGTCGTCTGCAAGGGCGGGGACAAATCGGGTCATCCGGCTCGAGGACATGACAACGCATGGGTGGGTCCTGGGGGCGGCAATATGACCACGTGGTTCACACGCGCACTTCGGAGATTGCGGGAATATTTCCAGGTGGCGGGGCTGTGCCACGCGCGCGTCGTCCGTGTCGTTGTGGAGGTCTGGCGAGATGTTCGTTGATGTTCGGTTTGAAACGACGCGTGCAACGACAACGACGACATCGTCTCCACCCCAACCACCATCCCGCGGCCCATCTCCCCCTCTCCTCTCTTACGACGACAACGACCACAGCGCGGGACACTACGCTGGTCCACCTACACTACACCGACCACCGCGTTCTCTAATCAGAAAGAAAAGGCGGCTCACACACCGTCGCACACATCCCACTTCTCGCCGCGTCATTCCTTTGCCGTCCTCCCCGTCCTCCACCACCTAGTATCCCCCAACCATGTCGCTCCCCAACGGAATGCCCATGGTGGTCATGAGTGCGTCCAGCACCTCTGCCCCGCGCGTAGCTGACCGCAGACACCGGGCCGGAGCGCCAGCATGGCCGCAAGGCGCAGACGGCCAACATTGTTGCCGCCAAGGTGAGCTTTTGCTAGCTGGACAGGGCAGGCACTTACCTCAGACTGTTGCCGATGTCATTAGGACATGTCTTGGCCCCAAGGCCATGCTCAAGATGGTTCTCGACCCTATGGGCGGCATTCTGTGAGTCCTGGCCGCCTGGCAGTCCCCTCTGACCGTTAGTCTCACCAACGACGGCCACGCGATCCTCCGTGAGATTGACGTCGCACACCCCGCCGCCAAGTCGATGATCGAGCTGTCGCGTACACAGGACGAGGAGGTCGGTGACGGCACCACGTCGGTCATCATTCTCGCCGGCGAGATTCTCGCGTACTCTCTCCCTCTCCTCGAGCGCAACATTCACCCCGTTGTCATCATCCGCGCATTCAAGGCCGCTCTTGACGATGCGCTTGCCACCATTGACAAGATTTCGATCCCCGTCGACATTTCTTCCGAGGCCGAGATGCTGTCGCTCATCAAGACGTCTATCGGCACCAAGTTTGTGTCGCGCTGGTCGGACCTCATGTGCCACCTGGCACTGGACGCGGTCAAGACCGTTGCCGTGACTGCCGAGCAGGAGAGCGGATTCGTCGGCGCGAGCTCCAAGGGTGGTGCTTCGCTCCAGATCAAGACGGTCGACATTAAGCGCTACGCCCGTGTTGAGAAGGTTCCCGGCGGCGAGATTGAGGACTCGCGCGTCCTCAAGGGTGTCATGCTGAACAAGGACGTCACCCACCCCAAGATGCGCAGGAGGATCGAGAACCCTCGCATTGTGCTGCTCGACTGCCCCCTCGAGTACAAGAAGGGAGAGTCGCAGACAAATATTGAGATCTCCAAGGAGGAGGACTGGAACCGTATCCTCCAGATCGAGGAGGAGCAGATCAAGGCCATGTGCGACAAGATTATCGAGTTCAAGCCAGATGTTGTCTTCACGGAGAAGGGTGTCTCCGGTAGGTACCAGCAGGATAACCCCGTGCTGACCGCCAGATCTTGCCCAGCACTACCTCCTTAAGGCCAACCCTCCGATTACCGCCATCCGTCGTGTCCGCAAGTCGGACAACAACCGTATCGCCCGTGCCGTCGGTGCCACCATTGTCAACCGCGTCGACGACCTCCGCGAGTCGGACATTGGTGGCGGTTGCGGTCTGTTCCACATTGAGAAGCTCGGTGACGAGTACTTCACCTTCCTCGAGGAGTGCAAGGCTCCCAAGGCGTGCACGATCCTCCTCCGCGGTCCGTCCAAGGATATTCTCAACGAGATTGACCGCAACCTGGCCGACGCCATGTCCGTTGCACGCAATGTCGTCTTCAACCCGATCCTCGCACCGGGTGGCGGTGCGACTGAGATGGCCATCTCGGTCGCCCTCACGGAGAAGGCCAAGACCATGCCCGGCGTCGCCGGAGCGCCGTACAAGGCGATCGCTGAAGCGCTGGAGGTCATCCCCCGTACGCTCATCCAGAACTGCGGTGGCAACGCGATGCGCGCGCTCACCGAGCTGCGTGCCAAGCACGCCGCTGGTGAAAACATGTACGGCATTGACGGCGACACGGGCAAGGTGACCGACATGCGCAAGTATGGTCTCCTCGAGTCGGCGGCAGTCAAGATCCAGACGCTCAAGACGGCCATTGAGAGCGCGACCTTGTTGCTGCGCGTCGACGACGTGCTGGCTGGTTCGGGTCACGCGGCCGGCGCCAACAGCGCCGGCGCCGTGCAGACTATGGCAGAGCAGGCCGAGGACCTGCAGCCGGACGGCGTGCAGATGTAATAAGGCGGTTGGGGCGACGATGGAAGCTGGTTTAGACTCGGGTGGTGTATACTCTGCTACCTTACTCTCCGCCTGGCGGTGTGCCGGGCCTGATATCATTGCATGCATGTTACGGATAGAGACAGCGGGGAGAAAAGCGTGTTTGGAGTGTATTTGCACCAGTCATCCACTTACTTGAACTGTGCCTTGACTGGATTGCGCACAAACCGGTCGACCCACTTGTCCCATCCGCGGGCAGCCTTCTTCATCGTGAGCTGCAGGTCGGCTTCGACCTGGTCGCGCTCCCATGTGTCCTGCTCCCAGTTCTCATCCTCGTACCCAGCGCCATGCGCCCCACCACCCCCAGCCGCCTGCCACCCAATCGTCGTCATAACGTCCGCCTCCGAGGGCACGCCCCAGTGCGGCCGCCCAAAGCGTTTCGCGTCGCGCGCAATGCACGCGCCGAGGAGGTATGCCTCGAGTACGGCTGCGCGGTCCGAGGGATGGAACTCGAGCGCGATCGGCTCCGTCGTAGACGCGAGGCGCTGTGTGACGCTGCGCGCCGTCTTGGCGCCGCGGAAGCTGCTGGCCATCCAGATTGCATCGACCTCGAGTGCGCCGCCTACGTGTTAGCACTGGGAACACGGCTAGCGCAGAACGGTAATGGCTACCCCTTGTGCGCAGGCACTCACCAAACACCCAGCCGACGAATATCAGTGCCCAGTCGAGCACAGCTGTGACGGGTAGCAGGCCCGTCGCAATGACGGCATCACGCTGCGCTTTGTTCTTAGTGCGCAGAAGCGAGCTGACAAACTCGGCGCGCAGCTCCTCCTCTGTCATCTTGAGGTTGGGTGGGTAGAGGAGGACCATTGAATTGATTTTGACGGTGCGGCACAGCTTGTCGGGGTCGCTGCGTGAGTGCAATTGCCAGTGTGGAGCAGTATGGGCACCGCTATTGGCGGCTGTGGCCTTGTCCTTGGCTTTCGGTTCTCCCTCGCCTTCTCTGTCGGTGTCCGAGTCGTCGTCGACCATCCGTGGGTCAGGACCGTGTGTGCTATCGCCGCCGCTCGCGGATGCCGCCACTGTTTGGCTTGCCACTGCCTCTCCTTCCAACGCTTTTCCTGCGACTCCTTTCTCCGCATCTTCTTTTCCATGCTCCATCCCCTCAGCCTCCCCAGCCGCGTGATCATGATGGCCTGCCACCTCGCCATCGCGAGGGATACGCGTGAGAAAGTCCAGGTCCGCGCTCGTCGTCTGCCCCATGGCCCAGTTCACTCCGCGCGTGACCCGCCCACGGATGCCCCGCCACGAGAGCAGCGGCGCCGTCGCGGCCGCAGCATGCGCAGCGCGCACCTCCTCCTGCCATTTGCGCTGGACGCGGGTGGCGGGGCCCTCGCGTGCGCCCGAGTCGGGTGCAGGCTTGAGCAGCGGCGGGGGCGGGGGCGTGTACAGCACGAAGCGAAGGGGTGGTACCGGGGACGAGGGTGGGAGCGAGGCGGCATTCGGCGCCGGGAAGGGGACGACATAGGCGATCAGCTTGTGCGGGTCGCGGACGAACGAGTCGGGGGCCGGGGGCGGAGGCACGGCGGGGGTGCCAATGGTAGGCGCAGTGGCCAAAGGAGAGGGAGCGCCCTTTGAGGCCTCTGGAACCTCGAGGGGTGTCGCATCCATGTCGGAAGAAGTGGCGAGGGGAAAGAGAGTGGAAGGGAGGATAGGAGAGTGGAAAGAACAAGCCAAACGACAGGCAGTGGTGGCAAACCGGACGGGGCATTGGAGCGTCACGGCCGGGTCGACACTGGATCACCAGCGATATGGTGAGAGGAGATCGCCGTTACGTCATCGGTGGCAACAGACGCGACTGATCTTTCCAACTTTTGCTCCATGTCCTTGTCGAGTGGCTGCCACCGCACCATGCCCTATCGCCAAGCCAGTCGCCAGCTCACGACACTCTGAGGACCTCAGCCTCCGTCTTGTTTGTTCCTAACGCTGTCGGGATTCCCCCCCAAAGGTCATTTGTTCTTGTCCCAAATCCTGCCGTCGTGAAGGACCACTGATATCGGATCGAGTAGACCCCCTCAAGGGCCCCTCGGGGGGTAAGCAACACATCACGCACGACTCGTGCCAGAGAAGGAAACCGGAGAGCGCTCATCTGAGCGTTCATCTCCTCCTCGCAACTGCCCATGCTGCACCGCGTAGCGTATCAATGGGGTGAGGAGCAGCAATCGGCTCCTCCCTGCTAACAGGCCGCAATGGCCGGCGTTTCAGACCGGCTCCTATGGCACTATCATCCCACGTCCCTCACCAACCGGTTCTCACAATGAGCCCCGCCTGCCGACTTGTGTGGGCTCGGACCACCACCCGCCTTGGCAGGTCGGTGAAGATGGCGACTGAACACCGGACGCAAGGTAGTGCAGCAACGATGACGTCATGGCGTCCCCGGCAGCTGTTCGAGTCGACACCCGCTCCCGATGGCGTGTCAGGTCGGTGAAGCGTTCCGAGCTCCCCGTCGCAGCCAGAGGTCCATCTTGGCGTACCCCATCTTTCCAACGGCTCTCGGTCTACACATCAGTCATCCAAAGCAGCCATGGCGCAGCACGACTACGACATTGCGATCGTCGGCGCAGGCATCGTGGGCTCGACGCTCGCGAGCCTCCTCGCCGCCGCCTCGCCCAATACCAGGATTGTGCTCGTCGACCGCGACGTGCGTGGCCTGCACGGCTCGACGGGACACGCGCCCGGCTTCGTCGGCCAGCTGAACACGCTCGCGCCGCTCACTGAGCTGGCCCGCCGCTCGATGAAGTACTACTGCACCATCCCGGGTGGCTTCGAGATTGTTGGCGGTCTCGAGCTCGCAATGGACAAGGGCGACCTGCTGAACCTCGCGCACCGCGCCGCGCTGGCGCAGGAACATGGCATCCCCGCCGCAATTATCTCCGCCGACGAGGCTGCGCAGCTAGCACCGGCGTTCGTCTCGACGACGTGCGCGCCGGTGCGCGCCCTCCATTTTGTAAATGACGGTACGGCCAACGCGCGCCGCCTCGCACACGCCGCACAGGACGCGGCCGCCGCCGCGGGTGCCAAGCTCATCGACGTCAACATTGAGCAGATCACGCGCGCAGCAGACGGCGGCTTTGCCCTCCTCGGTTCGTCACCCACTGGCGCGCAGGCCATCACGGCAAAGCACGTCGCAGTGTGCACCGGGGTGTGGGCCGGCCAGCTCCTCCCGGCGCTCAACGCTGCCGCCGTCTCCGTCGCCCACCCGTACGCGTACACGGGTGTCCGCGCCGAGCGCACACACAAGTCGCCGTTTGTGCGCTGGCCCACGGCGCACGTGTACGCGCGCGACCACGGGGCGCGGGACGGCATCGGGTCGTATGCCCACGACCCAGTGCACGTGCAGCGCGAGGCGCTGGCAGCCCTCGACAGCGCATACGGCCAGTGGGAGCCCGAGTTTGGGGCTGTCCTTGACAAGGCGTTTGAACTGCTGCCTGAGCAGACGGCGGCGCGGTTCCTCCCGCATCACGTTCCGGCGCCGGCGCAGGTCGAGGCCGTCAGTGCCACGGACGTGCCGTACGCGTTCAACGGCTTGTTCACTGTCACACCCGACGGCATGCCGCTTGTGGGCACACTAGACGAGGGGCTATATTGCGGCGTCGGCGTGTGGGTCACGCATGCGGGGGGAAGCGCGGCTGTCCTCGCTGATATTATCCTTGAGGACATGGGAGTGCAGAAGCGCGAAGAGCCGACAAAGGATGCCGACCTCCGACAGGCGATAGACCCCAAGCGCTTTGGTGGCAAGGCCGACGCGCAGCTTGAGGAAGCAGCGCTGGCGTCGTACAATGATATCTACAACAAGAACAAGGCATAGGAGGAAGGATGTATCACGTTGTCGTATCTGGTCTCTCGTTTTGTATCTCATGAGCATATCTAACACCCGTAACAACTACTTCTTCTTGTTCTTCTTGCCGCCCACAACAACCAGGTCGCCGCCCTCGCCCGACGCACCACCCCCCTGCTGGATCTTCATGCCCGCCTCGAGCGTGAACATGAGGTCGCGTACCGTCTCTTCGAGGCTCTTGACCTCAGCGGTGCGGTTGTCGCACGTCGCGCGCATCTCATTGAGGTCGGTCCGCAGCTTGGCGATACGCACAGTCAGCCCCTCAGTCATGGACTTTTCCGAGCCGAGTGACGCCTGTAGTGAGCGCGTAAGCTCAACGGCCTTGGCGGCGCGCGTCTCAGCCCTTTCACGGGCACGTTCAGCGTCGACGCGCGCCTGCTCCGCCTGGGCCGCGTTGGCCTCAGCTGCACGGACACGCGCGTTTTCCGTTTCGAGCTCCGCGATGCGCACCGCCTGTAAGGCGCTCTCGCTCTCGTAGTGTTGCCGCATGGCTTCCAGCTGCGACGAAAGGAGGTACGAGTACTCAAGAGTGATGGCCTCGATGGTCGACATCTTCTCCATGTCGTTCGACGACGGGCCTGCGTGGTTGGCGTTCAGGTCGCCACGGTCGGCAGGGGCAGAAGAGTCGCGTGAGGCCGATCTACTGCCATCCCCTGGCGACCCGTTGAGGGGAAGTGGGCGACCCGGCGGGGTGGAGACTGTAACGAGCGACGACGCGCTTGGGAGCTCAACCAGCTTGCCGTCTGTTCTCGTCTGGATCAGCCGGTGCACATAGTTGTCGCCCGCATAGTCCCAGACGCGCTGCGTCTCCAGCTCCATCGCAAGGCCGTGTCCGCTCTCCTGCCAGTGCCGTCGAGCATGGCCCTTGCTGTACCGTCCGCACCCGACCACACCGCACACGACACAGATCCAGTTGTCATCGGTCTTGTCGCACATGCCGCAGCGCGTCAGTCGAGTGGTGTCGTCCTGTCTGGCCGCGTTGGGCTTGCCAGCCTGGGCGGAGGATAAGAGTAAATGACTCACGCGGCAAACGGGACAACGAGAGTCACCCCACTTGCGCAGACAGTCACAATCGAACGTGTGTGCACACGGAAGAGTCACCAGACCAGTGACCGTCGAGTCCAGACGCTCGAGGCAGACCGGGCACGAGGGAAGCTCAGTCCTGTTGTTCCGATCGACACCTTTGAGAAGATCTGGAAGCTGGCGTATGCGGCTTGCATATGTGCTGGGTGGAAACGCGGGGACAGGTACGGTGACATCCCCATACTTGCCGTCCTCGAGCTTGTGCAGCACGAGGTGGTGGATCCGTATCGGGTGGCAGGTCTCGCGCGCGTCCAAAGTCGAAAAGGCGCGCCCAGTGAAGATCACCATAAAATCATTGGCCTGCAACGGATCACGAAACTTAAGAAGCACAATCGAACGGTTCGGGGATATTGCTTCTCTGGTCCGTCAGCAAACGACATCTTGCACAACCACGCACCGAATCATCCTCACGCCCTCGAGACAGGTGACCCATCCCCCAAGGAACTCGAGCAGGTCCGCGGGACGCATCCAAGCGGGCACCGCGAGAATGGCAATGAGGCTTCCGTCTTCACCTTCAGCGTGGCTGCCTGCCCATCCCTCCTCATCCTTCGGCTGGCGCGACCCTTCGCCATTCTGCCCTTCGAGACGTGCGATCAGCCCCGCTGGCGGCGCGTGCTTGAACAAGTGCACAACACCAGGGCCGACGTGCGTCGTGCCCGAGGCCGAGTTGGTGTCGATGGGAACTGGGTTGGGGCCGGGAATGTGTGCCAGCAGCGTCTGGAGCGACAGCGAGTCTGGCGTCTCGGGGTGCAGCGACTCGCGCTCGCGTTTGCGGGGCTTGGACGTGCGGGGCTTGGGCTTCGTGGTCATGGCGCCTGGAATAGGTGGCTTATCTTGCCCGTGCGTTGAGGACGGCTCGGCAGCTCTCTCCGCTTGATGACTGTTCCTTTTCTCCCTCCGTTCCCTCCGTTCCGTCTCCTCCTTGTCTGTCGGCTTCTTGCGCGTAAAGTCGACCCAGTCGACCGTTATGTCGCCGAGACGCCAGTCCTGTCCTTGTGCGGCGTCCGAGGTGGAGTGAACTGCGATGATGATGCTGTAGACGTTGCTTGTACTGGACAGCATGACTCTGCTCTAGGCCATGATGTGAGCGTCGAAGACGAGAGTGGACGAGAGCGAGAGAATTGTGGAGACAAGGCAACATGGGTGGGCCACTGCTTTAAGCTGGTCGTTGGGTGGCAACGGAAGCATTTCATCTGGCAAAGTGGAGGTGGACAGGCAGCTGCAATGACGATGTGTCGGTGTTTTTCCGTCGTCGTCATGGTCGATTCTCTTTCTGCTTTGCATACTGGACTACCATGCCTACAGAAATCCCAGTCCCGCGGTGAGTGGGGCTCCTATTGGAGAGCTCAGCAGAGCAGGACGACTAGTTTGCGGCGACAAAAATCAAATGCACAAGCTGCTGGACGCCGCTGACTTCAGACACGACTTCTTCCAAACGCCCTCCCACATCACCGTCTCGGTGTACATCAAGGGCTACGGCACCGCGCCTCTCCGCGACGCAGTCAAAGTGATTTATGGAGCCTCAAATGTAACCGTGCTACTTCCTGCGCTGGACGGCGGCGACGAACAGACCTTCACTCTCGCACCCCTCGCGGGCCACATCATCCCCAGCGAGTGCTCCGAGCGCGTCCTGGGCACCAAAGTGAGTGGGGAGCATATGGATTGCTGGCAGCGTCTGCTGACACTGCGAAGATTGAACTCAAGCTCGCCAAGGACGAGCTCGTGACGTGGCCTAGTATAATCGGTACAGGTGCACCTGCGCCGAAGCTCACCGCCTGCGCCACCCCTGCAGCCGCCTCTGCTTCCTCCTCGTCCTCAACAGCCCTGCCGCCTAAGGCATCCAAGAAGAACTGGGACAAGCTCGTGTCCGACCTTGACGAGCAGGACGAAACGTCTTCCAGCAACGACCCGAACGGTGGCGGCGACGCCGCCCTGCAGAAGCTCTTCTCGAGCATCTACGCCAACGCCAGCGACGACACAAAGCGCGCAATGATCAAGAGCTTTACAGAGAGCGGGGGTACGACGCTGAGTACCGACTGGAGCTCGGTTGGCAAGGGTGAGTCGTAGGGGGAGGGCACCGATCGAAGATGCACGGTCATCAACGTCAATGAGATTGAATGCACCTGCTAACAACACAGGCACGGTCCCTGTTCGTCCGCCTGAGGGCATGGAGAAGAAGGACTATTAGGATGGAAGATGCAGAGCGCTCATCGGCCAACATCTGCCGTCTGTGCTGTGAGCAACGACAGACTAACTAGCTGACACGAAATTGAAGTGTTTCACTAATCGGCAGGGCGCCCTCCATCGACTACTCACCTTCCAGGTGCTTCCGTCAGTTTGTCTGTGCGGTCGTCATTGATAAAGACAGGTGGCAGGTCATCACTGATCTTTGGCGAAGACTGCTAACCCCGGCCATGTTCACTCGAACACGATAGCTCTCTGGCCACGGCGGCCGCGCGCCAGGGGACGCAGGGCTGTGGTGTTCACGAAACCTAAACTGCACACCAAGAAAAAGAGAGCTTTTCGATACAGTGCTGATCAAAGGCAGTCCCAAGTCGGATTTGAACCGGCGATCTTCGCCATCGTTCCGTGGTCTCCATGGTTGGATCCCGAATCGGAAAGCGACGCCATAGCGACTAGGCCATTGGGACGTGACAGAACTGGCGAAAGCAACGTGCGAATGGCGGGGGTTGCAGCGAGAGGCTGGAGTGTCGGGGTGATGGCTTCCCTGCTGCAGCTGGTGATGGTTGCCGCATTACCGCCGGCCAGACCGATGCTGCTTTAAAAGTGAAGCAGACTCATCGAGAACGGGAAATGCGCCGCTGCTCGCGGAGCTGGAGTGGGGTTGGCCCCCCCAAAGCGGGCCTTGGTGTCCCATGCATACCCAAACGCGCTTGATCAAGAAATTGGCAGAACACTACTTGCGAATGTGGTAATATTGAAATGTGTTGGACATGTGTGGACGCAGGGAGACCCCTTATCCAACCCAGTCTTCCGTATAGCGACAATGCTATTGCCGGCTACTTCTGTGGCCCGCACCGGCCGCGTCCTCTCTTCTAGTAGATCCCATACATCATGCACTGCTAAACACGTTGCCTCGCCGAGCATCCCGCGAAGCACTAGTCCTTCTAGTCCTTCTCGCCCACGCGGGTGAGCCACTCGTCGCGCTCTACCTCGCCCATCTGGCGGAAACGGCCAGCACCGCCCGTCGCCGGCTCGTCGGGCGACGTCGAGCTGATACCGATCTCAATCTCAGACGCCTTGAAGTCGGTTGCGCACACAGTGGAGAGACACTCGATCGCAAGCTCAATCACGCCTGCACGGTCCAGTGTGATCTTTCCGCTCTCCACAGACTTCCACTTCTTCTCCAACTGGACACGGTCAGCCATGGGATACGGGCACTTCCAGTTACGCGCAGTGCGTTCCCGCCTGCGTGTACCCGGCACTCACAAAGTTGGTCGCCTCGGTCTGCTTCTGGCCGGACGCAACAGCCTTGTAGCCAACGTAGAACCCAGCGGGGTCGATCTGGAAGACCTGGGGTCCGCGCTCGTCGTCGGGGCCAATGAGGATCATGCTAATGCCGAGCGGGCGCATGCCTGCGCGCTGGGTGTACACCTGGTTGATGTTGGCCATGCGCTTGGCGACTGTGGAGAGTTAGTGCAGGCGTAACGACATAGCGCGCTTGTGGTCTCGCGGCCCGAGTTGACTACTCACGCGCATCGGGGGTGATCTCATAGCCATACTTGTAGCGGAACTCGGCGGCCTCTGACCGTGTCCGCTGGACCTGCGCATGTGCGTCGGCTGGACTGTCAGAAACGTATGCCTGGGATGGGAATGGTTTACTCACCAATCATACCCGTGACAACGGCGCCGATAGTGGGGGTGATCTGGAAGAGGTGGGTGATCGTCTCGGGGTCGAGGAGCTTGTCCTGCGGGACTGGTTAGCACGGGGGTCGTTCTCCCGTCATTGGGGATGTATACGTACGGGAACCTTGCGCTGGGTGATCATAACGGCTGTATCTTTGCCCCGGATGGCGACAGAGGTGATGCCCTCGCCGGTGATGGCCTTGAAGGCATACTCTTGTACTGTCAGCGATCATTGTTCCTCGAGATTCCTGCGGGGCACATTCTCTGGTCCACTGCCCATGAGAGAACACATGTCCCCGTTCACCACCGGTACGTACCAACTTGGTACAGCTGCAAGTGTCAGCAAAGCCATGCTCAGTCCGGCATCACCACCACCACAACAACAACCAAACTCACCCTGCCCTCGGGCGAGAAGACGGTGAGGTAGCTGGCATAATCAGCGCGCGCGTCCAGGAGAGCAATCGTACCGGTCGTAAGAGGAGCGGGACATGGCTCGCTGTCTCTAAGAAGGTCTATGTGGGAGAGAATGGGAGTGAAAGGTGAGCAACAGCAACAGAGACCACCTCTGGACAACATGAGTTTCCGAGAGAGACGTCAGTGTGCGGTGAGTGACGACGAACACGCGTTCTTGAATCACGTGAGTATCACGTGGGATACTGGGAGAAAATCTGAGAAAAATGTGCATTTGAATTCGGCTTCAGGGTCTACGCGTGTATTACACGTGGAGAAGCGGTAACCCTGAAAGTCCCTGCGGATCCGGGAAAGATTTCTATCCCAGCGCCAGAGTGACTGACGTCTCATCTGGCATCGATTTTCCGTCTCTTTCGCATCCACCCACCGGCCACCGACCGACTGACGCACAATGGCCAAGTCGCTCCGCTCCAAAGTCAAGCTCGCCGCCCGCCGCCGCAAGGCGCACATGTCGCACTATGCTGTGGCCGACGCGGCACGCACTGCGCGTCTGTCCGCCAAGCTGCTCAAGAACGCCGGCGACGAGGAGGGCGAGGACGTCGAGGGCGACGAGGCGATGAAGGACGAGGAGGCTGATGGCGACGAGGAGATGAAGGAGGGTAAGTCGCGCGCGCGCAGAGCGCATATGGCGTCGTGGCGTAGGGGAGGTCGGCTGCCGTTGTCACAACCTCGTCTCTCTTGCCACCCACACCCCATTTCCACACGGCTGACACGCCCGCAGAGCCTAAGAAGATTTCGACTTCGGCACCCCGCGAGTCGCGCCGCGAGCAGTGGCGTGAATCAAAGGGCATGGCGCCCCGCCCCAAGCTCAAGGGCCAGAACCGCCTCGGCCGCCCCGTGTCTCGTCACAAGGCCGGCAAGACGAAGCGCCGTCGCTAAAGCGCGTACCGCGAGATGAGTGGAGACGGACGTCGCGGACACTGGGGACGGGAGAGGGATGAGGCCTGCGGTCGTCACTGCCAGTACGGTGCATCTGACGAGTGGTTCTGTGATCGTGGAGGATCTAGGATCACAACTTTTGCCTTTCCTGCGCGTGATTCAACTACCACTCGCTCAAGCACCCACACATGCCCTTCTCCATCTCGTTCTGCGAGCTCCGCCTGCTGCTTTGGTTCCATTATACGGTCCAACAAGCTTCTATACTTCCCCTTCTTTCCCCCCCGTAGATTGGTGTTGTACGATATACCCGGCAATGAAATGCATACAGTCCCTATCTGGATTCCGCGCTCTCGGTCCCATTACATCTATAAATCGTAGTAAATCTGCTCATGTGCTCAGTCCGCACGCTTGAGTTCGTCAAGGAGGTCGGTCAGCCGCTCCCACTCGGGCTCGTCCTCGAATCTGCTCCTGTCAGTCTCACTACCCCCGCTGTTCTCCTGCGACGGCGACTTACGCATTCTTCGTGCGGCCCATAAACGTGCGCACAATGCCGCGCGCCTGGAAACGCCAGTCGCCGCCCTTCTTCCCCTCGACCTTGGGAATGCGCGGCCCCAGCTGCGTGAGCATCGCCACTAGGTCCTCGACCTCGTGAACTGCCTCGCGCCAGCGCGCGCGGTCCGTCTCGACCCGCTCGTCCGTCGCCACTGTGATACGGTAGGCGCGGATATAGTCCTCCACCGCGCCGGCCCAGTCCTCCTTCCAGCGGAGGAGGCGCGCATGCGCGCGCCACACACGCGGCGAGTCCGATATCCGCGGTAGGATTGTCGAGTCGAACAGCCGCTCGACGAGGGGTAGTAGGCCCCACCCCTCGTTCGAGGTGGAGGGCGGCTTGCCGTCCGCAGGTCCCGCGCCATTGTTCCAGTCTGCCGCCGCGACGGCGTCTACAAGCTTGTCGAGCACATCGGGGTCCACTGCCACAATGGGGTCATTGGCGGCCATCTCCTCAACGACTCGAGTCATCGCGCGGACGGCCTCAGAGAGCTCGCCCACGTCGACGGACACGATCATATAATTTTGCCACATGCGCCAGTTGTTGTATGCTGTGCGAAGGCCGTTGCGAAGGGCGCGGAAGGCAAGCTGCTTATTCTCGAATGTAACTGGGGGAGGCTTCTGCAAAAGTGTCAGTGAGGGTTTGACGTAACGACATACCTCGTCCTTGTCGAGGCCCTCCTCATTGAGGCGCAGGTAGACTGCAGCGAGGTTGTTCCAGCCCTCCGCATCATCCTCGTTGACAGTGACACCAGTCTTGAATGCGTCCCGAGCTTCCGACCACCGTTCCAGGCGCATGAGGCAAACACCGAGGACGAACCACGAGTGCGCGTACAACGGGTTAATAGCCAGGGCGGCGCGGAAGGCCGGGATCGCCTTCTCAAACTCCTTGGCCTGGACGTGCAGCGTCGCGAGCGACCGCATGGCGCGCGAGCTCGACTCTCCCGAGACCTCCCACGCCTTGTTGTATCGCTCCGCTGCGCGCGCACGTGTACCCTCGGGGTCCCTGGCTGAGTCGTCCGAACCGAGCGCAATGTCGCCGAGCACGCACCACAGTTTGGCGGCACGCGCCGAAGTAAGGTGCTGCTTTCGCGAGTCGGTGAGAGACGCGCGGTTGAGAACGGTAACAACGTCGGACTCGATCTTGCGTCCGTCGAGGAGATCGCGTACGATACGCTCTGCCTCGGCCTCGCGCTCCATGCGCTGCAGGCAGGCCACGGCGTCCTCCCACATCTCAAGACGAGTGAAGATGTCGAGGGCGGAACGAATGACGCCGAGAGAGAGGTAGCGCTTGGCAAGCTCGTGCTCCATCTCCCATTTTGACGGAAGGGGGAGCTGGTGGAAGAACTGGAGACGCTCGGCGGCCGTCGAGTCGGCCGTCGGCATCTGCTCGATTAGCGCGGCCAGCTGTAGAGTGGCACGCTCGACTGTGCGCGAGCGGTTGGACTCAAGGCGGGAGCGGAGGAGAAGGGCCACAGTGTGCACGCTCCAGTTGCGGGGATGAGAGACAACGCGGGAAACGAATGGCATCATCTGCTGGACTGTGAGACCATCAGAGGGCGAATTGTTGCCCTGCGTCAGGCAGAGGGAGAGCAGCAGCGCTTGATCAAGCGGGTGAAGCGCAGGCTGGTTACCGGGGTCAAGGTGCCCGAGACGGCCCTCTCCCGTCCGAGTGACCTTTGTGAACTCGGTCTCTTCCAGAAGGGTGTCGTCGTTGAGTGCAAGTGTCTCTGGGACAGCAATCGGCTGCGCTGCAGCCTCCTCCTCTCCCTCGCGCTTGCGAGACTCGGCAAGCAGAACCAGTTGAGTATGCGCCGCGACCTGGTACTTTGTCTTCTTTCCCAGAGCGCCCGTGAGCTCAAACTCGAGGCCGGTGGTGCGCGATGCAGCCAGGAATGCCTGGTTGGCAGCGCGGTCCGAGCCGAGGCGGTGGTGGAGGAGTCCGAGCTCGAGGGAGATGGAGGCAGCCGTGTCGGCGTCGGGCGCCTGTGCGATCAGGCCGGCAACTGCAGCTATGATGCTCTCGTCAAGCGCGATGGGTTCATCGAGAAGCGCAAGGTGGACAAGGTGGGAGCGGAGCTGCCACCAGGGGAGCGTGGCGAGCGGCTCGCTCTGGTGTGCCAGGAACGCGATGACACGGGTGGACAGGAGGAACAAGGCGGGGTGCGTGGCGAGGTGGTATGCCGGCTCGCCGAGCAGAGTCAGGAGAGGAAGAGCTGCAGCGTTGAGCGCTACATCGTCGGATCCCGCCACACCCAGTGCGGCAAGCACATCTGCAGGGCCAAAGTCGAGGTCGGGCCCCGTCCAGTTTGGCTGCACGAACGCGTGCTGCAGCGCGATAGCACCCACCAAAAGCAGTTCCTGCTCGTCCTGGGACAATGTTGTGCTGTCCTCAACCACCGGAGTGTCGATCAGGCCATCAAGGAGCGCGGGCACGCGGCCGAGCGCCGCCACCACGTCAGAGTCCAGGACAACCTTCTTGAGCTCTGCCTGGCGGGTCAGAGTTGCGAGGTCGGCGGTGCGCGAGGGCCCGGCCGCCGCCCCGGCCGCCGCGACCTGGGCAGCGGCTTGTGTCGGCGAGACGAGGTCCCACTGAATCGCGGACATTGCGAGTTTTGTGGGAGGAGATGAAGGGTAGGGAATGTTGCAAGAGCAAAGCAAAAGTCGCATGCATTGTCGTGCGCGTGTTCCATGACCTTCTGCCTGTGCGTGCTGCTTACCAACTTTTGCAGGTGGAGGTGCGGCGGCACGGAGATGCAGGGGTCTCCGTGTCCCGCTACTTACCTGCCGTCTATGTCTGGCTTCGGCAATGACGGCATGATCCCCGAATGCACCCAAATGACGACACCCCCCTCGGGTCTCGAGAAACGTCTCGGGCCCCATCACCCGCGCATCTCAACTGTCAACACCACTCATCCACTCACCCCCGCCCTCCCCAACCATGTCCTTCCGTCCCGGACTGCTTCCACTCATTCGGGCGTGCGGCACGCGCACCGCCGCACCCGCCGCACCCGCCGCGAGGGGCTTCCACTACCTGTCGCAGCAGCCTGGCGCCTCGGTCGCGCCCAGGGTCCTTCGCGCCCAGCAGTCGCAGGTGCTGAGCATCGCGCGGGCGCTGCCCCGCTCCCGCACCGGCGGCGCCTCCTCCTCGGGCACTGGTGTGCGCGCCGCACTTGCGCTCGGCCTCGGCCTCAGCGCCCTGTCCCTCTCCTCGGCGCAGCTGGACGCGCCGAGCGCCCCTGCTCCCGGCCAGAACCCCGACGTCATCGTCGTCGAGCACGCGCCGGTTGATGAGCCGCCCCAGTCCATGATCTCCGTCCCGCAGCTGACCTTTGGCGCGACGTGCGGTATCTGTGCCGGTGTCTTTGTCAAGAAGGGTTTCAAGGTCGTGGCATTCTTCCTTGGTGGTATCTTTGTCCTTCTCCAGGTGAGTTTGGGACGGCGTCGGGATGGACTGGCGCGTCCACATTGTCGTTCCATCACATGCAACGCGCTCACACACGCCAGTACCTCTCTTCCAAGCGCTGGGTCACCGTGGACTGGCAGAAGGTATCCAGATCGTACGACGGCGCCATCGCCACGGTCGATGCCCAGGGCAAGGTCATCTACCCCACCCCGCAGAGCGTCGTCAACGGCCTCGTCGACTTCTTGACCGCCAACTTCCAGCGTGAGTAACCTGCTCCACTCAGGGAGAAAAGTCACAGTTCCTGGCCGTCGTGCTGCTTCTGGGGCGTGCCCGCGTGGCGTACGGGACACCCCCACATTTGGCCAAGCTGACTCTGCCGCAGAGCGCGCCACCTTTGTTGCGGGCTTCATTCTCGGTCTCCGTCTCGGATAAGCTATGGGGCGTCCCGGCGAGCCGGCTACTATAGATCAAACGAATGAAATGCTTTGAAATACGCGGTCATGAGACTGTGGCCTCTAGCGCGAGTTTGACATGGCTCCAATCTCGGCGCGTGTATCCTGCGATAGCATGTTATGGACAGGGTGAAATTTGACTGGGCCCGGCCTGTCGACCCCAAGGCTAACCTCGGTTAGGCCGAACTGCCGGACCAGATCTTCGTGAACGGTTGTTCACCGGCGGGCTTTAGGACATCGGTGCTCTTGGGAATAGGGCAATATGGGATACAATGCTGTTGGCGGGGAGAGACCTCGCCATGCGCACTCACTGGGATGTCGCAGCCGCTCTACCACCCCGTTCCCAGTCCTTTGGTGGGCAACGTACGGAGTAGAGCCACGGTCTCCTTGAGACCTGCCGTATTTCCGCAGGCCATGCATGTGTGATGGCTGCGATACGACCATACGCCGTCCGGAAATTGCCGTTCCGATCAGCACCAGAGAGGTATCAAAGGTGCGCGACTGATTTTCATCCAAGAGCCTCCGGCCACAACGGCCAAGTGCCAACGCAAGCTCCGATCTGCCAGATATACAAGACATGCAGAGGACGACGACCGGACCCACTGCATGGATGCACCATAGACGCCCAGGGTCGACACCAACCGGCCAACCAGCTCCTGCCAACACATTTCCTCAAAACCCCTTCGAGGTCCTTCGCTCGCCGAGGTCGGCCTTGCGGCCTTTGGCCGCCGTCACCTCTCCAGCACCCAGATGAGCCCCACAGCGTACAAAAAGCACCCCCGACGCGCCGAGAGAATGCTCGCGCGGGCTGGAGGGACGCTAGCCTCGTATGGGGCTCGAACCCATGACATTTTGATGTCTTCTCAGCAGGGGAGTAAGAGTCAAACTATCTACCGACTGATATAACGAGGCTTCGGTGAAGACCGGGCTGTCCACGTCGTCGGTTGCGGCCCCATCTGGCATCCTAGGCTCGCTTTCGGGGGGACGCGGAGACGAATGGAATACCGCGCGTAGAGATCAGAGCTCAGAGAACCTGGTGTGGTGAAAGTGGTGCGCGTAGACCAACGAGATGGGTCCAGACGTGGAGTTTGATGGACTGGATCTCGGTCCCTGATGGCGCCAGCCGCAGCCCGCTGCATGAAACCCGTACGCGGCTCCCACTTTGGAGCCGAGCCATTTGCCTGATAATCTGCCCCTGTGGTTGCACGACACGGAAGCCCGACCGATCAAGTCTGTGCGTTTCAGATAACCCGTGAGGACACAGCGGCGTTTGCGGATGCTCAGCCGGCTCGGTAGCGAGATGGGGTCACTAATGACATAGCCGTGAGAGCGCCGTCTGTTGGTCCAATGCCACCGTGGATGTCCCGAGGATGGGCGGGAGATCGTTTAAAGGTAGGACCTCTTCTCTTCAGCAGCTCTCCTGGTTACCATCACAATCCCACTGCAATTAAAAACACTCGCTGCCGGCCGCCACGACCCATGTCCACGACCCCTCACGCTCTCACGAATACGAAACACGCGCCAGCCTGTATCACCAAAGCCCAGTATGGCCGTGCCCAGCCTGCCTGCCCTGGACATCTCCATGCCGCTCGACATGAACGGCATGCCGCGTTGCCGTGGGGCCCTCGGCGTCAACTTTGGCGGTAAGCCTCTTTGGCCCCTCAGGAGGGCGGCGCACTGACGCCTCCGGCAGGCCAGTGCTGGTGGGTCCGCACCAGCAGTGGCACGACTTGCAAGTACTGTGCGGTGGAGCTTGCGGCGGACAGCGGTGATGGAGATGCCCCAGTCACCCCTGGCCTTGCCCCTGCCTCCACGTCCCCGAAACGCGGCGGTTGGTTGTGACCTGTCACACCCTCCCCGCCGCGGGCCAGCCACGGGAGACCGAAGCCGTACAGACGACGACGCACCCACGTCTCGAGGAGCCAGCTTTGGTCGGCGCTCGCGCTCAGGTAACGGCGACCTAGCGACCACGGCGCTCGCTCCGCGTGGTCTTATCACAAGCCCGATCATATCATATCTGCCCTATACATCAATCACCTCCATACACTTTGGCTCATAGCCAGTTGCCAGACGGTGTCATGACGCAACTGTGGGGATGTGTTCGGCCAAGCCGGAATAACCTCGGATACGGATGTACGGATGTAGAAACTTTCACCAAGGTGGCGCGGATGGTGGTTGTTTGGGCAACGACAGCGAAGGAGCTATCCTCCCGAGCGTCCACCTCCCGCGAGTTTGTGCACTCGCTGCAGATGCACAGCCCATGCACTGTCGCCCAGTCCCCCAACGTGAGCCCTCTTCCAGACTCATGTTCCGCAAACCCGGCACTGCGAAGAACCACCGTGGGATAGCAGTCGCCATCTACTTCCGCTCCCGCTCTCAGGCTCCCCTTTTGACGTCACGGAGTATGTCCGAACAGAGGTGAGACATCTCTTTTATCTCTCTCGCCACTGCAACTCGCTCCGTTCATTCGTTGCTCTACATCCCTCCCCGTCCCTCTCAGAACAGCCGTCCCGCTGCCGACTTGCGACCCGACTCCCGAGAGTGCTGCGTTTGTCTCTCCCCTCTATCGCCTATGTTCTATTCCCCTTTGGACCCCATGACGCCCTCACAAACCCCGGCGTCCCTGTCCTCTGACCCCCTCCTATACCTCGGAGTGGACCTCTTCGTCGAGATTCTATCTTTTCTGCCAGCGCGCGACATTTTGGTAGCGGAACGCGTGTCTCGCATCTGGAACGACTGTGCGCAGGCCTACTCATCGGGACTCTGGCGTGGCATCTGCCTTCGCGACGACGATATTGAGCCGTGCAACATCGAGGCCTGTGATGAGCTAGCGCGAACCGGCTGCTGGAATGTGGATGCGCATGACCATAGACCTATCGCGGACGACGTGTCGACGCTTCTATCTCCTCCGAACGTCCGCCATTGGGCTTCTGGGGCCCTGACTCCTGTGGCAGCCGAGAGCCGTGCTTTAACCCCATTGATGACCCCCACACTGGAAACAGCCCGCGTCAACTGGCGCTATGTCTGTGCGTGTGCTAAAAGACTTTCAGCTGACATGCTCCAGGTAAAGCGCATAAAAACCTTGACAACGCTTGGAGAACTGCCCGATGCCGCCTGCGCTGGATCACGCCTCCAAGCAATACAGTTTGGCGAATCAAATCTGTGGTTGAACAAGATGTCATTTGTAGTACGTCGAGGACGGGCGGACTGATTATCGTGGATCGGCAAACGTCCGAACCCCTGTTCGAGATCGAGGACGTGGCGGGATACACACACATTGAGGCAGGCCGAGGCTTCGTCGTGTTCAACACTCCGGGGATCGTGAATCCAGTCGTGGGCGTCCAGTTTGATCCTTTTAACCGTTAGTCGGCCGGCGTTCTCCTGAGACTCGTGGACTGACTCACTTACAGCCAACACGGCTTTTGAAGTCTGGCGCACAGCAGAGGCTCGTAACAGATCCAACCTCTCACCCGACGGTGAATCGCTGGTTGGGGGGAGTGCCGTGTCCTACACGCACCCGGATGAGTTCGAGCCTGGTGCTAAGAATGGCTTCCTACCGCGCGGTCACATCGAACACTTTCGCACCCTGCAGCCTGCAACTGCTACGCGCGCATCCCGGATGCACATTGATGGAGCTGATACCGACAACCCTCGTGCAGTCTTCTCCGCGGCTGGGAGTCGCACTATCTTCATCTGGCACTTGGAGGAAAGTCGACCGACGGACCGAATCGAACGCGGCCCCTGCGACCGAGGGCTTCCAAACGTGGGCTATCGGTGGCTTCAGACGCTGACTGGCGCCAGTATATCGAGTTGGATGACAACTTTGTGTTCGTCTGCCTCGAGGAGCAGGTACAAGTGTATTCGCGGAAGACGTTCAAGCACATCGCCGGGTTCCCCGGACTTAATACCGCACCGCAGGACACTGCCGCCATGGCGTTCCCGCTATCGCTAGGCGACGACTTCAAGAGCATCCCAGACGCGGAGAGGGTCCGGGCAAACCCGAACCCGAATGACGACGGCGTGCCCGCGCCTGTGGGGCGCGCAATAGTGACAGGCGCGTACCGAGGCGCGCCAGAATTCGACGAGGCCATCAATCGTGGTTTGGCAATGCATTCCACGCGCGTCCAGATTGACTCGACTGAAGAAGTCGAGTACAGCTTTACTGCCGTGCACTTTACTCCCACCGACCTGGTGTGCACTGCCCGTACTGGTGCCGTCTTCATCGTGCGTCACTATACCGATGTCCTGCATCATGCAGCAGAGCTCCCCGAGGACGAGCGTGCGACATATATTGCGAAGCACACTTTTGTCATTGGCCTCGGTACAACCATCCGCCAACTGACGACCCATCGCCACCACATTGTGATCTGCACTGTACGCTAGCCTGTCTTATTCGCGTTGCATCGGCTGACCTCGCCCCCAGTCATTCAACGTTGTTGTGATCGATGGAAAGCACCTGCCTGAGATTGAGGACGACGAAGTCACACGTGACCCCCACCCGACACTCCGTGCGCATAACCTTCTCGGCAACCACCCACAGGCCATGAAGATGAGCAGCTGCATCCAGGCCGATGCACGCAGCATCTACCTCACGTATTGGGCAACGGGCGAGATGGATGCCAGCGGCGGCCACAACCAGGGAAGCGTGTCGTTCCCACCGAACGGTAAGAACGTGCAGTTTATCCACAGCTAACGTAGCCAGCCGCACTTGAAGGCTTTGGCATGTGCATCAAGGTCTGGACGTTTGGTGACGAGTAGTGGAGACGGAGGTATCCAGACGCGGATAGGCTTGCTCTAACGATAGGCAGCGATAGGCAGGGGAGGCGGAACTGCGCGAGGCGTATGTAGCGCTCCGGTTTCGTGCTTCCGTTTCTCTATCGACTTGGGACACACCAACTGCTAGGCGCAATATGCACTGGCACTGACCGTCTAGCCTGTTGTCTCACTGCCGCCTCCGGGGCCGTCTATGCATTGCACAGGTGTTCTGAATACTTGATTAGTGGTCTAGTACGCCAGAATCTAGTGACGATTCAGTCCTCTAGCGGCAGCGGTGGCGGTGGGTGTGGATCATGAGGAGCGGACAAGATATACCGCCTCAGGATAGCGAGCTGGGGGTGAGTAATGTCGGGGACATGTCGCGGCCACGTCGCGGCCATGTCGCGGCATGTCGCGGCCTTGGTGACAACGACCATGGTGGCTTGGGATCGGGTGTCCTCGACGTTGCGCTGGGAGAGAACACATATCGTATCTGCCCCGACAAACAGCAAGGACAGCCAGCCACCATCCGGCTCGCAGCCTGCTTCTTCTCGAGAAACCTTGCGTCAGGCGGACCCTCGAGCTTGTCAACTGGCGTGGTTCAGCCAGGTGTTTGGTTCCTACAATCCCATGCCGGAGAGGCCGGGGGCATCCCCGGCATTGGCCACGCATGCAGGGGTCGGCAGACTGCGTAGGAATCCAAAAGCTATCGCTGCCGCAGGAGTGGGACGCGTCTGTTCCAACCCTTGCAGGCTCTGGCCAGGTACGAGGGCGACTACCGCAACCGCTCTCTGTGGGGCACGCGTCGTCTCTCCCCGCCGCCCTTCCGCGGGGGTGCAGTGGCCGGTCGGCCTCCGCTTGCGCTTGACGGCGGCTGGAACGCGCGGCGCTGTTGCTGTGCGAGCCGTCGGGGGTCGCCGCAGCATGCCCGCACGCCCTGTTTCTCAAGTGTGATGCAGAACAGCCAGAAATGTCGAGCAAAAAATACCCCAAGTGCCGCGCTGGAGGGTGGCGTTGGTACGATCACGAGAACAGCGAGCGCACTCGGCCGCGCGCCCCACGAAACCGAGGTTGTTGCATCATCTGCGCCTGCTGCCCCCGCTCGATGCGCCGCGGCAAGCGACGCATCGCCTGGTGGCAATCCCTGCGACGTTGGGGACAGCGCGCATACTGCGCCTCGCGTGCCCATCGCTCGACCAGAGCGTCGTGAGAAGACCCCGAGTCTCTCACATCCGGACATCAAGGAGGGTGGCGCGCGGCGGGGTGTGCCTGGTGTGTGAGTCGCTTCCGGCCGGGGGTGATGGCGAGCGGATGCGCAAGATGCCGCGGGCGAACTGGAGGAATCGCCCACGGTAGTGGGAACCGCCCCGTTGGCCATCCCAGACAGCGACGAATGCTGCTGACCAAGTGTTTGAGCCTGCCCCGACAACTGGAGAAACGATCGGTTGCCACATGGCAATGCGAGATGGAGACGGCAATGTCGTGGAGCTGGAATTGCTTGGTGCACTGTGGAGCCCCCGTTGCCCCACAGTGCCTGTCGCGCAGTGGCAAATCCTACTTCCAGAGATCCGGAGTTGATCCGATCGGAACACGGGCACTGCTCGCCGCCACCTCGGGGCGCAAGCACCATGCCAGCAGCGCGCACCCCGGCGGCATTGTCCTGCTCCGCCGTCTCTCTCTCTCATTGTCTTTGGCATCGTGTGGGGCAGACTACCCCCCGGCGTCCCCCCCGGCGCGAGGGGGACCCCACCAAAAAGCAATCGAGGCAAAATGCTGTCATGTCGGCGACGACCACGTCTGCGCCGAGCCATCTCGTGGTGCGGGCGGTCATGGGTCACGCGAGCCCGCGGCGGGCTCGGATCTGGCCCAAAGTAGATAAAGCAGCATAGTAGCCCCCCTCTCTAGGCTCTCCAATGCTCTCCACACTCTCCCTCTCGTCTGTGTGCATCGTGCACCACCAGCACTGCTCCCTCCGCACCCCGCGTCGACGACCGTCTTAGCACCGGCCTGCCGCTGTTGCCTCCACTCCTCCAAACCTCGCACACAACACCCATCCCCGCCATGTTGACTGCTACGTACTGCAAGGGTGACGTCTACGGCATCAACCAGGGCCGTGAGTAGCTCTCGGGCCGCCCGCCACTCTCGCGGCGCTCAAGACTGACAAATCTCCAGGCGGCTGCTGGTGGGTCGCCCCGGCACCCAACGGCCACAAGCAGTGCCGCTTCTGCCGGACCCCCAAGGAGGAGGAGACGGCTCCCAAGCCCCGCGCGGTCGTCATGAGCCTCCCCCCGGTCGTCCGCCCTGCCGGCGGCTTCTAGGCTGCGCGCGTCGTCCTCACGCCCATCCACTGCCGCGGCGGCTGACAAGAGACGCCAGACACGCCAATACCGCACACATCACCATCCCATCTGTATCAACAGCATCATCCCCGCGGCGTCCCAGTATTGCTGTGGCTGTAATCCAACCAAGGTTTAGCAAAGTTTATTACCGCCGAGACCCCTAATGCCGAGAAGCCGCATGAAGAGTGAAGAAGAGGTGGAGCAGACAGTACGCTAATAGTTTTAATAATAATCAGTAGTAGTAATCCACATGCAAAGAGTAAAGCTCTGCCCATCATCGCTGCAGTAGCGGTTGCCGCTGGGACTCGGTCGCGACTGGCAGGCCGCGATGGCCGACGTCTTGGAAATCTGGCTGTTATAGGCAAGCAGCGGGCCACCCGCCGGCCGCCATCCGCGCGTGCGAGGCGCGCGCGTTTCGTGCGGATGGCATGAGATCCGTTCTCATTTCTGACCATGCAGCCATATTAAAGTTTCTTATCAGACTCTTTTTTTTCATCTCTCCCATCCATCCACGACGCTCTAGGGCGGCAGCAACAGACGCACAGCAGAGCATCGCTGCGCCACTTGGGGGGGGTTGATGCAACAACGCCGACGACGACCACGACTACCCCGCCTACGACGCCGTGCCGCCTCGCCTAAACTAGGGCGACAGATAGTGCGCTGCCAAAACGGCTGCCTATCTTGGACTCGACCGCCTGTCCATATCTTTCACTCGCACACCAACTCTCTTCTTTTCTGTTTTCGCTCCTCTCAAATCACCCTCGTCTTGTACGCGCGCTCTCGACGCCGCCCCGCATCCACCGCTCTGCGGATCCGACGACCGCCAGCAATGCTCCACCTCGGCAGGCTTTAACAAGAGCCGATCCACACACCCGCTCGCCGACCTCGCCCGATAGTCTCATCCCATCTCTCACCCAAAGTTGTCGCTCCTCTCCACCCAACAAGGCCGCGTCGCCGTTTCCCACACACCCAAACACGATGCCCGCTGCCAAACCAAAGTTTGAGATCGACCTCAAGCACCTCCAGAACAACCCCCTGTCCCACCCCCAGACCTCGGCTGCGCTGTTGACCGGCCCAGCGACACCGCGGCCGCCACTACAGACTTCAGCGTCGTCCGCCTCGTCGCTCCTGTCGCTGTCCCAGGACATTACCGCCCTCGTTTCACTCTCCATCGAAGCCACCGCCTCGCTTGTCAATGACTATGTGCGCGCCGCCCTGGGGACGATCGGCGCCGGAGAGCTCGTCCGTCACAGCCCTGCACGAGGGACAAGCAGCAACAGCGCCGGCCTTGCCGTCGTTGTTGTGGGAGCTGCCGACTGTAAGTCGCCCTGGTTCTGCTGTTGGTCACACGCCAGCGTGTCCACGATCCCACGGGTGTACACGTTCGCGGTGTACTGACGTGCCTCAGCGACGGGCCAGTCCCTCACTCTTCGCCTAGCAAAGTCTGGGTATACCGTGTTCCCCTTTGTGCCTGCTTCGTCGAGGACCGGCCACGGGGTGGCACCCGCCGCGTCGCCACTCTCCGCCCTCCTGCTGGCGTGGTCCGGCGTACAGCGGCGACTAAAGGCGCGCGACCCTGCGCACAGCGGCGCGGTCATCCCTGTTGTCATTGACGATGCCGCCGAAGTCTTCCTCAACGCCCATGCATACACTACAGCTCCGCCTTCGCCCCCGAAGCGAGCCGGGCGATTTGCTGATGCGGCTGATACAGTGCGGGCATACTGTCGTGAAAACAGGCTTGTCCTGGTTTCCATTGTCTCCGCCGCACCGGCTACCATCCGCGCTCCAGCCGACTCTTACGACGGCATTCCGCACACCCTCATGTCGCCACCTGCCAAGGCGCCATTCCCAAGCCTCTCCCCTTGCTCCCTCACCCGCACCGACGAGGAGGCCCTCATCTCCCTGTATCGAACCTATGTCCTGGACCCGTTGAGTGTGGTCCGCGCCCTCGGCGATCTTCTCGCCAGTCCACCGGGCAGCGACGCCCAGATGAAGGGCCGTGTCCTCTTTGTCGAGACGAACGGAACAGTCGACGACATTGATCCCACCATGGTGTCGCACTCTGGAGCCGCGCAGGTCATCGCCGCTGCCCGCGCTGAGGCTGCGCGTGTGCTTCGCCGGGAGCTCGGGACCGCTGGCATTAGCGTGTGTGAGATTGTTGTCGGTTCGTAGCAAAAGATGATGACTCATTCAGCCACTGACACATCTGCAGGTCCCATGGCGCCGCGCATTCCTGGCCCAGTGCACCTCCGTTCCTCAAGCGGCGACAGCGACACGGACAAGAGCCTCGCAGCGTACCAGGGCGAGAGCACTGCCGTGGTCTCCAACGCCGACGGCGTGCTGACTTCGCGTGTCCGTCTTCTCGCGCGCATCTTTGCGGTCGACGACGCGCTGCTGTACTCGTGCGTCCGCCGCGCCATCGAGGACCGCTATCCGCGCGCACGGCACAACGCCGGTCTGGCACCTCTTCTGGCGTCCGTCGCCAATGCTACTCCAGGCTTTGGCATGGCGCGCTTCCTTGGGCGATGGGTCCTTGGCCGCCTCTTTGCGCCTCGTCAAACCTAGGCGACAGCTGTGCGAAACGTCTCCCTCCTTGCCCGCCCCTCCCCCGTTGTGTTCGTTGTATCATCCTCGTGTTTCTTGGTTAATTTAGAGGAGCCCCCGTGTCACATTCCATTCTTCCGGTCGTCTTCACTCCTTGCCTCGTCCGTCCTGTACTCTCCTCCCATCACCCACGACTTCCCACGTTACAAAAAAAAAAAAAAAAAAACACTCCTGCCATCCCACCTCGTGGTTAGATGCTCATCATCTGGCTATGCACACCTGCAGTAACCAACGCCAGTGTCGGCATATCGATCGCCAGATCTCAAGAGCAAGCAAGTGGAGTATGACCAGCCAGCGATGACGCTCCAGCAGCATACCTCGGATGACCCACATCAAGCGCATCTGACTGCCGCCAGTTCCCAAGATCCGGCCCGACGGTCGCTCCCGTCTGCGGCTCCCGCCTCTGGCTACGCGAAACGATCGCAGTAAAGCACGACTGCTGTTGGGTAGCCGGAATCCCAGGCGCGCCGCGCTAGTGGGGCAGTAGGGCCAGACGATAACGTGATACGGCTAATACTGTCAGTATCTTGGTTCCTGCTGCCGTCCACGTTGTCCCATCTTGTGCGTTTATGCGGAGTATTCTGCGCTAGTGCGAGCAGGCTCGGCCGGCGCACTGGGTCTCGATCTGGCGATCCACGGAGACGTCCGTCCGTCTGGCGTGGACCGGACATGTCCTACCCCTGTCGTTGCGCATCTTCAACCCAAGGCTCAGGTTTGCGCCTCGTCGTCCGCACGGCAGCTGACGCCGTCCGCACGGCTGTTGGCGCCGTCCTAGGACGCCGTGCCCTGGACAGAGCCGGCCCAAGTGGCACATGCATCTCTGAGCACTGTGCAAAGCGTTTGCTCGCAATGTTGTGCCCAGTTCACACGTCTTAGCACTTTACGAACAGGCACAAGGTGGGCCGCGGCTTTACGCAGCAGCAAGCTGCGGTTGCCGTGTTCGTGAGAGACGTCGCAGATGCCCTTGCCCTTGTACGTTATCTGTTCGACGTCCGGTAGCCGCGTAGCTGGTAGCCCGGACAGTGGACATGGACTGCACGACTGGGCTGCGGGAAGGGGAGGGGCCACCGGGCGCCGCCCTCCTCCTGCGGCCTGCCCCCTGCTTGCCTGGACGCCGTTGGTGTGTTCGTTGCCCTCGTGTGCCTGGGCGGCGGACTGCCGCGTCCCGCTTTGCCGCATGCGTTGACCTCTGACGGCCAGTTACTGTGGCTAGCAGGGAGCCCGTCGTTCCTCGCTGCTGCTGCGGTCCGCAGACGGCTTCGCCTCTGTGAACTGGAGCGCGGAGAGAACCGGTCGAGTTTCCGGCCACGTCGGTGTGCAACACGCCAGGTACTCCTGCCCTGCAGTAGGCGATTCAGCGCTGCACAATCGCATCCTACGGCTACCGATATTGGAAACTTCTGACTCATGACTTGCTGGCCGGCTCTCCTCGGCAGGCATCACTGGCCGGCGCTACGCCGCCGCAGGCCACACCGCCTCGTCGTCGCCGTTCTGGACCGGGGGACGGCCAGACTCGACGACAACGGGCCCCGAAAAGTGCACGATGGGGGTCACACTGCGGATCGTGCCGCCCATAGCCGGGGCGTCGATGGTCTGCCAGAACTTGGGGGAGGAGAACACGTCAGGCCGGCGCGCCATGTTCTCGGGGATGACTACGCCCAGCATGCGTATGAGCTGCGGGTGTTAGCGGGGGCCTGTGGGGCCTGGCAGCCGCGCGTTGGGGCCCACTCACGTCCCAGTTGTGCCGGATCGGGGCCACGGGACGGATCGTCTCCCACACCGCGTCGGGCAGGAAGCCGAGCGACATGAGGAACACGTTGTAGTAGGAGAGCGAGGTGTCCACGTTGTAGGTGCCGCCCTGTGCGTTAGGACGCGCGTGTGGAGGCGAGTTCAGCTCACCTGGGTCGCGCGCAGCAGCAGCGCATGCATCACACCGACGGCCCCCGCGCCGCCCGAGCCATAGTCCGAGTTGGGGTAGATGGGCACGACGCCCTCGCCGTCCGGCAAGCCCAACTTCTCGCCCATGTGGTACGTGAGGCCGACGAAGCAGTCGGCGATCTGCTGCCAGCCCGAGCGGTGCTGCCATGGGCCGTGCCAGCCGTAGCAGTTCTCGCGCACGTACACGAGCGCAGGGTTCACACCGCGCACGGCCTCGCGGCTGAATCCGAGCTTGGCCAGCGCGCCCGGGCGGTACCTGGCCGTCAGCGGAGACACCTGGAGTTGGTACGCACCCATCAATCATGACGTCCGCGTCCTTGACGAGCTCCCACAGCGTCTTCCGGCCTGCCTCCGTCTTGAGGTCCAGGTCGGCCTGGTACTTGCCTTGGCTGAGGTCGGGGTGCAAGGCCTGCAGGTCGGGCTGCGTGCGAGTTGTGATGCGGAGCACAGTCGCGCCGTGCTGCGCGAGCCCCTTGCCAATCGCGGGTCCCGCGATGATGCGCGTAAGCTCGAGCACCTTGATGCCAGAGAGGGCCTTGACGCCGTTGGCAGTCGCGGGCGGCGGCGCGGGCCACGCGACAGGTGCGCCCTCGGCGGCGCGGGACAGCTCGTATATCGGGCTGTTGGCGATGGCCTTGCCTGCCTCGAGTTGGAGGAATTCTGCTGGTCAGTTCCCTGCGGGCCCATCCTCTCCCCACCTTTGTAAGGGTACACGACACAGCCGGCCTGGCGGTACTCTTCGTTGGCGGCGATGTCAAGATCCTTTGCATCCCACTTGGCGACTGCTTCGCCGTGGAGCTTGAGAATCTCCTCGACGTTCGTCAACTCGATGCGGTCCGGGTCGAGCCCGATGAGACGCAGCGACGGCCGCGCGTCCAGGCTCCCGTGGAGGTGGAAGAAGCGCCCGTCCTTTGTCTTGTACACGTTGGTGGCGAAGCGGCGCCACGGGTGCTTGTGCGAGTCGCGGATGTCGCAGTCGCGCAGGCGGTGCCGGTTCGAGGGGTCGAATGGCGACTTACCCTCCAGAGTTGTGCTAAAGGCGCTAAACGTGAAGAGCGCGGCGTGGTCCGTGTTGATCGTGGCGGTGCCAGCGTCGACGCCGTAGCGCTGCTTGGCGATCGCGGCGACGACAGAGGCCTCGAGGCCCTTGATCGCCGAGATGGCCTCTGTGAACTTGAACGGAACCGCTGCAGGGGTCAGCGACCGCCCTAGCTGGGTGCTGGGGTACGTTGCAGAGCGACTAACCGAGGAAGGGCAGCGGGTCTCCCTCGTACTTGACATGCTTGGCCGCGTCCTTGACGCTGTCGGGGTAGTTGAGGCGCGGGTCGTTGACCAGCTGGTCAAGCACTTGCTCAGCTTCGTGCGGGACGTTGTACGTGGTAATGGTCATCGTGGTTTGGTCAGTCAGCAGACTGGGAACTCACGGGTGCGTACGTCGACCTACATATATGCACCCTAGTCGGTCCACCATTACAAGACATCCATGTCGTGTTGCCGTGGTGTGCCGGTGCAGACGACAACTGCTGTGGAGATGGACTCGGACATGTCCGACTGATCCGACCCCGGACTCCGACGTTGGCAGTTTTAGCTCTCGGCATCTCGGCTTCTTGCGGCCCCGAATGTCGGTAAGGCCGGCGCGACCAGCCTGGTATCAGCCGTCCGGGGCATACAAGAGCCGGAGGCTGCGAGATGGAAGGAGAGGAGCCCACGCAGACAGAATACACCATGACAGGCAGCGACAACGTCTTCCGCATCGCCGCGTTCAGCGGATACACTGGCGACCGCTTGTGAGCCGCACCCACGAACCCGCCGCTGACCCACCCAGTGATGCCCTCCAGCGGCAGGCGGAGAGCAGCGGCTGCCAAGTGTTGTTTGGCGACTACCTCGCCGAGATGGTGGGCAACCGGAGCTGGCATCTGAGCGCCTGTGCTGACAGGACAGAACCTGGCGTGGCGCGCGCTCGAAATCAAAGAGAACCCGGAGCTCGGCTATGAGCGTCCGTTCCTCGCGCATCTCACCGCGGCAGCCAAGGCGATCGCGGCCAACAAGTGCAAGGTCGTCACCAACGCCGGTGCTTTGAACCCTAGTGAGAGTTGATCCAATGGGCGCAGGAGCACGAGCACTGACCATGCTTAGAGGGCTGTGCAGAGGCCGTTGTTAAGATCCTCAAGAGCCAGGGCATCGAGCTCAAGGCAAGTGATGGCTTTGCCGGCCGCGCGTCCGTCCTAACCGCTCAGGTCGCCTACGTCCTCGGTGACAACATTATCAACCGCCTCGACGAGCTCGCCGCCGCTGGCGAGAAGTTTACCCACCTCGAGTCAGACTCGAAGCACCTTACCGGCTGGAACCTCGAGCCGCTGACGGCGAACGCATATGTCGGCGCACGCGGCGTACGTGCCGCCCTCGAGGCTGGCGCCGACATTGTCATCTCGGGGCGCTGCACGGACGCGTCACCGGTCATTGCTGCCGCGGCATGGTGGCACAAGTGGGACTGGGACAACTACGATGCGCTTGCTGGTGCGCTGCTTGCCGGCCACTGCATCGTGAGTGGATCCGACACGGATGGGAGGAAGCGGCTAACAGGCAGGAATGCGGCGCGTATGTCACTGGCGGCAACTCGAGTGGCTTCAAGCGTATCAAGAACTACTACAACTTCACCATGGGCATTGCGGAGATCCAGGCCAACGGCGAGTTTGTCATCACGAAGCGTGAGTGGAGCGCCGGAGGGCCACATACAGACCACCAAGCCAAGCCCTCGGCCATGTGGCTAACGCCCAGAACCCAACTCGAACGGCTTCAACGGCATTGTCGACGACATTACCGTCCGCTCGCAGATTCTGTACGAGATCCAGGGCAATGTCTACCTCAACCCCGACGTGCAGGGCATCATTGACGACATTACCGTGACCAACGTCGGTGAGGACCGTGTGTCTGTCACTGGGGTGCGCGGCATCGCCCCACCAGACACGACCAAGGCCGCCATCTGCGCCGTGGCCGGCTGGCAGGCCGAGACGCACATTTTTGCTACTGGCCTGGATGTGACTGGTAAGCTGGGAAGATGTAGTGGCGTCTGACGTGCGCAGAGAAGTTTGAGGCGGCGCGTGAGCAGATCCGCCAGTATCTGGGCGACAATATCAAAAAGTTCACAACGCTCGACATGACTCAGTACGGCGTGGCGCAGGTGGACCCCCAGAATGAGGCCCTTGGCACGGCCACGTTGCGCATCTTCGCGCAGGCCAAGGATCTCGAGGCATTCGGCCCGACAAAGGGCCTCTTGGGCATGGTCAACCCCGAGGGTCTCGGGCACTACCCCGGATACCACAGCTCAGTGAGCTGTTGAGCACGGAGCCTCGCTAACATACCAGATGGACATGCGGAGTGAGATGGGAGAAGGTTTTCCTGAGGGTGGCACTGACGGCACGCAGCACTCCAGGCTAAGCCCTATATCGAGTACTGGCCCGGACGCGTCAGCCAAGCACACCTGCCGCTCCAAGTCCAGTTTGTGGGCTCAGACAAGGTCATTGACGTGCCCTGCGTCGCAAACACGCAGCCCGTGCAGAAGTCTGCCGACTACGACGCCAAGGTACCGCTCAAGGCTGGTGAATACGGCCCGACCAAGCGGTGCCCAATTGGCACGGTTGTGCACGCGCGTTCAGGAGTACGTTGGGTCATTAACCGCCTTGGTAGATGCTGACTCGCTTTTTTACAGGACAAGGGTGGAAGTAGGTACATCCCCACGGACCCTCAGACTGACAGGCAGACGCAAACGTGGGCTTCTTCGTCCGTTCCCCCGACGAGTACCCGTGGCTCAAGTCGCTCCTCACCAAGGCCGAGCTGCAGCGCATGCTCGGCGGCGACTGGGAAGACAACCGTCTCGAGCGTGTCGAGTTCCCTGGCATGCTGGCGGTCCACTTTGTCGTCCATGACTACCTCGGCGGCGGCGTCAGCTCGACGCCCAAGCTCGACTGCCTTGCCAAGGGCGTCGCAGAGTACCTGCGCTCCAAGTTTGTCGATGTACCGGAAAAGTTCATTGCGCGGGGTGAGATCTGAGGTCGGCGACACGACGGGCCGCCGCGTCGGATACGTAGGATTGGCATATGAAGATCTGAAGAAGTGTCATTTCAGAGTGAGCGTTGCGATCGATCATTGTACATTTCACACTGGCACCTTTGCTCTGTCTTTGCAAACTGAGTGGCTCCCGAAGGCACTGAGCAAGTCAAAAGTCTTCTCGTGAGGCGTAACAAGTGCAGGGCCATCCTTCCCCATCATCGCCGTGCAAACGCTCTGTAGGCACATGGGCCTCCAAACGCCCATTAGGAGGTACCCAGGTCTTCGGACAAAGCCGATCGGCTTATCCGCATCAGATCGGCTTATCCGCGGTCGCACATGTCCATCCTGCCGACTGTGCGAGGCCTTTCCGAGTTCGAGTGCAGGGTCCATTTGCTGCGTTCTCGGCTTACAGTACAGATTGGTTATGGAACAACAGTTGGGACAGAGGCCGTCGACCGGGGTCTGAGGGCATAAGGGCATGGCGGGGCGGTCGAGGCTGAATAGCTTGTCTGGCATGTGACTTGTGGTGGTCCCCACTGGCGTCTCAGCGAAGGGTCGCTATCAAACAGCCGGGGACGATACGTCGAGGAGCGGTAGGTGCGATGGTTTGCGTCGCTACACGGGCCCAGGCGTATTTCGAAAGCAGAAGAAGCACACGTGCTGCCCTTCGCTGTACTCGAGCGGCGCGCAGGAGCCTGTGGCTCAGAGCTGGTCGTGAGACAGGACAAGACTCACCGCCTCGGTTGGTGCCCTGGTTGTCGCCCCCACACCGGGGGCCGTCGCAGCCAGCGCCATGGGGGAGAGCAGAAGACGCCACGCCGTGACCGACTCTGTCTGGCGTGTTGGAGCGCGTCCGCCGCAGCCCAAAGAAAGGGAACGAAGACGAGGGCGGGGGTGGTGAGCCCGCCGACGCGGGCGACGTGGGACACGAGGACGAGGAGGTAGATGAGTGCGGTGAAGACATTAAAAGGTAGACCGCATCGGAACGAGTCGAATGATCCGTCGTGCGCTGGTGATAAGAAGAAACGCGGGAGGCCGCCAGGTGAGGTGCTGAATATATATGTACTGCAATGAACACTTGTGGTCTCGTGAGGTATGACCGTCCCACATCCCGCAACATACCGCATCAGCGTGCCAATGTGTGGACCTCGGACCCCCGGCAACGCGGCGTAAGGCGCCGCCGTCTACGCCGCACACTCGACCGACACAGGCCTCGGCCTCGACGTCGTTCGCTGTCCTGCCCTCCCAGATCTGGTCAATGCTCGGCAGCACCTAAGACTCTCGATACTGGTGGTTGCCCGTATGACACGAGTGGCTTGGCCCACTTGCCTCCCGTGCGCGGGGGGAGCACATTGCGGAAGCGTGGTGGCGTAGGCTGGATGCACCTCGTCATTGGCGTTTGTAGAGTTCTCCCCGTACTCTTCGGCCGCACGTCCACGGGGGTTCGACTGACCTGACTGTGGGCGTGGGGGGTTGGCTTTGGGCGCTGCTGTGCTTGTCGGTTAGTGGAGGTGCCACGAAAGCATTGCAACTTGGTCCAGAACACCTGGATGCGATCTTAAGAGTGGTTGAGGACGCCAGTGCGAGGGATATCCGGACATAGAATCAGGAAGCAGGACCGAGACCATCTCTCAGCCCGTCGACTGTGGCATCCACCCCACGCTCCACACCCTCGAACGCTCCATATCGCGACCAAATAGCTGTAGAACCTGAGGGGACAACATTGAGATCATTGACTAGGGGATGGGCGGCGAGGGCATTTCGAGAGCAACGGATGGGATATTAACCATGCAGCCCTCGAATTGCGCGAGTCCTCATCAATCGACTCTCCACGATGTTTCGCTGAACCCCATGGCCCCACCAGCCCAAGACCGAGGGCGAGGTTGTGAGGGCTGGTATGATTGATGAGTGCATATGGCTGATGGTGATGGGGGCGGGAGGTGAGCCGGCAGGCCAGCTCCCACCAACACCTTAATAGTCCACCGCCCATCCTTTCCCCTCACCTCTTTCCCTCGTCCTTCCATTCTCCGGGTCCTTCGCATTATCTAGATACCACCACCATGTTCATCCTGTCCATCACGTACGATTACACAATCCGCCATAGATTACCCTGTTCCCCATGTCTTTCCTCGTTGTTGATTCTTTCACATTGACAGTCGTTGACTATCTCCGCCCCCGGCGTATGAACTACCTCTTCCATCCGCTCCAGTGTGGTCCGCCCCATAAATCATCCCCGAACAGCATGGGGGTCCCCTCTGCCTCTCAGTCTAATAACCCTTCGCCATTCAAACAAAGGTTGGTGCCCGTCGTCAATCAAGAGCTCAGGTAGCAGTAAACACTCTGCCAAAGCTGCAGTGTTACCTTTTCTTCTCCGATACTGTTCGCCTATTTCTGACTGTCATGTATTGGTGTATGTGGCTGCCGTTGGTTGTCAGGTGGTGCAACACACGATTTTGTTCGGACAATTACAAGATTCGCTCTGTTGTCCTCGAACGGCATGAGTTTCCGCTGTGACTAGGTCGATCTACAAGCCGCTTCGTGGGGTGGAATACTAGGTTCGCTACCCAGTCTTTCGCGAGTGTGCCACCTTCGCCTCGGCGATAGCTCTATCCAGCTCGTTGACATACCGCCGAGATCACCCGCGCGTTCATGACCTTCATCAAGGGATCCTTCGCGGGCCGAATCAAGAACAGCCTTCGCACCTGGGAATCCAACCCAAAAGGTGTCCTTTTCATGTTCCTCTGAAAGGATTCATGTGGCGGTACCCTCCAGTATCTTTTGAACACAGTTTGCGGTATTGCGGTGGCGCGCAAGCTCTCGTCCAGGTTGACACATGAGTTCTGGGACCCAAGGAACTGCTGCCCCTTTCGGTCTTGGTTAGCGGTTGGTGGCCGACTGTCAGACAACGTAAGGTCAGTCATGCCAGCATGTTTAACGCCTGCAGTGCCTTCGCAGTGAGCGTTGCCAATCCGTGATGGCGCGTACCTCGTTAGGAGTGCAAACGGTGCAAATGCGCGTTCGTAAGGCTCCTCTGTTGCCCGTGGGAGGGCAAAGGCCACATGTGCTTCGGTGAGGACTTGTGGACATCACATACCAACAGCCTTCCTACCGCTGACGGACGCTCTCCGCGCAGTCGTGGCCTCGGTCGCGTAGTTTGGGCATGTGGAGTGCCCGGAGATGCACCTCCACGTTCTAAACGCCAGATGCACCTCCACATACTCTCCACAAACTCGACGTTGGATACACCTCCACAAACTCGACGCCAGATACACCTCCACATACTCGATGCCAGATACACCTCCACATACTTGACGTCAGACACCTCCACATACCCGACGCCGGAACCACCTCCACATCCTCAACGCCAGATACACCTCCACACACTAGATGCCCAACCCCCCCACCCAATCCGCGTCTCCTGTGCCTTTCGAGGAGCAAGTGGAGGTGGTTACATCGGGAAGGCCGAAGATGTGGGCACCACGAGTTGTCGTCAGTCCAAGTTTGGAGAGACGCATGCCTCTCGGTTCTTCCACATTCCTAGTCACTTGGCTGTGTCGTAACAACTAACGGATCTTCCGACCTTGACCATGAGTTGGAACCCGATTCCAGCTCGCCATACAAGCCGTTCGGGTTGGTCGTGTTTCGGTGGTGTTTCCTTTGCATAAGCACAAGTGCCAAGGAAACAGCATGACCGCCAACAAGTGTCCCGCCATTGCCTCGCGCAGGCAGGAATCACAAACCGCTTGTGCGACTCGTACGGATACAGCAACAAATGTATTGTACTTTGGCCGTGCATACGGGGGCGTCGTGCACATGCACGTATGAATCCGATGACACCCGTGGCCCATTGAGGATCTTGCAGGCCACGATCAGACGCCTGTCACCGTGCTCTCACGCCACAGCTCGACAGCTTCCCACGTTTGCTCATCCTTGGCGCACCCCACAACTCTCAAGTCGGAGTCACCCGTGCCTGTCGGCTCCCTGCCGACATAAGAGGCAACCTGCGCAACAAGCTCTGTTGATACGGCGGCGCCGTAACGGTTGCTGAGATGCGGAAGGTTTGCAGTTGTTTAATGTGCCTTGGGCTTGACTTCTTCTTTGATCCCGATCTCGACGTTCCCATTTTTGGATTGGGGGGGGTGTGGGATCTCTCGATCTGCGTGCTCCGGCGCAAGACTCTGGCGTGCCATTCTGTTCTCCCAAAGCCCTGCAGTCGGCAGCATGGTTCGAACAACATGGAGCCCGTGCCCGCGGGCAGTCGTGCGTGGGCATGTGTCCTGGGGCGTCACTGTCCCAGGTACGCACGTCGTCCTCCGCGGTGGCCGTAAACCAGGGCAGGTGTGACTCCATGTCATCCAAGGTTTCCCAAGCCAACGGGTGGCTGTGAGTCGCAGAGCGGCGATGTGTGAACACGGACGTCGTAACATGCGCAACAGGGATATAAATACAGTGTCTGGCGTAGAGGTGGACACGAACCGAATTGTGGTGTGGCAGACCGTTGACATCGCCCACGTACATGGGAGATGATTCTGGAATATGGCCATCACGCAGCCAGTCCAATGGCCCTTTCAGCCAGACCTGCCAGACCTCAGGCGCTCACGCGACAATGGCGGCGCCGCCTTCATTATCGCACTCTAGGGTTGTCCATCACACCCGCGGAGACACAGGGGTTCCCTGTCGTGGCCCGGCTTTGGCCACGCCATGTTTCCCAGATGTCCGACGTCAGCTTTATCGGCCCTCAGGCGCTCCGTCCACAGCAAGGGGGGAGCCGGGTGCCGCCCATCGTACCCCCACTGGGAAGAGGCAAGCACCTGCCTGCCAGTTAGACAGACAGAGATAGGTAAGTTATCCGCAGGCAGAAGCATCCCTGAGCGGGACAGGGTCTCAACCGCGGGGGTTATTTTGATCAAACGGTACCACCCAGGAGAACGGTCGCAAGTCAACGCTAGATCCGCAACTTCTGGCGGCGTGCGTGGGCGGCCCACGCAGCGGCCAGCGGAGACTAGTTCACGGTGAGCGTCGCATCCTCGCTTGATCGGATCCAAATTGTCATGTTTAGATGTACTTGGTCGTGCCTCGCGTCTGCCGCTCGTCGCAAGATGTGCGACAGCGGGAAGCTGACTGGCTGGTCGGGGCCAGCGGGAACCAATCAGTCTTGTGAGCATCTCCGCCGCATCTCACCGCAAGAGATGGCAACGATGGGGCGCCCTTTAGCGGACCTCGGACCGCAGCCCCCGAACTCTCTGGATCGCGCTGGCAGAGCATTGCTTGTGCACGAAGCCAACGAGCCCTGTTGTGCCCTGGCAGACGCTCCCTCGCAACACGGCATGAGCGGGCCTTTGTGGCAGGAGTGGCATGACGGCTGGGCCAAGAAGCTTCATTTGCCATGTTGCTCGCTCACTGATACTGCTTGGGAACGCCACCTTGTACTCCTTCGGAGCCAAGCTCCCCGCTGCCAGCCCCTCCGCCTGAGCCGGAGACGTACTGGTATCGAGACACGAGAGTCGGGTGCCGTACAAGCCCACCATGTGGAATCACTACCGTTGTGTTCCAGGGCAGCTTATGGACGATAGAGCCTCGTAAGCTGTGCCTTGTCGGCAAGCCGCAGTGCAGCAGAGGCCCGCCGCCGTATCTGCCGCCATCATCGCCGGCCGCGCCAGCCTGCGGCCTGCCGGGAGGCTCATTCTGGTCCATATAACCTGGTTACTGGGGGGTTATGCTTCATGAACCCCGTATCGCAGCCTTGAACTCACAATACCTTCTCAGCACTGAGCAACTGATTGTGCGCTCTCATCTACGACCCCCCTTTCCTCATCTCGTTCAACGGTCGCCCTTCCCACCGCGGTCGCCATATCTCCCCGCCGCGGCCGCCACATCTTCCCACCGGAGACTCACCGTTGTCTCCATCCCTGTCTCGTGCACTGGACACCTGTGCTCGGTGTTGCATTGTGTGGCCGCTCCGACCACCGCGGCCCCATCCACCACCGCCTCCACGAGGACGTCACACTACACCGCTTGGCACTCCCAGCTCGTCATCCTCGTCATTGCTGGACCGTGTCCCTTTGTGTCACCGGCGACCGTCCTGGGACCCTCTCCCAAGACCCTTTTCCACGGCGTGCGGCGTTGGCTGTGAGGCTGTGCAGCACACTGGAGGCCTGCCTGGCGGTCGGTTGAGTTGCGTGCGTCAGGACGTCTGTCGGCATTGACAGTGACCGCAAAGTGCAGGTGTGCGACTTGCTCCTGGCGGTCTTCCTCAACACCGGGTGAAGGGAATATTAACAGAAAAAAAAAAAAAGCTCCAAGGGCCACGTCCCGTGTCGCCGTGTTGTGATTTTTGGGAGCAGTGTCGTTGGTTGCCCCTGACCCACGACGACGCCGGCAAAAAATCCGTTGCCGCACGCATCCATCTCTGATCAGACCCGCATCTCATCCATCTCGATATCAAACACATCTCGGTTGTTCTTCATCTCCCGCACCCCGCGACACTCGTTTTTATTTATCTCGTCCGTCCTGGCCGCATCGCCCCCTGCTGCAGAACAGATCGGCCCCTTTCCATCGCTCCCCACGCAGAGCTTGCCTGCCAGTCCCCAACCAGTGTGATCACTCTCCCAGGGCACCCCAACCTTGGCGTGGCTTGCATTTATCGCGCGTTCCAGCAGTGCAGCGCGGCACACCACCGACTCCCATTGCACAAACCGCTCGAGCCCGGCTGGCGCCAACCTCTTTCCCTCTTTACACTGTTCATCATAGGCGGCCCACACTCCTCCCCCCGTCGCTTCGCCTTCGCCTTCACCCCCCGACCGCCATTGCTCAACATGTCATGGCACCCGACAAGGCGGGACATTCTCCTCTTCCTGGTCGTGCTCGTCCTCTTCGGGCTATTCCTCCAGCTGGACCTGTCCTTCCGCTTTACCGACTCGCGGGGATCAGACTCGTCACTGGGACTGAAACTCGGCATCGGGGGCCGCCGCCAAGGAGAGCCCGACGCCGCGGGCGGAGGGTTGAAGTTGACCAGCAGCGAGGCGGATCTGCTGATCACCCCCGGCAAGATCATGGCCGGCGTCGGCGAGGCCAAGACCAAGTGGGGCGACGAAGGTGCTGTCCACACCACGGTGCCAACACACGCGCCAGGTGAGTTGCGCCCATTGCACATCAGTGCAGGCGATTGGAGGCTATACCCGTGCACAGTACGACCGTGGGGCTGCGCGCGTGTGACAGCACAAAAGAGTTCCATTCACCCCTGTGCCCCCCGCGCTGCGTGTGTGCTGACAAGTCACAGGGTGGACCATTATCGACAACGTCTACCTGTTCAACGGGACATGGTACATTGTCACTGACCAAATGCACACCATTCCCCTCCTCCGCCACATGATCTCCACAGGTGCTGAGATCTGGAATGACGAGGATTCCATCAAACGTCGGTGAGTGCGATGAGGTCTCAGCTGGTGGCGACACCGCACCGGACAGACAACTGACAAGCCTTAGTGAACCGACGGAGAAGGACATGCAGATCATCTTCCCATCCAAGGCGAAGCAGCTGTGGGGCAGCTCAGCGTCGCGCATCTCGGGCGTGACACTCCTCGTAAACGACCCTCCCCAGTTCCTCGACCACTACTACCACTACGCGGCCGAGCTGCTCTTCGGCCTGTGGCGAACGTACTCTTCTCTGGACCCTTCCATCAATGCCGCTGGGCAGACGCAGTTGCCATCACCAGCGCGTATGATGATGCCGCACGTCGCGGCAGGAAAATGGAACGACTACGCCAAGATGAACTCGTTCCTCTCGCGTGCCATCTTCCCCGCCATGTCGTTCGAGTACCAGAGCGACTTCCTCGACCGCGTCGACACCCAACGTGCATTCATCTTCGACCGCATGGTACTTGCCGACCGTGCCGCCGCCTTCCGCGGACCCGAGTTTGCAAGGACGTGGCGTACAGCGTCAGAGGCAATGACCCTCCCTGGCTCCAGGTACTGGTGGTCGCCACTCCGTCGCAACCTGCTCGAGTTTGTCGGCACCAGCACCACCACACACCTCGAGGACTTTGGTCTCGAGGACTTTGATGACGACACTCTCGATGCAGATGACCTCAAGGACCGACCTCAGTTTGTTGGTCGCCGGCGCGGCGACGAGCCCGTGTTTGACCTCAAGGATGCCAAGAAGGCGGCGGCGGCCAAGAAGGCCCCATCCATGGAGGACGGACTTGTCAGTCGCAAGGAGCACTCGCCGGGAAACCCCGTCATCACCTATATCTCGCGACAGGACTGGGGTCGCCGTATGCTCCGAAAGGAAGACCACGAGCGTCTCGTCAAGGAGCTCGAGGCTCTGGAGAAGAAGTACGGGTGGGAGGTGAGTCGACCGCTAGACTAGCCTGAGCATTACTGACAATCAGGTTCACGTCGTCGCCATGGACAAGCTCACCCGCGACGAGCAAATCCGCCTTGCGGCGCGCACCACCATCATGATGGGTGTACACGGCAACGGTCTCACCCACTTACTCTGGATGAACAACCTTAACCCGAGGGCGACTGTCATGGGTAAGTGTGTCCCCGAGCTGCGAGAGAATACCTAGTTGACATCCCAGAATTCTTCTATGACAAGGGTTTCGCCTTTGACTACGCATTCATCTCCAACGCGCTCCAGATCCGTTACTTTGGCTGGTGGGGCAACGAATACTTCTCGCACCCCAACCTGCCCGACGTCAACTACCCCGAGGGCTTCCAGGGCAACAACATCACGCTTGACGGCAGGCGCGTCGCCCAGCTCGTCGAACAGCGTCTCCTTGTCGACAGGGACTAATCCTCTCTGCAACAAAACCCCACCGCCGAATGGCCGCACCCCACTTGTACCACCCCTTCATTCCCTTACACTGTGTCGTTCTACCCACACTTAATCCCCCGGACACTCGGCTGCCGTCCATGGCATGCCTGCATATACTTCACTGCCCCACGCCCCGCGCCCGGAGACCAGCCGCTCATCAGCGACCGCTGACCCGGTTAACCATTGCTTTTGCTCTCTCGCAATCCACACTCGCACTCCAACCCGCCCATTTGCATTGTTTCGAAGATTAGCATACGACTCCTTGGGCCGTTACTGGCCAGGCGGACACGGACAATACTGCCACATGCCAGATGAATATGTTGTTTACTACGACGTTTGGGCACACCGCGTCCTTTACTCACTGTGGCATTGACCATTTCGTCTCCAGCTGGTTGACCTGGTTGTAATAACCCAGTTCATTGCCAATGGCAGCTTCTTCACAGCACAGGCAGGCATGGTCCGCGGACAACACCCCCAGCCCCTTAGAGGATTCCACGACCGGATGTCCTTCGTAATCTGAGGAAAAAGTGGCTTCCCACGCACCATCGTCCCGCCCACCGGTAGTGCCTGCACCAGCTCGTGAAATTATACTACCAATCCCGATGTCAATAGCAAGCGCCATTGCAATTCATACCAAGGACACTTCGGGTGCCGTTTGGCCGGGCTTGTGCCGTTCCGGCATCCCCTCTGGGATCCGTTTCAGCGCAAAACCTGTGGCGGCTGCTGCTGGCATCAACCCTTACGCGACACACAATGCATTTGTGTTAGACGCCAGTCAAGACTTTAGATAGGCGAGGGCAGGCATGGATATCCCCCTTAGGTCACGGTGAGTGGCGGCCCGACGGCCGCCGTCCTGTATCGTTCCTACCATCCTGAATGCCGTAACCGTAACACGTCCATTCACTCGCTGCATATCAGTCTACCGCTATATGTCCGGCTCCAGCTCTAGCAACTTCTCCAGTTAGGGCTGGGGGGATACCGCACTGATGCGCGCACTGCGGCGTAGCGCCTTGTCCCCATCGGGCGCCGGCGTGTTCCCGCGCGACGGCGGGAGCGGCGTGCTTTGTGCCGCCGCGAGCGTCTCGGCGTCCGCCTGAGTGAGACCCGGTGTGCGGCCCATGCGCGCGCGCCCCGAACCCGTGCGTGGGGTGGTCACCCGAGTCGTGCGGGCCGGCTCGGCCGCGACAAACGCCGAATCGGAGCTGATCTCGTGAATGATTGTGGCTGCGGTGCCAGTTGCATCAACGCCTGGGACGGAATCGGAACTGCCCAGCTCGCGGGTCATGGCAGCTTTGAAGGCGGGGGCGATCGCTGGGTGCGCCTCTAGCAGGCGGTCGAGGTAGACTGCGTGTTAGCGCCGCCACTGGTTAGGCACATACCCTGCTCGATTCGCGAGACGAGGTTGCGCTCCGCGGACGCCGGGTCGTTGGTGCCAGCATAAACTGGCCCAACCGCGTCGTTGAGCGTACCGACAGCCTCGAGGTTGACAGCGCCCGCGAGCTGGAGCGCGCGTTGGACCCCGTCGCCAGCCGGTGGCGACCACACGGCGGCTAGTTGCGAGATGGCAATGGACGCGTTGGCGAAGAGGGAGTGCAGCAGTGCAATGAGCTGGTACGGCGGGCGTTGGAGGAGGGAGCGTTGGAGGAGGAGGGCGACGGCGCGAGCGATCGGGCGCGGTAGAGTCAGCAGAAGGGGTTCGGAGGACGCGGGAGCGCTGACGTCGGGCGTCGGAGCGAGGATGAGTGTAGTCTCCAGCATCAACAGCACACCGATGAGAACGTTGCGCCACTGGGTGTCAGGTGTGGTCTGCAGAATTAGGAGCTCACATAGGCGCCCTGCTGCACGCGACCTAGAAGTCCGAGGACGAGCATGAGCCCGATGGTGCCCATGTAGAAGCCGACAGACATCTGTGCACCGTAGATGATTGACTCGCGCACGCCTTCAATCTTCTGCCACGACGCCACTGATGGGCCGAAACTGACGTCAGTTGGTGAATAATCACTACGGGTCGTTCAGCTTGCAGCAGCCAAGAAGCACTGGATGCCATGGCATAATGCTGCATATTAATCTGAGACTCACCGGTCGTATGCGAAACGCTTCACGGGGTCAGTGAGGATCTCGTACGCCTGGCGGATAGCGATGAAGTGGGCCTCCGCTTCGGGCCCGGCATTGGGTCCCAGACGGTCTGGATGGTAGATACGCGACCTGGAGTCAGAAAGGCAGAAGCCCACAGTAAGACGACAATGCCTGCAAGCTACACCCGCCTGCCCACAGGAAGTATCATGCTCCTTCCTCGCTGCCGAATACTAACTACTCACAGTTGGCGGAACGCTTTCTTCATCTCATCGTCGCCCGCCCGTGGGCTCACCCCGAGCAGGTCATACCAGTCGTTCTCGCCTCCAGCCTGCGCCTGCGACGCCATGTTATACGCCAGCGCAAGCACCACGACGGCCGTCAGCACATGCCGGTAGTTGCGACGCCACGCGTCCGACCCAGCCGGTGCGGGCGGGAGAAGGCTGGGGAGCGCAGCGGAGAGTGGAGGGAGGATCGTTTGGGTCAGCTTGTCTGGCAGAAATGACCAGAGTAGGGCGGAGAGGTAGCCCCGCATCGCGCACGTTAACGGTGAGGGTTGGGGGTGGGATGGACGACGTCGTGGCTGTTGTTGACGCGTCGGCCACGATCATGTCCCGACGGGAGCGGCCAGGTGGAGGCAGCTTGAAATTAGTCACGTGATAAAGTGTCATCTCCGGTTCCCCGACAAGAGGCGGAGATAGCAGACGGAGAGGCGCCAAGAATGCAATGCATATGTATACGGTGGTGAAGGTCATTAACGGCGGTTCCTGCCCCCCTCTCCCACGACGCCCATGGTTGTGCGCTTGCTTGCCGCGACAGCCGCAGAGTCCAGCTCGGCCTCGCGCTGGATACGTTCGATCTCCTCGAGCAGCGGGCGATACTCTTCGTAGCGGGCCGACGCCAGTTCTGCGCTCGTCAGCAAGCCTGGTTTGCCTCCCATCCCCCTATCCGATACACTCACGGAATCCCTCGCGGCGCAGCGCCTTACCCCTACTGCCGCTCACGCCATACGCGGTTCCCGCCCAGTACTCGCGGGTACGCTCGTAGAACATCCGCAGGTTCTCCCCCGGCAGCGGCGTGGACAACACGTCCTCCTCTGTGCGCGTCGTGTCCTTGGCGACGCCCATAAACTTGGTCGCTTCCTTGCGGAGCGCGTCCTGTGGTCAGCCATACACTCGGTCGCTGCTCACCTTCTCTGCCTGTGACAGTGCTGCGTGACGAGCCTCCTTGGCTTCGTCGTCGTCCTCATCATCCTCCAGGGCTGCAATCTCTTCCTCTTCGTCACCGCTGCTCTCCTCATCCTCCTCATCATCAGAATCAGAGAGCCCTCCGTCCTCATCATCGCTTCCCTTCCACTCCAACTCATCAAGCCCGGTGCCACGGAGGTGGTTGAAGCGGTCCAGCTTCTCCAGGTTCAGTGTAACGAAGTCGTCCAGGGTGTACTCGCGTGCGGGATTCGTAGTCTCGTAGATGCCACCGTAACTGGATGTCAGCTAGAGATATCCAGTTCACCTCACATGAACAATGTGTTCTTCGCGATTGCGAGCATCGAGTTGTACCGGGTGAGAGGCACAGTCTTCTGCGGGTCGTCGGCGTCCTCCTCCTCCTCTTCGATAGGAGCCGGTACCGGAGAGGGAGAGGCAGTGGGGACTTGGACATCTCCGTCGTCATCCTGGCCGTCAATAGACGAACCGTAATCCCTCCTTACCTCTTCCCCATCGTTGCCGCCGTCATCAAGCTCCATGCTCTCCTCCTCCGTGGCCTCGAGAGCAGCAGCAGCCTTCTTTGCTCGCCGCTTACCGCCCATCTTCTTCTTCTTTTTGAGATTCACGCTGTTCCAGCGACCGTTGCCTGCCGGGTTGTATGTGAACCTTGGGTCAGCATGTATTAGCCAAAGCCGGGAAACTCACATATCATTGTAAAACACACTCTCCATGCTCTCCTCGTCCTTCTCCTCATCGAGCACGCCACCAAACAGCACGCCCATGCCTTTGCTTGCCCAGTACGCCATGGTTGAGCCCGAGCGGAGCGACGGGGCATAGCCAACCTTTTTGCGACGCTCCCACTTGAGCTTTGACAAATCTGTATCCATCCTGCATATCAGTCTAGTGGTATGTAATTGTTACTCACCGAAGAAGCCATGCGTCATCCAGAGGGACACCCTTAGGCCTTGTTCCCTTGACGTATTCTTTCCGATATCCTCCGTACAATATCGCGCCCTCTGGGCATGGGATGAAGGAGAATCCACTTCGAGGTCTGCGCTATTAGAGATATAGCAACTCAAGTTGGCTCACCCGGGTGCACGGTCCTTGTCAATGTGTTCGATCTGGTGCCACTTGTAGTTCTCAAGGTCAAAGATCCAGAGGTCGGAGAGATAATTTGCTATAGTCAGTTCGCGTCCCCCTTCAGGAGGCTCACTCTTCACGCCAACGTCGATGAACCCTCCAAAGAGGATGACGTACTGTTTCCAGAGAACCATGCTGAGTAGAGTCAGCCATCTTGTCCAAACCATCACACTCACCGGTGACCACTACGGCCTGTGGGTCCACGCTTGAAGTCAATCTTATCCCAAGCGTGCGTCTTGCAATTGAAGAGCCACATGTCCCTGTAGTGGTGGAAGCTGGTTTGTGTGGGACTCGCGTATTCACCACCTATTTGTCAACATTACGGCTGGCGCACAAAGACTCACCGAAGATTAGAATTCCTCCACCGTCACCGAGACCGGGCCCAGCAACACCAGCGGCTGAGCTTCGGGGAGCTGGAGCGGTTCCGCTCTTATACTCTCGCCACTCATCCTTGGAAATGTCATATCGGAGAGTCGAGTTGTAGAACGTTGCTCGCGATCCATCAAAGTACTCGCCAAAGAGAAGGTACAAGTGGTTACTCTCCGATGAGGCCGTAGATGGCGATGGCAGAAAGAGGGCACCTGTGCGAGGTGGAGGCGGACTTTCAAGAGTCGTCACGGAGTTCGCTGCGAGCTAGAAGAACTACTCAGCGACAAATAAAGGTCACACAAACCCACTGCTGCCAGCTCTGCCTTGTAGCGATCGAGGATGGCGTCGAGGTCCTCCTCGTCATTGACATCCTTATCCTTGCCCTTGCCTTTGGCACCCTTGGATTTGATGAGAGCTGCCTCCTTCTTGGCAGCCTTTGAGGCCTGCTTCTCCTTTTTCGCAGCCTTTGCTGCGTCCTTTCCTGAGCTCTTCTTTCCGGGGGCCATGGTGGGTGTAGACAGGGAGATAGCACAAGGGGATCAAGATTTCTACTACTGGTGGTCGTCTAAAGTGGAGGCGGGGCGGCGCATGACAACGATCCTTGTCAGGTGCCACGCATGCCAAATGCCGAAACACCGCGCCATGACTGCGGTCCTGACGCGTGAGTGAGACGCGCGCCACTCTTAACTGTTGTTGACTTCACGACTGTCACCATCACAACGCTGCATCTCCACTTGTTCCTCGTCCCCATCTCTCATCTCTTTATCACAGAACGAAAACGAAGCGACTTCAGGTGCACAGATCTCGACCAAGCTATCTCTCACCACCACGGGCTCGGTCCTGGTCCACTCCTCCCAACTCGAGATCGCCAACCTCCACCTTCTCTTGACCCGCAATGTCAGACGTCAAGCTCGACGGCACAGTATTCTTCACTCGGGCCAAGAAGCTCTTTGATATCTGGGACGTGAGTATTGATGGCCCCCAAGCGGCCTGCATCCCGATAATAACCATGCCGCTGACGCACTACCTTCCTGACGCGTTTCCGTGACCATGTCTCTCCCGTCACCTACCCTTCATCACATAGGCGTCTGGTGAAGATGTTGCCCAACTCGCCGAAGTCCCCGCCTTCCAGGTGCTGATGGGAGACGCCAGCGATGATGCGCCAGCGTTCACCAAATCCGCAGCGTTGCAGGTGAGAGCCGGCGTTGAGTTCGCGCCATGCACCCCACTAACGTACCGAGACCTGGTTGCTTGGATTTGAGTTCCCGTCGACACTGATTGTGTTCTGGAAGTCCCCGCGCAAGATCACGTTTGTTTGCAGCTCATCCAAAGGTGGGTGATCCTCCCGTTTCTTTGTTTCTCACACCCGCAGCCAAAATCCTTCGCCAGCTCCAGTCGCAAGGCGGCATTCAGATTGATGTGCGTGTCAGGGCACCGAAGGATGAGTCTACAGCAAGTAAGTAGTGTGAATGTTGGACAGTGCCTGACCCAAGGTGTCCTCCCGGACCTTGTCCTGGAGTTGGGCGACTCCAAGGTCGGCAACCTTCCCAAAGACAAGGCGACTGGCAAGCTCGCTGATGAATGGAATACTACGTGCGTGCACCAAAATCGCCACCCCCTAACCATGCAGTGTGTCCAGCTCCAAGGCTGGTCTTCAGTTCGTTGACATCACTGTCGCTATCTCGGCAATTCTCTCCGATAAGGACGTCGATGAGATCGTAAGAGCGGCTGCATCAGACTGCACTGACACCACCAGAATGCTACCCTCACTGCTGCTCGCCTGACCTCCACGTGCATGTCCCACTACTTCAAGACAAAAATGGAGTCCTTGATCGACCGTGAAACAAAGATCACGCATGAGGCGTTCGGCCAGCTGATTGAGGAGAAGATTGGCAATGACGAGAAGCAGCCCGACATGAAGCTGTGGAATAAGAACCCCCAGCTCAAGGACGTTGACTTTACCAACACCGACTGGGTCTTCTCTCCCATTATTCAGTCGGGTGGCGAGTATGACCTCCGCGTCTCGGCCTACTCAAACGAGAAGAATCTCAAGCCAGGCGTTATTCTTTCCAGCCTCGGTATCCGTTACAAGTCCTACTGTGCCAGCATGGCCCGCACATTCATGATTAGCCCGAGCAAGAAACAGGAGGCCAATTTCCAAATTCTGCTGGAGGTACGCCAAGAGGTTCTCAAGATGCTCAAGGACGGTGCCGTCGTCAAGGACGTCTACAACCACGCTGCTTCAATTCTCCAGGCCAAAGGTCTTGGTGATGCCTTCGTCAAGAACATTGGCTTCGCGGTGAGTGTTCCAAACAGTCTCCCACGGCTGATACGGTAGACTGGTCTCGAGTACCGCGACAGCACTTTCCTTCTTGCTCCAAAGAACGAGCGTCACCTGAAGGAAAACATGGTTCTTATTGTCACTCTCGGCCTCGCCAACCTCCCGGACAAGAAGGGACCTTACAGCCTTATCATTTCTGATACCGTCAAGGTCGGAATTGACGGCGGCGCGTTCCTCACGGAAGGTTGTACTAAACTGCGGGATGTCGTCATGGAACTGGACGATGAGGAAGATGAGTCCGTGGAAGTCAAGCCCAAGGTCAAGCCCTCTTCTAAGTCGAACGGCCAGGTGAACGGCAGCACCCACAAGTCGCCGGCCAAGACACGTGGCGCTGCAGCTGGCAAGGCCACCCGTGGTGCCCAGCAGCAGATTGTGTCTACAACCGAGCAGCGCATCAAAGCACACCAGGCCGAGCTGCACGCGCAGCGCAAGGCCGATGGTCTCAAAAAGTGGGCGCAAGGTGGTTCCGGCAAAGACGACAACCGCAACAAGGTTATCAAGCGCTACGAGTCGTACCGTCGTGAGGAACAGCTCCCAAGCATTGTTCAAGAGCGCCGGATCTGGGTGGATGAGCAGCGCCAGACCATTATTCTTCCTATCAACGGATTCGCTACTCCCTTCCATATTGCGACCGTCAAGAACGTCACCAAGGTTGAGGAATCTTCTCACATTGCCCTCCGTATCAACTTCCAATCGCCCGGCCAGATTGCAGGCAAGAAGGAGGACATGCCGTTTGAAGACCCTGACGCCACCTTTATCCGTTCGCTCACCTTCCGCTCCAAGGACCAGCGTCATATGATGAAGGTCTACGAGCAGATCACTGCTCTCAAGAAGGCGGCAACGAAGCGCGAGGCCGAGCGCAAGGAGATGGCTGACGTCATTGAGCAAGAGAAGCTCATTGAGATCAAGGGTCGCCACCCCTATGTTCTCAAGCATGTCTTCCCTCGTCCTGCGACTGAGGGCAAGAAGTCAGACGGCAACCTCGAGATTCACCAGAACGGTATCCGCTTCCGTCCTGATGGTCCCGGTTCAAAGATTGATCTTCTGTTCAGCAACATCAAGCACCTGTTCTTCCAGCCTAGCGAGAAGGAGCTCATTGTTCTGCTCCACGTCCACCTCAAGGCTCCTATCATGATCGGCAAGAAGAAGACGCTCGACGTCCAGTTCTACCGCGAGGTGTCTGACATGAACTTTGACGAGACGACGGGCAAGCGCCGCAAGGCCCGCTACGGTGACGAGGATGAGATTGAGCAGGAACGCGAGGACCGCCGCCGCAGACAGGAGCTGGACAAGATGTTCCAGTCGTTCGCCAAGCGCATCTCGGATGCCGCACAGACTCAGCAGTATGAGCTCGAGGTCGACGTTCCATTCCGCGAGCTCGGCTTTAACGGTGTTCCCAACCGTACCAACGTGGTCCTTATGCCCACGACCGACTGCCTCGTCCACCTCTCTGAGTGGCCTCCTACGGTTATTACCCTTTCCGAGGTCGAAATCGTGCACTTCGAGCGAGTGCAGTTTGGTCTCAAGGCCTTTGACATGGTGTTTGTCCTTAACGATTTTAAGAAACACCCTATCGCCATCAACTCCATCCCCGTCGTCCACCTCGACAATGTCAAGGAGTGGCTCGACTCGGTTGACATTCCCATCTCCGAGGGCCCAGTCAACCTTTCGTGGCCTCAGATTATGAAGACGATCAACGAGGACCCTTACGAGTTCTACGCCGAGGGCGGTTGGGAATTCCTCACTGGTGGTGGCGAGTCGGCGTCCGAAGACGAAAGCAGCGAGGGCTCGGTGTTCTCTGAGGAAGACGACTCAGACAGCGACGCCAGCGATGACGACTCGTCGTCGGACGATTACTCTGACGAGTCGGACGACTCTGGCAGCGGCGGCGACTTCTCGGACGAGAGCGGCGACGACTGGGACGAGCTCGAGCGCAAGGCCAAGAAGGCTGACGACAAGCGCAAGACTGCGGGTGACGATCTTTCGGACGACGACCGCCGGGGCGCCAAGAAGAAGGGCGGCCGCCGGTAAACGCAGCAACAACCGTATACATCAAAAGCGACAGGAGCATCGTGTGTAGCATTATTGTACGAGTGTGGTTTACATGCAGATAGATGGATGATGCTGCCCCGCTGCGACTAGATACGGCATTGTGCGTCGTGCATGACACGCCGCGCATCGAGGATCAATACAGATCAACGGCGCGCGTGGGTTGCGGGACGACGATCTGGCCAGCCAGGCTGGAAGGATTATCGGGACTCCAGCCAGTTCAAGTTCTGATGTCGGGGTTCGAACCCGGGTCACCGGCGTATGCGTGCTGAAAAGCACGGGAGACTAAACCACTGTCCTACACCAGAAGCGGCTAAGTGGCTGGAATACTCTTAACCGTTCGGCTATGGTAACTTTTCATTTTTTCATTGCTTTTACAGGGAAAATCACCACAGCAGAAGCCGTGTCATCAAGTTCGTAGCATCTATGAAGGCATGGAAATTCGGACAGAACTCTGATGACGAGCTCGCCGACCTGCAGAAGGTTGGCTTTGACGGTAGTAACCCCACTTTCGTTTGTGGACGATGGCGGTCCACAAACACCGTTGTACCCAGACGATGCATATTGCCCCAGGCCCTCTTTTGGCTCTATTAACACGGTGCCTTCGTGCTTACACCCTCTTATCCTCGGGACCGCCGGCGCCGTTCTCCTTCTCACTCCCTTCATTGCGCAGCAGCTCCTTGCTGCTATCCTCCGCATGATCTAGGACAAGCGGAGCCGGCTCGGGCCGGCTCATAGCGAGCCCGCTCGGCGGGCCGCTCTTCTGGATGCTCTGGCTCCGGCGGCGGTGGCGGTTATCCAGCACTGCCGCGCCGCCAACAAGCGTCGGCCGCGTACCGTCCAGCACATTAGCGGCTCCTGCCGCCGCAGTGCGCGTCTGGTGCATGGCTGCAGCCGCGACACCGGCCGCGTGTGACGTGTGCATGCCGATCGAGGGGTTAATCTCCGGCGAGCGGCCGAGAGCTGGCGGTCCGCTGGGACCGCTCGCGCTGCCGCGCATCGGCATCGGTGTCGTGGCGGGGGTGATGCGGCCATGCTGGATGAGTGTGAGCTCCTCAAGCAACGTCGCGTGCCGGTATGCTAGACGGATGTTGGGCACATTGGTCTGGGGATCAGCTGGGGCGCGTACGCAATGACGGAGCCCTCACCTTATGGATGTCGTTGCCGGCTGCACCGGGGAGGAACCACGTCTGGCCGAGCCAGTGCTTCTTGACCTGCATCTCCCAGCCCGACTGGACGACCGAGTTGCGGGCCAGCTCGCACATGTCCGCAGCAGTGAGCTTGTAGATCTGCGTCGCGCATGAATACTCCTCGAGCAGGTGCTGGGCAGTGAAGTGGAACTGCAGCGGATCATCAGTCGACAGCGATACATTCATGCCAATCTTGAAGAAGTCCTTGAACGGGTTTCGCTCGTAGGTGAGGAAGAGTGCGTTGTTGGACAGCGGCGACATGGCAAGGCCGATCTGCTTGAGGTAGAATAGGTACTGCAGCGCGGGGACCTTGCGAAGAAGGATACCGTGGGAGATAGAGTGGGACGTGAGGAACGCCGAGGAGAGGTGGTCGGGATCACCGGCCTCACCACAGTGGGGGCGGAGCACGAACGTGCCTGTGGTTAATGGGAGAGTCCTTCGCGACGATGCTTACTGAAACCACGCTTCTTGCGCCATGCGTTGAGCGATGCCATGTTGGCATACATGTAGTAGATCCAGTACGAGTATGGCGGGCTCTGGTTCGTGTCCCACATCTGGGCGGTCGGGAACTTGCGGTAGAGGCGGCGCTCAGGCTTGGACTCGTCGTCGACAGAGTCGAAGCCGACTACACGTTGCAGGAAGATGTGCAGCTCCGGGTGTGACGAAGGGTCAGCGGTAACCTCGAAGAGCGGTTGGAAGATGTCTGGGGTCTCAGCATTTGGACTCGATGCTGTGACTCACTCTTCACAACATCCTCAAAGTTCTTCACGAGACCGCCAGCCTTGAACACCTCGTAGAGGCGCGGAACCTGGATCAACCAGCGGACATTGTGTGAGACGAGCTTGTTGTTGACGACCCATTTCGCGAGCTTGTCCCATTCGTTAATGTTGCGGCCGTAAATAGACAAGCGCCATTCGGAGTTCTGGTACTTGCTCTGCTCAAGGTCGGTGATCAGTTCTGAGAGTGAGCAAACAAGTCAAAGAGTTGTCCCTACCCTTGGTGAGCTCGGCGAGATATGATCCCTTGAGCACGTTGTCCGTCTTGAGGAAGATCTCACGGAGACGCGACGAGCCGGTGGGGTTGTATCGGTTGTTGAATCTGTCGAAGCGGTGGAACTCTTGATGCGCGTGCATGTCGAGGGTGTCAATCGAGAGGTCATACGCGGTGAGGTTGAGCGATTCAAAAACCTCTTGCAGCGTGAGGTCCTTGCCGTCACGGTGGATAACGATTTCCTGTCTGTCAGTCTCTCCGCGGAGCTGTCACCTCACGTTGGGGCACTTGCGGAGCTTGGACTTGATGAAGCGGAGCAAGTGCTTTTGGTTCATTGAAGCAGAATGGTGAATATGCGTGTCTACTTTACGGACGTTGTAGAAGTCGCGGTGAGGCACTGCCTTCATGTCTGCGAGCTCCTGGTACTCATTTAGCAGTGTGTAGAGCGTCCACTTGGAGGCGAGGTACTTGAGGCGCCGGAAGGCAAATGACTTGGCCGGTCCATCAGAGCATACGCCCAGCAGGTATTCGAGATCGGTGTAGTACTCCTTGAGACGTGGAACGCGCGACAGCGGTGTTGGCTTCTCGGTGTTCTGAGACGCATATGGGACGACCTGGTAGACACCCTCGTCGTTGAGCTCGAAGCGCCAGCGGTCGTTTCCCGGTTCCAAGCCGGGGACCTCGCAAGAGTCAACGTCAAACTCGGGAGTTGCGGTCGAAGGCTTGACGTGGTCGTGGTGGTCCGAGTGGCGGTCGCCGTCCGCAGGCGGGTGCTCTGGCTTGGTGCCATCGGCGCTCTGCGTCCAGGTCCAGTGGGGAGCAGGTGGGGGAGGGTTCATCTTCCATGCGTCGTTTGCCGAGGAGGGCGGCAGCTCGCACACCGCCGGATCACAGTCCGCCTTGAGACCCATTACATCGCCGGTACCCGGGGCAAAGCCTTCGAACGCACCATCGTGGTCGCGGGGGTTGTCACCGAGGCGCTGGTTGGAAAGCTCAATGTACTTGTCACGGAGAGCCAAGCACTTGGAAAAGGCGGAGCTGCGGTGAGCCCCATGTACTGACCGCGCCAACTCACTATAGCGCCTCAAGCTCACTGCCAACGCCCGACTCTGCAAACGCGCGGACTGCAGTGGTCAGCATGCGTGACTGGATTCGCGAGTGCGTGTCGGTGACGGAATGTCTCATCAATCCAAGCGCCTTTGGACGGAACTAGGGAGGTGACTCACCCGTGTCCACCGTCTGCTGTTCGTCGCCATCGGCCAAGGGAAGACTCGACATCTTGTCTAGGAGCCGCTCGCGTTGCTCCTCCTGCAAGGCCAAACGCTCATCGCGGTCACGTTCCTGGCGATGAGCGATGACAGCAGCGGGGTCCAGTCCACCATACTCGGGCAAGGACGGTGAAAGCATGGTGCTCTGGCGGAGCGGAGCAAGGGGCCGCTTGCCCTCGGCGGCCTCCTGGCCCTCCTGGTCATCTAGCTCGAGGGTGCGCGCCAGGCTCTCGGATAGCGCTACAGAGGGAGAGGTGGAGAGCGTGGCCGGCGGAAGACGCGGAAGCTTGTGCGAGAGCCAGTACTCGTCAGACTTGAGCAGACGGCGCTCTTCGTGGAATGAGAACGAGGGCGACGCGCGGGACTCTGGTGGCGACGGGTCCGGGTCGTCGTTTGGTGGTGTCTCGTCTCCATGGGGGAAGGTGGATGTCGGCGACAGCGCCTCATCGTGCTCCTCGTCGTAGAATGCGGGATGCTGCGACGCCAATGCGTCTGGAGCAGCGGCCGCCTGGTGTCCAGGGCACATGGTGGGATGCTATCGTCAGTAGGCAAGGGTGGGCCCGGGGGCGACTAGCTAGCTCAACGCGACGTTGTGTTGGATATGGCCCGTTAAGGGAGGGAAGGAGGAGAGAGGGGAGGGTGGATGTGTGTTGTGGGCTGCATAAGAAACGAGAACCAAAAGGAGATTACCGCAAAGGACAGGAACATATCGTTGGCTGCCGCCGGCATCGACGCGCACACCGTCCACACGGCCTGCTCCCCGGTGTGACCGGCACTGTTGGTTGAACGTTTTGCACGACTCGCACCAAGCGGTGGCCCATGTGCTCGATGGGGCAGCTATGACGTCGTGCAGGCCCCGTATCAACCTCTGTGCCGCTGTGTTTAGTCGGGCCCCTCCTTTAAACATGCACCTGGGGCTCTGGGGCGAAGCTGGTGACTAGCACGCCCAGGCCGAACCGCAAGATAAGGTCCGCCGGTGCCATTTTCCGAATTACGTCAGCTGTCGATGCCGCAATGCCCAGTGCCCCTCCTCTTCCACACCACGGACACAACCCCACGTGCTTTACTTGAAAATGCGAATGGTCCCCTGGCGGGTCCTCCCATGTTGTCGTTTTTTTTTTCTATTTTTCTCGCCTGCTGCGGGTCGTTTGTGTTTAGAAGCAGTCTGCCGCGTTTGGCCTCATTGTGCGTGTCCCTCTGGGCGGCGACCCTGAGTCCGGTGGGCGGATGGCTCCCTGCGCAGCCCGACCCTTTTTTTGTATTTGCCTGGAATTCCAGAATGCGGCGCCGCCGCCCAAGACACGGTCGCGCCAAGGGGGGGAGCCATGTGCGGCGACGGCCTGCATCGCCTCGCGCTTGCACGGCCGGGTGTCTGGCGGTGCGGCCCCTGGGCGCTCCTGCCCCGCGTCGTGTCGCGTCGTTTTGGCTCGTCTGCCGGCCACCCCGCCACCAGCCACCCACCTGCCATCCCCGCCGCCGCCATCTGCGCAGCACGCTCTGCCGTCGTCGTCCTTTCACTTTCTAGCCACCCGTCTGCTCTATTGCATTCACCACACTCTCTTTGGACTCCATTGCCCCCCCCGGGTCTCCTTTTTAGCACCGCCCGTGCCTTCCCTTCCGCTACCTCCCCCCCCGTCGCCGGTCCCTCCTCCCACCTCTCGGACACGCACCCACACTTTTCTCTTCGTTTGCGACCTTGGTAACACGGGCGACTGTTTTTTTGTTTGACGCAAGACCCTCGCTTGCGCACTCATCCCAACGCCCGACCAGCCCCGCAGCGCTCCTTAGCGCCCAACTCGCCATCTAGCTTGTTTGTTTGTTTTCTTCTTCTTCCTCCTCAGCGGTTTCCACCCAGGCCGTCTTGCAACCTATTCCCTCATCCACCATGTCCTACCAGCCTGTTGGTGGCGGCAGTGGCTACAGCACCCCTGGTGGGAACGCTGGCTACGGCAACTCGAGCTACCGCGACGACCCCGAGCACCACGACTATGACAATGCATACCGGAGCAATGACTGTGAGTAGCAAAACTCGAGCCCCTGCCCCCCGTTCCGGCTCCGCCTCCCCCCCCCCACTGTTCCCAGGTACGGGGTCCGGGTTACTGTACCGCTCTGGGACACTGCAGTGAAAAAAGGCGGGACACTAGGGGCAGGTGATCCTACGCAATGAGAGCCTCATCGCTGACACTGGCCGCGCCCTATCTGCCTTGCCCTTCCCGGCTACCCCGCATCACCACCACACCCACGCACGCTCGCTGCGCTGTCCTCGTCGTCCCCTTCCACCTTGTCATCACTTATATTGCTCTCTCTGCCACCCACTCTCTCTTCTTCGACATCCCCTGTATAACCCACTCTCATTTCATCACCTCACGCTCCCGGATCGCCCCGCCGTGCGGCTCCCCTTGCCATGACGAATAACAACTCGTATGCCGGGTCCGCGGACTCGGTGTTGCCGACACACCACAAAGACCCAATGTCGTCTGGCAACCCATACGCTGCGAGCGCGTCCAACCCTGCAGCCTTGAAGCCCAAGAAGTCCAAGAAGAAGCTTTGGTGGATCCTCGCCGCCATCCTTCTGATCGGTGTCATTGTCGGCGCCGTTGTCGGTGGCGTCGTTGGCTCGCGCAACGCCAAGGACCACAACGACGCGAACAGCGCCAACGACAAGTCCAACACTGGCACTGCGGGCAACACCAACACCAACACCAACGGCAACACAAACACCGGCAGCAACACCAACAACCCTGCTGGCGCCAGTGCTGCCAACAACACTGCTAATGCAACCGACTCGTCCGGCCGGCCCACGACTCTTCCTTCTCTTCTCGCATACACCAGCCAGACCACCGAATACACCACCGGCTCGAACGGCCAGGTCTACCTTCCTCTGGCCGTGGACACGAACGGCAACCCTGCCTATGGCATTGGCGTGAGTGTCGAAGAGAGAGACCCTCGAACTCGGCAAATGGTATCACACCACTGACAGTCAGGCTGCTTCCTCTGGCTACGCCGCGCCCTCGATCAACTCGCAGCCTGCCAACAACGGTGCCTGGCCTAGCGACCCCGACTCGCCTTCCAACTCGACCCCCCGTGCTCACCCCCGTCTCATTGCTCCCAAGTACAAGTGGGATGCCCTCAAGAACGGTATGATCGCGGCCGACCCTTACCTCAGCCTTTGGAACGAGACTATTGTCAACAAGGCCGCCGCCACCCTCGGCGATCCCGGCGTCAAATACGTCATGGACGGCGGTCCCACACTCTCGGGTGTCCTTGACGTTGCTCGTGAAGTCAAGATGAAGGTTAAGAACTGGGCCTATGCCTACAGCATTACCGGCCAGGACCAGTACGCCCAGCGCGTCTGGGCCGAGCTGCAGCACGCCTCCAACACGAACGGCGACTTTTCCGAGGGCTCCCTGAACGGCGACATCTGGAACTGCGACTCCCACTTCCTTGACTGCGCCGAGTTCACCAGCGCGTTCGCCATCGCCTACGACTGGCTCTACGACTTCTGGTCGGCTGACCAGCGCACCCAAATCCGTGGATGGATCACCACCCACGGTATCTCGTACGGCGTCAAGGCTTACGCCAGCCCCGGTGCTGGTTGGTGGTCTGGTGTCGCCCCCGGTACCGGCGGCACGACAATGGTCAATGGTAACTGGAACTGTGTCTCCAATGCTGGCATGATCCTGGGCTGTCTTGCTATTGCTGGCGAGGACAGCACCTGTGATCAAAGTGGTCTCATGGACAAGCTCATTGGAAGCTCAAAGAACAATTGCTTCCAGGGCGCGTACTCTGATGGCTCCTGGGCCGAGACCCCCGACTACTGGTACTTTGGCACGACTGGTGCCGCCGAGATGGTCTCTGCGCTCCAGACCGCCGTCAACGAGGACCTTGACCTCAACACCGTCAACCCTGGCTGGAAGCTCACCTCGCTCTACCACATGTATGTCCAGGGCATGACTTGGCTGTTCGCCTACGGCGACCACGGACCCAACAAGTACTCTACGACCGCCAACTCGCTCATGCTCTGGGGTTCCATGTTCAACGAGCCTCGCTACACTCTCTTCCAGCGTGACCAGGCCAATATCTCGGAGCCCTTCTCGATGTTCTGGTACGACCCTACTGCTGTTGGCACTTGGTGGAGCGGTCTTGCCATCGACAATCACTTCCAAGCAGCCGAGAGCGAGTGGGCGACCGCCCGCAGCTCGTGGTCGGACAACTCGGGCACGTACTGGGCGATGAAGGCTGGCCAGCTTGTCAACCACCAGAACCACAACAACCTTGACATTGGAGACTTTGTCTTTGACGCCATGGGACAGCGCTGGGCAGGCGAGCTTGGCTCGGACCAGTACATTGCCCCCAGCTACTTTGACGGCGCAGAACAGAACTCGACTCGCTGGACCTACTACCGCACGCGTACCGAGGGCCAGAACACGATCCTCATCGGCAGGGACAACCAGCTCCTGACCGCCGCCCCTACTGTCCAGTTCCAGTCGAGCGGCACCGTCCAGGGCAACGCGTCTTTGCTCTCCGTTGACAAGGACGACACGGCGTACATGACCATCGACATGTCTTCGGCGTACGGCAATGGAATCACTGCCAAGCGTGGTATCCGCTTCCTCAATGGTCGCACGCAGATGCTTCTCCAGGACGAGGTCAGCGGCGCTGGCTCGAGCGACATCATGTGGCGCATGCACACGAACGCTACCGCTGACATTGACTCCTCGACGGGGACCACCGCGATCCTCTCGCTCCCCAACGTCAATGTCACCCTCAAGGTCGAGTTGCTCAACGCACAACCTTCGGGCCTCAAGTTTTCGCAGATGCCCGCTGGTCCGTTCGACGGTGAGGTCGCTGCCCCGCAAGCTATGCCCAACAACGGCACGAACGTCCTCGTCATCGACAGCCCCACTGGCGGCAGCCTCCACACCGAGGTCCTCTTCACTCCCCAGTGGCCCGACAAGTCGGACTACGTGACGCCTCCTTCGGTCGCCCTGGACAGCTGGACCTTGACGAGCCACAATTAAATCGCTCACAGGCTTCTTGCGGCTGTCGCACTCGTTGCGTGTTGGGAGCCGCGCCCCTCTACCCTCGCCTCTTCTCCCCCTCCTTCCCCTCACATCCCCCTTGTTACTCTCCACCCTTTATCTTGACGAATCCCTTTGGCATGACCCTTTTGGCCCTGCGATCCTTCGATGCATGGACATGGACACTTGTGAATGAGCAGCGTGAACTTGCAGCAAAAGGCGCAGACGCTAACCGTCCCATGGTGACTGGAGAAGGACCAATAGGACCGCTGAGAGGAGGATACGGCCAAGCCGATGGGTTGTCGTGCTTACCAGGCAGCTGATGGATGGTAGTGTTAATGGACAAGACCAAGTCGCATGACGGATCCAAGCCAAGGGCAGAGGGTCTAACACCACTGGCGGTGGACCGTGCGGCCGTCCCAACCCAAAGGGGAGCTAGCTGGAGCTCTCGACACAACGAGCTGGATGGAGGAGTCTGTCGGCTGCGACCACATCGTTCTATGTGATCTCTCAACACCGGCGACGGAGTGAGGCAAGACACGCTCTGGGTTCTGGGCGTTTGCAGAAACGGCTTCCGGCTTGAAGCGGCCGAGTTGGGCAGGACACAGAACGCAAAACGGCCAGGGGCATGTCGCGTCGAAACGCTGGCGCCCCGCCCCTCAAGCCTACGCCACAGTGAGCGCAGCCAGACGCCAGCAGCCAGCAGCCAGTCGGACATGCGGCATGATGCGTGCATCTCGGCCAGCGCGGCCGAGCGTGGTGCCGAGTCTGGGAATTCGACAGTCTCCATCGGTCGTGTCTCGGTTGTCTCGGCGATCGCGTACCACAGGTGCCAGGCAACGAACGAATCGGCAGGGGTGCGGAGGCACAGGGCCAGTCGCCCCGGCTTGCTGGCGATGGTGTTGCATCACTACTGCAGTGGGACGCTGGGGAGGCCACGCGACGGCCCGGGCAGCACGCCAGGCTGGGCTAGTGCTCGCGCGTGGCCGTAGCGCAGGTGTCGGTCAGGCGCTGATGGTGGGCGAGGCGTTGCGCACTGGCCGCGTTCTGGAGCGGACGCGCATGCCATGGCAGGGCAGCGAGCTATGCCAATGGGTGCGATCACGCGCCAGCAGGACCAGTACGCATCGCCGGACGTGCATGGAGTGCTGGAGCCCGTGGCCAGTGTCTCGCGCGGCGGACTCATGCCATTGCATTCTGCACACAGACACTGGTGGCCATTGCGTTGGGAAGCGCACGCTGCAGCTTCCTCTGGTTCGTCCTTCTCCGTCGCCGAGCCCATCGGCCGTCATACTCGTCCAACACGCACCCACCGGGCAATCGCGTCACCCCCGCCCGCCCCGCGCCGTGCCCACAGCCTCCGTCCCGCCCTCCCCGCATCATCGCATTCCGTCGCATTCCTTCACTGCCGCTTCTCCTCGCGCGTCGGCGGTGATCCCGACGGCAGCTTGCACCTTGGGCACGCGCTGGCGCGGCCATACGACCCCACGGACTTTTTCTTTTCCTTTATTCCAACGCCGCGGCCCCACGAGCCGCAGCTCACGACTCGCATCCCGGCGCCGGCGGATGAGCAGTGGATAGCACAATGGTTGACGCGTTGGCTGTCGGCCGCGTCGTCGGTGGTCGTGAGTCGCTACCCTCCTCCCTCCCGTCTCGGTTCTATCCTGCCTCCCTCCATCTTCTCTCTCCATGCCCGTCCCATCTCCCGCCTCCCTGCATTCTCAGTCTCGGTCGGTGGACCGACTCGTACCGTGCACGGCGGCCCTTTGGGTTGGCTAGGGGCAGGTAACCCTGTTCCTTTTGGCAACGCGCGCGCATCGCCGCGTCGTCTCCTGTCCTGTCGCCGCAGGTTTGTTTTGCCTGCGTCTGTTCTCGTCAACGTTGGTCCAGCTGGTTTCAACCGCCTGTCAAACCTCAGACTGGGGCTATTGTTGGACTAGGAGTGCGCGAGGGACTGCGTGGTCGAGCCAGCCAGGTCGCCCGCCGTTCGCAGACACCGTCCCCACGAACAGGTGTGTCCTTGGGAGCCGCAGTGTCTGGGTGCAGGCGCCGCCGCGACGCGCTGCTGCCGTAGGGTGCAGCCACGTCGTGGTCGCTATAAGCTCCCAGGCTCTGGGTATGGGAGATTCAGGACGGGGGGTGAGTTTATCGTGGCTCCCTTCGGGTTTACGTGGTCTCGATCGATGGGCTCGCTCGCGAACACCAGCAGCCGCAGCAGCCACGGTGACCGACTCACCACGGTGCCGGGATGCCGGTGCCGGTACCGCAGCCGGCACGGCGGCACCGACGAAGGACCCACATCCATCCATCCATCTGCACGATGGAATGGCGTGCGGGGTTCGTCCCCTCCCGCTCCCGTAAGGCCCTGGGTGGTGCCTCACTGTGACCTGCGCGCGCCTACCACTGTCGCAGCCATCCCGCCCAACGGTTGGAGAGGAGTGCTATGCATGCGTGCGTGCGTGGTTGCCCCTCGCCTGCTGGGCCAGCCTGGGTGTGTCCTGGCGCGGCCATATCGCGGGACGCTGTTTCAACTCGAGGCTGAATTGATGATGTGCGTCTCCGGAACACCGTTTGCCCGCTGGCACATGGGTTTTTGATGACATGGCTGTCCGTGCTCGTTCCCCGTTCTCTCTTATCCTCTGCCCACCTCACTTGGTCGCCGACCTCCGCGTCGCCGCCGCCATCGCCGGTGCCAGACTCTTATCCTTGCCACCGGTACCCCTGTGGCCAAACACGCTGCATCCCCCAAAACCCACCATCCCCCCCCCCTGTCTCCCTTCCACCACCACTTGTCCCGTCCACTCCCGCTCTCGTGTTGACCACCACCATCGCCGCCTTGACCATCGACAACCTCGCATTTTTCCTTGTTGCCCTCGCCGCCGCGTGCGCATTCGGCATCGGCCCGCTCGCACCCTCCCCCTCTCCTCTGCATCCGACGTCGAATTTCCACGCGCTCACCCGCGGTCCTTGTCCCTTCCGCGCGCGCTCTGACAACTGCCCCTGTGCTCGATTTTACCATCGTCAGCGACAACACCCAACGACTATCATCACAGCAATCCCTCCTTTGTCCATCACAATCTCAACACTCGTTCAGCAACAGCAACCCCTTTATACCCCTCATTTATCTCATCGTCTTACGACCCCGCTCCGCCCGCATCCCGGTCGCGCGCCAACTCGGCTTCCGCCGGCCGCCAGAAGCAGCAGGCACAAACAACAACAACAACATCTGCGTGGGCCTCTACTTCCCACAGCGCTCCGCAATCCGGAACTGTATCCCATTCGTACACGCCACGGCGACCGCACGACTCGGCGGACCCTTACGATCAAGGCCCCCGCTCAGCTACCACCTCCTCGGGTCGTAAAGCTGGCAGTAATCAACAGTCGTCTCGAGCTCCGAGCCCCGCAGGCCGGATAACCCGCCCGCGCGCAGGATCCACCAGCTCGGCGGGTCACTCTGCCAGTTCTGCTGGTTCTCGGGTCAACACCACAGGTCGTGCGCGCTCCGGCAGCGGGCACTCTTTGGCTGCACCTGGGCGCTCTCCCACCCCGAGGCTCCCCGACACGACTGCGCGGCCGACGACGCCGCGTCTTCCTCGCAGCAATTCGGCTTTGTCTCTCGGAAACGATAGCTCGCTGCAGAGTGATTCCCAGCGACCGCCGACCCCGCGCTCCCGCATCCCCACTCACCCGCGCGCGTACTCGGCGTCGGCGGTCGACGTCAACGTCCAAGAAACCCTCGTAGACGAGCACAACACCAGCGAGCACACCGACGCACAACACTACGTGCCGCCTGTACCTCCGATCCCGATTCCCCGTCTCACTTCCTCGACGTCGTTGCCGTCATCCTCCTCGCACACTCACCCAAGCCAATCCTTCCCTGGGCAACCGCCTTCACCCTCAATGTCCCTTTCCTCGCACGCGCCCGACCCTCCTCACCAACTGGGGCTCGGTGCTCACGGGCCGCACACAGCAAACGATGCACCGTCAGGCATCCCCGTCCTGAAGAGCCGGGCGAAGAGCATGGCCCGGTCGCCAAGTCCTGAACTCCCCACCGCCAGATCAGGTACACTGAACGAACCGCCTCCTTTCCGCGTGGATCTCGACGCCGCGCTGGCGGAGATTGAGGACGAGCTCGAGGTCCGCGCGATCCAGAAGTTTGCGTCGGCACGGCCGAACCCAGTGACCGTGACGACTCCTGGAACGCGCGCGCCGCGCAAGTCGGTGACGGCACCGACAACCCCTGTGACGCCTGTAACACCAGACAATCCAGTGACTTCTGGTGGCCAGCGACGGCCAGCAGGCAAATCCTCTGCTACAAACGGCACTCCCAACGGGATGTCAGGATCAAAGCCGCGGACACCGCGCCACTCTCTCGGTCGTGCAGCAACCCTGGAGAGCAGCACAAACTCGGCAAAGCAGACGAGACCAGCCAACGCGCGGAAACGACACGGCTCCGACGGCGGCCGAACGCAGGCGCCCGTGGCGCGTGTTCGCCGACAGTCGACCAATACCACCTCCAGTCCGCAAAGCACGAGATCGAAGTCGCGCGAGGCGACGCCAAAGGCCCGCGTACGGGCGCAGACTGTATCGCCGCCAGGGTCGCTCGGCCCCCAGACGCGTCTGGGTGTCGCCGCACACTTTGTACCCCCAGAAACCAACTTTACGCCACCGAAAGGCGCAGACTGGGATGACGTCGTCTTGCCTGCCGTGGCGAAGAAGCTCGGCATATCGGTTGCGTCGCAGGCACAGAGCTACAAGGCTAGCTCGGGTTGGGACAGCGGCGGGGTGGCGGCGGGTCGGCGGAGCGCTAGCGGCGATGACGACCAGCCGCCGAGCGGCGACGAGGAAATGGACCTTGCGGTAGAGTGGGACCGGGAGGGCACACCGATCCGCTGGGCAAAGGTCAGCAGGAGCGCGGCCGCTTGCGATCCCGACGGGGCGAACAGCGACCGCGAGCGTGACACCACCACCGGCCACGAAGCCGACTATCGTCGACGAGATGACTACTATGATGTCTCGACTGATGACGACTTTGGGCGAGGCTACAGTAAGCACCTATACGAGGCGGGACCGCCGCAGAGTGGTATGGAGATGGCGCCTATCCGTACGAGCGCAGGGCCTGCCCCGGCGTTGGCGGAGCACCTGCGCGACGGGCCGCAGCTGGCCGACGACCGGGACTGGCAACTCGAATACCACCCACAATCGCAGGACCAGCCGCCCCACTCGCCCGTCCGCCCGCAAGAGCAGCAGCAGCGCACCATGCCCCACACGCGCCCCGCTCCGGTCCCCCCTACTTTCCCTCCATCCTCCTCTGCTGGCGCCTACCCTCCGCGCCAGGCACCGCGCCCGCCACCGCACGACGCGTTCAGCGGCCCGCGCCAACAGCAGCAGCAGCAGCCACAACCCGCCAACAACCCCCAGCCGGGCGCCGGCGGTACAGGCAAGGGCAAGATGGGCAGCAGCCGGGACGACTCGGACGACATCAAGCGCGGCGGGTGCGCGTGCATCATCATGTAGCAGCACAGAGCACAGAGAGGAGTTTTTGTATACTGGGTTGGCATTGCTCTTTTTCCTTTCTTCATTATGTTATCATCCTCAAATGATTTGTCGACGACTGTAAGCGGAACGGCGGCCTAGGCCTAGGATATTGCGTGACAATACTTCCGAAGCTCCGCGGTAGAACTGAAGGTCCACTTTTTACGCACCTCTCACAAACCCTGTACAACGATAAGGATGTGCATTCGGTTATCATATTGCTGATACCGGCAGAGAACCTAGAAATCTATGGAAAGTGCTGTACGGAGTCTACTTCTCTTCCTGGAGTGCGGCGTTGAGAATGTCAACGCACTTGCCGACCTCGGTGAACGTGTTGTAGAGGGGCGCGGCCGAGAGACGGATAACGTTGGGGTGACGCTCGTCGCCGACGAAACCCAGCTTGATCATACGGTGGAAGACGCGGGGCATGATGCCCTCGCGGCCGTGGAGGAAGATTGAGATCTGCGCGCCGCGCCAGGGTGCCGCGGGGGTGATGATACGGAAGCCAACCTTGCCGTCCGCCGGTGGGGTCTCGAGGAAGAAGGGCGAGGTGCGGAGGAGTGCGTCGAGGGCGGCGTTCAGGCGCTCACCCTTGGCATGCACCGTGGGGAAATCGGCCTTGTCAATAATCTCGAGCGTGCCAAGGAGCGGGATCGAGCCAAAGGCGGTGGTGCACGAGTGCTGGAAGCCGCGCGCGCCGGCCGTTGGCTCAAACTCGGGCTTCATCTCGAAGCGGCTCCGCGGGTCGTTGCCCCACCAGCCTGCCAGGCGCCGCTCGGCGCCAACCTTTTCGAGGCCCTCGCGGATAAAGAAGCCGCCGGTGGCGCCGGGACCCGCGTTCAGGTACTTGTACGTGCACCACACGGCGAGGTCGACGCCCCACTTGTCGAGCTCCAGGATAACGTTTCCAGTGCCATGCGCAAGGTCGAGACCGAAGAGCGCACCGGCCTCGTGGGCCTTGCGGGACAGCAACTCGGCGTCGAATAGCTGGCCAGACCAGTATTGAATGATCGGCATCCAGACGATTGCGAGCTCGTCCTTGTTCTCCTCAATCAGCTTGACAATGTCCTCCATGCGGAAGTGGTCCTCGCCCTCGCGCGGCTCGACAGCGATGACCGCGTTCTCAATCTGCTCGGGCGAGAGCACACCGGCGTGCAGGCGCGGGTGCGAGTGGATAGCGTACTGGGTGTGTTAGTAGGTTATACCGGCGCGCTCCCAGCCTTTGGCGGTGGCGCTTGGCGCACTCACCCAGTCACTTGGGAACGAGCCCTTCTCGATCATGATCTTCCAGCGCTTGGGGGTGGGGTTGTAGAACGTCGAGAAGAGGTTGTGGATGTTGCTCGTGAGCGTCGAAGTGTGCGCGCATTCGGAGACCTTGGCACCAAGGATCTTGGCCAGGCCGGGGAGGAGCGACTCGTCGACGTACTTCCACGGACGGCCGTACTTGTGCTCAAAGTGGCCAGTGACAGCGCTGAGAATGTCAGTGGTGTTATGGATTGTCATTGCCTCTGAGACAGGCCGACGCCCGGCAGCGCCGACGCGGTCCGGGGGCGCGGGGTGCTCACCTGGTGGACCAGGTGTCGAGCTCCTCCTCGACATGCTTCCGGGCGCGCTTGCTCAGGAGGCCGAGCGAGTTGCCACAAAAGTAGATGGCCTCGCCGTCTGGGGTGGGTTAACAACTGCGCGGACATGGGGGGAGGGGGTCGAGGGGGAGGGGAGAGGGGGGAGGGGGAGGGGATCGAGGTAGCGGGTGCGTCGGCATCTTGGTCTGTAATGGATGGAAACGCAACAGGCCATACACATGCTGAGTGGCGACCCTTGCACTCTTCCACCCACAGCCATGTACCACACAGTTACGGCATACAGACCCATAACGCGTGTTCATACTTACCGACATCAGCACCACACGCCTTGGCGGACGGGATCTCGAACTCATCGCGGGTCCACTTGAGGGGATCCTCCGCGTCCCACTGTGCGAGTTGTTCCTTGGTCGGGGCAGGCATCTGGATCTGGGTCATGGTGGGGGTGGATACTGAGGGTGGAGGGGCGATAGGCTATGGGAATCAGAGGGTGGAGGCGACTGCGTTTGGTGCGGCAGGTCGTAGCTTGGGGGAATGCTGCAGTCGAGTTGGGTACCCAATTACCACTTTAACCTGCGCATGGCCGACTGGCCCGGCCGGGCCGAGGTCATTTTGGGACATCCGGCTCCGGCGTGTCCGCGGCCCCACGGCATTTCCGTGACAACAACAAGCCCACCCAAGGGTGATGCTCCGTCCGGCCCACCTTCCAGTGAGGGACGGCGAGGCCGCAGCATGCACACCGTTCTCTCCTGCACACACTCATGCATGATCGGCTGACGAGGACTCCCGAGTAGGAAAGTCCTCGGTAGCCAAGAAACCTCTGGGCCACGCGCAGGTTCCTTTCCTTTCCACTGCTGCCCACGCCATTGCTCGCATCTGACCCAGATCGCCGCAGCGTTCAGCAGATCAGCCTCAAATGGTGCTCACCACGTAACAAGCACGCCCAGTGCCGCGGACTTTCCGCAGCTCTGCGACCCACACCTCTTGGGTGTAAAAAGCCGAGACGTTGAAACCGTCTTGCTACGTGCCCTCCTCCCCCGTTGTGCTCGGCACATATCAGATTGGTACAATCGGTCCAACGGCGGCGATCGTCGTCGGCTGGATCGGCTGGTATCTCCCAACGGGTGGGCGGACACAAAGTCACGTGGTCGACACGGCATGGACAGCAGTGGCTCTCCGCTCCGGTCACTGAACACCCCCTGCCCTTCCCGTCTCCTCACCCGGTTCTCCCGGTTTCCAAAGAATTACTACGTCAAGCAACATTTGTTGCGGCCATCAGTCACTGACACGCACACATCCTCTTCGTGCCATCCTCTCATCCGACTTCACGACTGCTGTCGCTGCCATCGCATCGGACACATCAGACACAGATCAAAACCCCGCACTACCTAGAACTTGCCTAATCGCACAAACGGAAAACGGCCAACCATCGACTCCGAGACTTTGCATTTTCATCCGGCTCCAACTCTCCCCCCATCCGGCCAAAAATCAACATGTCCTCTGCATCCCTTACCGTTGGCACGCGCAAGTCCAACCTCGCACTGATTCAGACGCAATATGTCGCCGACCTGCTCGCCGGCGCCAACCCGGGGGTCACCTTCCCGGTAATGGACATGACCACCGTCGGCGACCGCAACCAGACGACGCCTCTCCACCTCCTCGCCCCCTACAACTCGAGCCAGCCCGCCAAGTCGTTGTGGACCGACGAGCTTGAGGCGGCGCTCCTAGACGGTCGCATGGACCTTTTGGTTCACTCGTGCAAGGATGTTCCCACCGTGCTTCGTGAGGGCTGCGAGATCGCGGCGCTTCTCGAGCGCCACGACCCGCGCGACGCGTTTGTCGTGAAGGAGGGTCTTCCGTACAAGTCCCTTGACGACCTTCCTGCCGGCTCTGTCATAGGCACTGGCTCCGTTCGCCGCATTGCTCAGCTCCGTCGCGCATACCCCCACTTGAAGTTTGCGGACATGGTGAGTGCGCAAAGTAGCCTGTTTGGTCTTGAGGACAAGGAGGTCAGGACATGAGGTCGACCAATGCCGTTTCGGATATTCATCAGCCGCCTGAAAGCATCTTGCTATGTGGTTTTGTATCGCTGACACTTTACAGCGTGGCAACCTCAACACCCGCCTGCGCAAGCTCGACGCCCCCGACTCGCCGTTCGCAGCCCTCATTCTCGCGGTGTCAGGCATGACCCGTCTCGGTGTTGCCGACCGCATCACGGCCCCTCTCGGTTCCCCAGCGCTGATGCACGCCGTCGGACAGGGTGCGCTTGCTGTTGAGATCCGTTCTCAGGACCCCAAGGCGCGCGCCGCGCTCGCACCATTGGGACACTGGGAGACAGAGTGGTGCGTTGGTGCCGAGCGCGGACTGTTGCGGGTCCTGGAGGGCGGATGCTCTGTGCCGGTCGGCGTTGAGTCGACCATTGTCGAGACAACTGACGACGCCAAACCCCACTACCCTGCCGACACCTTCGCGCCTCTCACTGCCACCTCGCCGACCCTCCACTTCTCCGGTCTCACCGCCGGGCCCTTCCCTGCCGACGCCGCCGCCCTCCCAGAGCTCCGCACACGCAAGGCTCGCCTTGACCTCAAGGCATGTGTCACATCCACCGACGGCCAGCGCCATGTGCTGTACGCCCCCGGTCCGGCCGTCGTCACCTCGTACCGCGAGGCACAGCGGTGGGGTGAGGATTGCGCTCGCCAGTTGCGTACGCTCGGCGCCAGCGCCATCCTCGACGACATCAACGCAGAACGCAAGGCGCGCGAGGCGCAAACCCTGGCAGACTCGATCAAAGCGCGGGAGCAGCACGACGCTCAGCAGCAGCAGGCGCAGGCGTGAGCGACAGGCGCGGTCGAGGATAGCAGCGTTGATGACATATGTTTATAGTGTTTAGGATGTACATGACCACTTGTCGCCTTATCCTTCGTTGCTGGTACAGACTTTTGCGGAAAAAAAGCGAGAACGCGCGGACGGACGACCTGGTTTTACCTGATGGAGACAACCTGAAACGCAGCTCACCCCTGGCTGGGACACGCTAGGCGGGTGCGTCTCCCAATTTTGATTCCGCCATTGCCTCCTGGCTCCGTGGCTGGATGCAACAGCCACGTCCCGCCCCTCGTCCCTCGTCCGGCCCTGCTGCGCGTGTCGCTCACCCACCACCTTCACCACTACGACTCGCATCGACCATCATCCCACCTCCCACCTCCATCACATATCCCCACCTACGGTCAGAGACCATCTCCCACTCGTTTTCCTCCCGCATCCTCAGCAGCAACACCATCACCATGTCGGGCGAGATTGGTATCGCAAAGTGAGTTCCCCATGGCACTCACACACACACGCGTAAACTAACGCACCCAGCCTCCCCAACCAGGTTCGTATCGCGCGCGCGCCTGCGAGTCTCCACCCGGCACACCAAACCCCATTCATGACTCTGATTGCCGCTCCGGTCGCAATGTCCAGCTGCTGCGCGCTGCCGCACGCCTGCCACCGCCCCTCTACCGTCAAGGAAGACTCGCTGACCCCACCAGAGGCATAAGATTGTCAACCAGCGCGGCGCGCACTTCACCATCATGGTTGTCGGTGCGTACCTCCGCCATCCTTGACGCGATCTCTCGTATTGACGTCCCAGGCGAGTCGGGCCTCGGCAAGACGACCCTGATCAACACCCTTTTCGCGACCGAGATCTGCTCCCCGCGCAACTACCGTCAGCGGTGAGTGTCAACAAGCGTCCCGACACAAGCCAGGAAACTACGTGCAGTGGTACGAGAGGTTGGAGGCGGCACAGTCGGCAAAGAGGAAGAAGGCTCGAGAGCGCGCGCGCGCGCACGGTGCGCGCCGGTCGTCCGTCTTCGAAGCTGCCCTCTCTCGCCACATGCTGCAATCCGTTGCGGCGGCGCCAACTCTTTGCATCTCCGCCCCGGGTGTAGCCATGCATGCGCGCGTGGAGCGTCAAAAGCGGTCACCCCATGTCGGCGGTCTCCAACCCGCGAGTGTGAATTCACTGCACAGACCCTCTGCTGTTCTCTTTCTCTCCCCGGCCAACGCTTACGATCCAGATTCTCCAAGCAGCTCGACAAGACCACCGAGGTTGAGATCCTCAAGGCCGACCTCGAGGAGCGCGGATTTAACATCAAGCTCACTGTTATTGACACGCCCGGCTTTGGCGACTATGTCAACAACCGCGACTCGTGGACCCCGATCGTAGACTTTATCGACGACCAGCACGAGAGCTACATGCGCCAGGAGCAGCAGCCCCTCCGCAAGGAGAAGCAGGACCTTCGTGTGCACGCCTGTCTCTACTTTATCCGTCCCTCGGGCACCACGTTAGTAGACTGGACAGTGCTCCACTGACGACGCAGCCTCAAGCCGCTCGACATTGAGGTCATGAAGCGTCTCGGATCGCGTGTCAACCTCATCCCAGTCATTGCCAAGGCTGACACCATGACCCCTGAGGAGATCATCTCGTTCAAGCAGCGCGTGCGCGAGATCATTGCTGCCCAGGGCATCAAGGTCTACCTCCCGCCTATTGACGAGGACGACGAGGCCGCGGCCGAGAACGCCCGTCACATGCAGGCGGTCATGCCCTTCTCCGTCATTGGCTCCATTGACGATGTCACAACCCCCGACGGCCGCCGGGTCAAGGGCCGTCAGTACCTCTGGGGCGTTGCCGAGGTCGAGAACGAGGATCACTGCGACTTCAAGAAGCTCCGCTCGCTGCTTATCCGCACCTACATGCTCGACCTGATCTCGTCAAACGAGGAGACCCATTACGAGGCGTACCGCCTTCAGCAGATGGAGACTCGCAAGTTTGGAGAGCCCAAGGTCAAGAAGCTCGACAACCCCAAGTTCAAGGAGGAAGAGGAGGCGCTCCGCAAGCGCTTCACCGAACAGGTCAAGCTCGAGGAGGCGCGTTTCCGCCAGTGGGAGCAGCACGTGAGTCAAGCCGCCACAAGGCGCCTATCTTCCTGACCAGTACTGACCCCCGCAGCTCATCGCCGAGCGCGACAGGCTCAACAAGGACCTCGAGCAGGCCCACTCGTCGATCAAGGCGCTCGAGGGCGAGATCGACAACATGGCGGCCTACCACCGCCAGGGCGGCACCGTGCGCCGCTAAGAGTCGACAGCACCCATTCTTTCCGCCGTCGCCGCCTGCGCAGCTACCAAGATGCGCTGTTGTTGTTCATGACCTCACGCCCTATCATTAAGTCGAATACCACCTGCTCTGCGCAGTTCTTTCACCTGTTTTCTCCCGCGGTCGGTCCCGAGGATAATCGCCCCATTCCTCGCAGACAGGTCCTCTTTTTCCTCGATCTCTCCTCGTTTGTTCTCCCTTTTCCTTTCTTTTGATAACGAAAGTGTGCGGTGCCGCCCACCAGCTGGGAGCGCCAGTTGCTAATGGTTCCTGCGCGAGCCGATTTTGTCGTATACGTTATACCCCCCAGGATGAAACAGTGCCAGTCTTGTAGCGCGCTCGTCCACTTGGATGACGAGAGGAGGTCGTATGTTCCTTTCAGAGAGTAACAGAACTATTAATCAGCGATAGCCGTCAATCAAATCAGGATGCACACTACAGCAGTCGCCGCGCTCTCCATTAAGACGCAACCCTATGGTGCGGACGACGTGCTTTGCATCCCCGCACGCCTAATCTTATGATGGATAGTTGCGCTTCACTCTACCATGGGCTCTAGACCCAGAGGCAACCGACAAGATTTGACTCTGTCCGTCAGTGTATCGGAGATGTTGAGCAAAAAGATGGTTCTTGGAAGTATCAGAAATTAACGTGCTTCCGCACACTTCTCGTGTTCCTACGTCTTCGTTTCTTCCAGCACGAGCAGTTCCATTCTCTCCCTGGCCCTCCCTGAATGGTCACCATGACTGTTGTTGCGCTACAAGTGTACGAGGACTCTTCAGGAAAGACAATCAGGTGATAAAGGAACATTGGGAGAAGGGCCGTCTTGTGCAGCGCACGAGGCCATGAAGGTCAAGAATAGGCTCCTGAAGGGGCTCAGGTGGCCTGTCGGCGCGTCCACCTCTATGCCATACCACCGGAAGAGCAGCTTTACCCTCGTCTTCCACTTTGTGCCCGATGTTTAGCCCGAGCAATGGGTGACTTACTCTATAAGCAAGTCCCCTGCCCGCCGTCCATGTGTTGTCAACGTTCACTCCTTTTCCGATGACAGTAATCCCACTGGGAACGACGTTCGTTGCTCGCAATGCTCGGTATGGACCATTCCCGCGCCCCTGCAACCTGTTCCTCTGGGCCGCGGCACACTGCCGGTCTTTCCGCGGTGCAATGAACAGGCGTTTGTGTTCTCCTCCTCCAGAACTCACCAGACTGTCTCGGTCTGCATCGACCGTGTGATGTGTGTTCCCATTCGCTTGCCCGTAATCACTCATGACCTTGGTCGGACTACTCACCGGGTCACTGTCTCTGACGCCGACTGCAACGCCATCTCAAAGGACCTTGTTCGCGGCCTCCTCCAGCTATGCTACCGGTACAGCACCATGATTGTGATTGATCCCAGAAACCTGCCCCCTGAAGTGGCTCAATGATGACGCGCTCAAGCACCAGAGGACGTGAGAATGGCTCGCCGACGAGCTCAAGGCCATGTTCAAAGTATACGAGGAGGAACCGCCAGCTGCGACTTCGACTTCCGCCCTAAAGAGCAAGGTGCCCACTTGCCTCGTTGAGACCAAAGTCCAGTTCATGGCCAAGGTCGAGTACATGGCCAAGAATTCTCTCGCAGAGACCGAGTTCTCCATCCAGCGCGGCGACTGGGCGAAGAGAGCGAGTGGGCAATCAGCAGGTGAGTACCCTCGGGTGCGACAATATGTTGATTTACAGAATTCATGCACAATGGGATCATGTGGTCGTCATGGTTTGTATCTGTCCCGGGCTTCGCCTTCGTGTTCGTCTTCTCCTTCCTAGTCGTTTGCAATCACGCCGCAGTTGTCATATGGACATCCCCCTCACCTCTGCGCCGCCGGCAGGCTCATGTCCCCACACTTTGTCACCACCATTGAGAGCAAATGCTCATGCTGGAATTGCCATGCATCCTGGTTACACTTGACCGCGACTGACGACGGCACTGACCCGTTGTACTACAGACAGATGCAGCATGCCACGGTATCCCCTCTCCGGTGGAACTCTCTTCCGGCCCTGACAACAGCGAATGGAGGGCATGGAAGGGGGCGACGACAACCGTGAATGGAGGACATATGAGGGGAAAAGCGGGCAAGCTCACTTGGCTCTCTTTTCTTTCTTCCTCTCGCTCCACGAGTCCATCTTCCATCTCGAGAGGTCAAATCGCCAATATGCCCTTGACAATTCCTAATCCCATGAGGATTCGCAAAAGGATCACCGAGATCCTGTTGGGATTATCGACGTCTGATCTGAATAGATCTGGTAAAGGCGTGCCAGTGTAGGTGCGGCGTGGGCTCGACAGAGGAGCGCGGTGCCACGAATACTGGTGCGGAGCAGCGGGAGCGCAGCGGAGCTCGACGGAGGAACTGTGTGCTACGGCTGATGAAGCTGGACTATGCACGCGGCCTTTTTAGTCGTGAGTGGTGAATGCATAAAGCCTGAGAAGGGGGAAGGGAGCTCTATGGAAGAGGGCTCTTGATACGTGGAGTGCCACTACGGCTGGAGTAAGGCGGAGCGATGCCGCTTGGGCGACATGGTGATCAGGTAACAATAGCCACGCGATGGTGCGGTCCTTAGACTTGATCGCGTTCTCTAATGGTCGTAGTTTCCAACAGATCCATGCCTGGCTGGCGCAATGGTTAGCGTACCTCACTTCTACTTTCTTCTGCCGGACTCGAACTGGCAGGGGTGGGATGAGGCGGTTGCCGGTTCGAGTCCGGCGTCGGGCTTTGAAGAGCGGACTCGTCGATGACGATGATTTGGTCTTTTTGTCGTGCACGGTGTCAGCGTGGATGAACGGCATGGCGAGAGGAAGAGGTATAAGAGACGCCTTGTCGTTCTGACCTATCTGGACTCTCGCGTCAGAGAAGGTCAGGATAGGCGCAAACCGGATAAACCGGGCGCTGGTAGAGTATGGCGAAACAAAATCATCATACAAGACGCAATCTGCAAAACATGTCGAGACTGTTCTCCCACGTCTCTCAGTCGATTCATCTATATCATCTCCATGATCACCAGTATTGGTTTTGTTCTGTAGTCCACCCTTAGGCTGCTATGCTGGCCTCTCCGCCTACAACTTGGCGCCATTGTCTGTATTGACGAGCACAAAGCGGAACTTCGGCTTGCCAGCCTTGAAGTCTAGGAGCGCCGTGTTGATGTCCTTCATGTCATACTTCTGGATCCAAGGTTCGATGCCCTTGTCGGCCGCAAGTGCCAGCATCTCGGCGGTGCCCTTCTGAGAGCACGGATTGGAACCGCTGACGCTGCCAGCAACTGCTTGTTAGCTTGAATCATCCGGGCGCTCGGGCGACTTACTTTCAAGGAGGGGCCAGAACTGGAACTGAATTGGATTGATAACAATCCCCTGCAACACAAAGTTGCCCTCAGGACGGAGCAGCGTGATGTAGTCATCGAGCGGGAGCGTCGGGGGGTCTAGGTATCAGCAGCGGCTCTCCAGCTTAACAACTCACTGATCGTGCAAATGACCAAGTCAAGCGAGCGCTTGTGGTCGGCAAAGTCCTTCTGGAGATCGGTGCCAGTAGCAATATAGTGGTCGGCACCAAGCTTGAACGCGTCCTCACGCTTGCCCGTCCCACGCGAGATAGCCGTCACTTCGGCGCCCATCGCCTTGGCAAACATGATAGCAATGTGCCCCAGGCCGCCGATGCCGACGACGCCAACCTTCTTGGCACGCGTCCCAGCGCCGAAGCGCGCCAGAGGAGAATACACCGTGTTTCCAGCACACATAAGTGGTGCCGCGGCTGCCGGGTCAAGACCTTTGGGGATGGGGATCGCCCAGCGCGAGGGGCCGCGCCAGTACCTGGCGAATCCACCCCGGGTAGGCGCTCCCTTGGCGTGGCCGCGGGGGAAGGTCGACCCGCCATATGTGTAGCGGGTGTTCGCACAGAACTGACCGCGGTCTGGTGATCAGTTTCACGAAACGACAAGTACATCCTGCGAAATCTCCGAAGCTAATGCGCCTCGCAGGTGCCACGCCCCACGCTCCACACTCACCGCTGGTGCAAAACTCGCACTCGCCGCAGCTATCGCAGTAGGGCCCAACGCCGACCATGTCGCCGACCTTGATGCCGTTCTCGACCTTGGGGCCCGCGCGCACGACTTCGCCTACAATCTCATGTCCGCAGACACGATCCTTACCCACAGGGCCGAAGTGGCCCGCGAGCCCTGACAGGTCCGACCCGCAGATACCAGAGTACAGGATCTTGACTATGGAGAAGTATTAGCCGTGTGGAATGCCAATGATTTCAAGATGCTCACTGTCAATGTCGTCCTCGTCCCACGGCTGGGGCTCGAGCTCAAGTAATTTGAGGTTGCCGTCGGCGGCTGTCTCATCCTGGCCTGTCCAAGATTGGAACTTATAATCGGTCATTGTGCGAAGTAGTTGAGTAGCGGTGTGGGTGCAAGGGCTAGACTGTGGATGCTGCTGTCAAACTGCTGAGAACTCTTCGAGCAGCGCGAGAGATGTGCCATTTATATGCAGCTGGAGCATACAAGAGCACGCGCGCGCGTGTGACGGCGGCCTTGCTCCACCCTTACGGCATGAAGACATCATCAAACTTTCAAGTTGTTGCAACGATCAGCGCCGGTAGCATTCAGCCCGTCGGCAGTGGGCGGTGCTTCCAGATGCACGCGAGGCCGTCGGCCCAATGTCTCACCACCTCCACTTGCTCCCTCCACCGGAACCTCCACCAGTGTACCAGCCCCTCTGCTTGATGCGCATGCCCATGCTATCAAGTCTCAGTCTTATCTGCCGCCCCACCCAGAGCCGCTAGTCCAGGCGGTTAATAACGTCGTAGAAAAATAAATACATATCGCCGAAACCTACTGGCATACAACTTTGCGAGATGGTTGGCAAATGTGGGTTTCAGGGCACAGCAGATGATGTGGACGTAGCAGATGGGTGGAGGCAGCAACAGATGCGGAAGGCCCACGCAATGATGGTGAGTGGTTGGCTCGAACAATGTGCAGTGCTCCTGGGTCCTCTCAAGTCCTTCCCGGGCACCAAGTCTGTACTATGCAAATACAATGAATGCGAGATAGACGAGAGACATGCTCCCTCTCTATGATACTATCCTACACAGAAACATACACAAGAACGCTATGGGAATCGATACTGTTACCGCACATGCTTGTAACTGGCCGCCTCGCGGTTGGGCGACAGTAGTCGAGACAACTCGAGGAACAGCCGGAACTGGTACGCGACCATGTCCTCGCGCCGCCAGAATGTCCTACTCCACGCCTTGCCGGCGGCTGCGAGCTGCTTGCCAAGCACGTCGTTGCCGTCGTGGAAGAAGGTCATGACATCGTACAGGTCCGTGAGGTCGGGCTTGATGGGCACGTAATGGACCCACGGCTGAATGCGGTCCGCGTACCACTCGGGAAAGACGGTCGACTTCAGGACGACCGAGTTGGTCGTCATCAGGCGCTTGAAGCGCGCCGACCAGCCGTTGCCGTCAACGTCGAGGAGGTACTTATAGCTGGTCGGGTTAGCTGCCGTTCTCAGACAGTGGGCCTCACTTGTTCGCATCCCCGTAGCTCTTTCGGTCGGCAAAGCGGTACTCATCCTTCAGGACCTTGCAAATGTCCTCGTCGCACTGGATCGGCTCGTCGACGAACCCCACATCCAGGAGCTTATTGACCTCATTCCATGTTTTATTCGTTGGGAGACCCACGGGCTTGCCGGGGGGAGCATAGCCGGTCACAGGGAGCTGACCCTGGTGGCGATCCGCATGTTCGACGAGGTTGACGCGCTGTGAAATGTCTGTTGATCAGCACCTGATGTACACATGGTCGTCAACATACTCCATGGATTCGAGTCTTTGAAGAAGATGCCGGTAGTCTTGCCGCGCCACAGAAGGCGGTTGTAGGGCTTCTCGTCCCACTTGGGGTCGTCGCCGACGTCCTCGGTCCAGGCCTCCACCGAGACGCCGAGAATGTCGGGGTTCAGGGTGGTCTTGCACATGGACAGGACGGGGTACATCTTGAAGCTCGGGCCAGGTCCTTTGCCGTGGCGGCTGAGCGAGCCCATGACATGGACCAAGTCGGGGTTCTCGCACGGGTCCATGACGGCCTTGTGGTCCCAAATGAATGTCTTGTTCGGCTCCTGCCACAGCCGTTCGAGATCTGCGGGTGGGTTCTTACGTTGCGCCCGCAGTGGCTTGTACGGCGCACAGGCCGACGCCCAGCCGAGATGCGCCTTGTCAAAGTCTTCATCCTCGCCGTCCCAGACTGCGAAGAGTTTGTCAGTGACGGGACCAACCGCACGAGTGTCAACTTACATTCCCCCAGTGACGCCGACTCCTTTAGTGACGCCTTCTACACACTCGTCAGTATTCCCCCCCCCTTGTCCGACAAAACTCACATAGTCGTGCCCCACAAACTGCCACGGTACGTCATGGCTGAAGAAGACGGCCTCCACATTCTCCAGCTTGTCGGCGATATCCTTGATTAGACCCAGGTGCGCCTCAGCACGTTCCGTCGCGACGGAGTAGCCTTCATCGTTCAAACCCTCTCCATCGAGGGCATAGTTGCACTGGTGGTCCTTGCAGGAGATGGTGAACATGCCCGACATCTTCTTGGCCTCATCGCGTAGCTTCCCCAACTTGTCCGGCGTCAGGGCAAAGAACGGCTCGAGATCTGCGTTCTGTGGAGCGGCGTAAGCAAGAGAATAAATAAGAATACAGTTTATCGCTTGCTGGAACTCTGATCCCCGTTTCACATCAACGGCGGGTTCCTTGCGACTTTAAAGTTTCAACGTACGATTTGGTCATACTCATCGGGGAGCTGCACGTTATTGTCCTTGGCCCATCGCCACCAGCGGTCGAAGCCTTTAGGGGGGGCGCGGTTGTATCGACGGACATACTCGTCGACAGCCTCGGTGAGAGTGATGCTCGCCTTGTTGAGCTTGGTCTGCCATTGCTTTTGGGCACGCGCGATGAGATCGAAGATGGGATGCTGTCCTTTTGGGTTGGGGACCACAAGGCCTGACGGCAGATAGTCGTGCTGAGGACCGTTGGGGTCCGACGCAATAACATGAAGCGCCTCAGCATCAGCCAGGGCTAGGTCGTCTGGTGACATGTTGTTGCCGAGGTAGCCTGGGTGGTTTGCGAGCTCTTGTAGCGAGGACTGCGAGTTGACCAGCTTCTTCGGCTGTGACGTCTTGCCGTGCGATAATTCGCGGTGCCCATATATGCTGTTGGACGACCACAGCTTGACGTGCTTGACGACATCGGGGGTGAACCACAGGTGGTGAACGATCAGGAGGGGACAGATGACGAAGAAGATCAGGACGCCGACGCGCGTCCGGAGGATACGCTTCGTGGAGGCGAGACACATGCCGCCGGTAGATTGCGGCAAGCGGCACGGTAGTGGTGGTAGATGGGACGGTAACGTGAGTTCGAAGAACCAGTGACGGGCCACGAGAGTGGAAACCGTTCGCGGTAACGACGACAGACGACGGGAGCGGCGGTCGTGCGTGCGGTGGTGCCGAGGAGAGTGAGAACGAACAAGTACAGAGTGAAGAGCGAGTGGGAAAGAGAATCGATGTCGTCTTAAAGTCTGCATACCCGTCCCCATGTTTCTCCCTTAGCGACCATGACGCTAGCGCTCACGAAGGGAAACCATCATCCCAAAAAAATACAAACGATCACTTAAAAGGGCAAAGGGAAGCGATAGTTGAAACCTAGTTCGGATTCGGCTTATCAAGTGAACAAGCGCTGTGGCTGTTGACAGGCAGTGGGCAACCAGAATTCCGATCTATGGTCAAGCTGGTTCCAAGGGACAGGCTGCAGGATGCCGAGCGCAGAGTGTTGCTAAAGAAGACCTACAATTCATGGGCATTAATTCATGGGGTTTGCGGGAGCTGTATGTGACGTGGATACCAGGTCTGTCCGCGAGCCCAGGCCGAGCAGGCACAGAACAGCTGCATGACAACGGAGCCAGTGTGCTGAACCGAGGGATCCCGTTGGGATTTAGGTCAGCCCAATCGCATGGCCCCCAACGGCATTGCGGTGATGGGACTTTACGTGATGACGCAGAGTGTTTGAGCCTTCAGCCGCCCGTTTCGCTAGCTTCCAACATCTGAAGCAGACTTGCAATGGGACACGCAGGTTGCGAGCGAAAATGAAAAGAACGCTAGTGCTGATGCTCGTTTGCTGCTTCCCGTCTGCTGCTTCCCGTTCGCTGCTGTCCGTCTGCAGCTGTCCGTATGGCCCGTAGAACTTGGGGGCTTAAAACACGAGACTTCACACTCTTGGACTGAGACTTGAGGGACTGGTGTGGCGATCTATATGTGACGCATTTGTGGATTGAAACAAGGCATCTTGTGGTGGCGCAACACGTGTGCGGCTCCACCTGGTTCGATTGAGGGCACGTGGCCCTGCAGCGTGACGTATGCATGCAAGACACATGCACTACTGTCCACATTCTAGTCGTGCTCATCGTGCTCATGGTGATGCCGCGCGTGCATGAGCACCTCCTTGACGATCGTAAGCGTGTTCAGGTCCTCGTCGGCCTCGCTCAGCCTTCGAACACCGGGCGACTTGGCGGTCGCGACCTGGTCGTTGACGGCTTTCTCCAGCAGCTCCCATGCCTCCTCGTCCGAATGCTTGTCCACCCACAGGACATACTCATGCTCACTCCACCCATGAACCTCGTGCGGGAGGCGCAGCGGGGAGCGAACAATGACGTGGTGCAGCACGACAAGCGGTGGGAGATGGACAGTGTCCACCGGGTTCGTTAGGCCTGCTCGGTTCGCGAAGAGCAGCTGCCGGAACGAGCGCAGCGCGAGGTACTCGTCGCCAATCTGAGACACCTTGAGCGTGGTTGCTGCACCCTGCACGCGTCCAGTGTTTAGAAAGTTCTGCAAGGACATCTCGAAGTCGGTCATGTTGCTCGTCAGTTTGAGGCGTCCCGATTCGCCCATCGGACGGGCGATCGACGCGTGCAGCAGGAATGTGTGGATGAGGAACTTAGACAGCGCGAGCACCCTGGTCATGTTAGCGCAGTGCTGCGAAAGGCTGATGTGGCGGCACGTACCACTGGCGCATGAACTCGCCCATGGACATGCGCCCCAGGATCTCCGTCTTGAGGAAGGACAGCTTGTCCACGAGATCCTGCATGTACGGACTGCCACCTGATCCCATTGGGTCAACTGGTTTACTAAAGTCGACACGGTGAATGCGCGCAACAATGCTGGAAAATTCGCGTTTGATCCCAAGGTTGAGCGAGTCGGTAGGCTTCTTGTAGGCATTCTCCAAACCTTTGATGGACGGCTGCAGAATCTCCGACACCTTGTTGCCAAACTGGGGCTCGAGAGAGGAGAGGTTCAGGCTGCAGTGGTACAGACACGAGACAAACTGAGCATTGATAATCTCGGCCGGTGTGGCCTGCGGGCCGATAAGGGATGTGGCGGTAAAGTCGCGCACCACGAGCCCTTCGACGCGCGTCTTGAGACTGTCAATGACCTTGGCAGCGTTCCGCGCAACGGTGCGGACGAGCAGCGGATCGAAGCGTGCCGAATCGAGCTCGTTGACGATGGTGCGCGCAATGTTGACACCTTCGCCTGCGGATGGCGCCGCCGCTCGCGACACGGCGTACATGGACAATGCGGACGTCACAGCATCCGTCATACGCGACGTTGACCGAGTGAGGTACAATGTCTCAAACGTGGATACTGAACGGAGCACAAGGACAGCCTCGGGACTGGGTGTTAGCACGCAATCTATGACCTGTAGCTCACCTTTGATGTTCGCGAGTGTACACCGTATCGGTGTGAACAGCGATCTTGGCGAAAAAGTCGTGGAAGAGGCGAAGAAGACGTGGATATCCTGTACTCAACGTTTGCTGAAGCCATCCGTTCGCTTTGGCGGCCTCCTTGGTCTGCGCCTCAAAGGCCTTTGCAAGCGTGGTCCAGAATGTGAAGCTCGGCTTCTCGTCCAGAGTTCGCATCACCTCCTCGAGGAAGTCCACCTGGGTGACATTATTCCGCTTGATCTTGAGCACCTTCTCGAGAGTGTACACCTATTCCGGTCAGCTTGGTAACAATTGGATACACACCTTGATGCAGCAGTTGGCCACATCTTCAATGACGCTCTCCAGGCGCTTCCACAGCACTGCGACCCATTGGTTGAGGTTAGAGCTTGACGGCTCAGTCTGGGGCCGCGACCGTGTCGTGAACTTAACGGCACGTGTGGAGGTGTCTGAGGATGAGTATAAGGCAAGGCGGTTGAACATACCCTTACCGGCAACCTCGCGACCAATAGCAGCTGAGTCAAATGCACGTTGTACACGTACAGACACTGCGTCGTTGAGATCGGCAACGAGGTTGGACACGAGCTCGGGCAGGAGACGAAGGTTGTGAGCGGTCTGGAGAGAGCTGGAGAGTAACGGCTGATTGAGAGAGGCGAGACCGGACACGACCATGTTCTCCATCTCCGCGATGATCGCGTCACGCGCCTTGTCGACAGTCGGGGCATACGCTGTGACAAACTCCAGTGACTGGAGGGGGAGCAGGCGGTTGTCTCTTGGCTCTCCGTCCTCGTCTTCTGCCTCCTCAGGTCCGGCCAGGAGCGTATCCAGTTCGGCGACGCTGAGCGCGGCCTTTGCCAGCTCTCTCTCCTTTTCGCCATCGCCAACGCTGGCTCCATCTCCGGCGGGCCCTTCTCGCACGCGTTCCATTTGTCGGTCCAACCGACGGGCGACAAGCACAAACCGTGCCGCTCGTCGGGACAAGTCTGAGGCCTGCGCGAGAAGCGACAACCGACGAACAAGAAGAGAGAGCTCGGCATGAGGGGCATGGATTTTCGAGTGCAGGCGGTCGATAGACGAGGACAGCGAGTTAAGTGACCCCCGGATAGGTTCCAGTTCGGATGACAGTGCGAGCGAGGTGGTCAGATGCGTGAGTAGCAGGGGATATGAGGTTGTAATCTGGGGTCAGAACTGAGAGTAGCCAGAGAACCTACCTCCTGTCGCAGTTGCCGCGTCACATCTTCCTGCAAGTCAGCAGGGAGCGTTGCCCGCAGTGACCCACAATACCATAGTTGAGCTTTGCAACCTCAACACTCAGGTCGCCCTTTTCCTGTTGCCGCGATGACAGATGGTTGCCCTCATCATCAGGCAGATACGCTTTTCCCTGGAGAACCGCGTTCGCATAATCGTGCACGTCGAACCTGTCCGAGAGAAACGGCTTGTGGTCTGCTGTTAAGACTTGTGGGGAGGGGATGATGGATGTCGTGACCGCAGACTGGTCGGTCACGTCTGCCTCAACGGAAGGCGTGGTGCTCACCGATAAAGGATTCGGCGGTCGCCAGGGACCGCCGATGATGCTTGTGCGGCTCGGACATGTAGGCTGGCGCAGCGAAGGTGATATGGCCGTTGTTGTTGGTCCCCATGTCATGTTGGCGGTCTAAATCCAGTTGACAGCGTGGGCGATCGTCATCGGTAAATATATTACGTAATCAACTGCCGTCAGCCCCGTGGATGACTGCACAGATCCAGAGTTCGATTCTGAGGTGGAACGGGTCTGCCTGTTAGTTTTGTTGTGATCCATTTGCCGCGACGACGTACCCTGCTCGAGGCGGTGCTTCCATCGTTTGTAATTATGGGCGCCTTCCGATAATACTTCAGGCCCTCAGGCGATCTGGCTGAGGGCGTTTCCTGCAAAGGGTACCGCACCAGGATACTTCGAGCGATCACCGCCTCGTCATGGGTGGACAAAGTGACGCTCGGACTTGGGAGCATTGAGCCCAGCACACCGCAACCTCTGCGCTGCTATCGTATTGCGGGATTTTCACTGACGACAGGGGATCGCAGCTTACCCAAAGCCTTGCACTTGCTACACCAGGCACAGTGCGCAGCTCCAGCGGACTGGTCGACAACGCTCCACAGGTTGGTTGCACTGCGCAGTTATAATCCGTGCCAAGACAACCCGTGATTGATCCGTGCGGGGCACCGCAGGAACACAGGATGCCGTATGCATCGGGCCTGCCATCCATCCCGGTGTTCGGATCCCATCTCTTCCACCACTTGACCATCACCCAAACTATTCCCCCAGCACCTCACCTCGTCTCTACCTTTACCTGAGCACCGCAACTTGTGAGGTGCGTGCATCCCTGCAAACATTGGCCTTGGCAAGCTAACACGGTTAGCTGTGGAAACGTTTGGCCTCCACATTGTTTCGCCACTCGACGCGCCCGCTACCCCATCAGCAACAAATCCACCATCTCGAAGCTCGATATCCCTACCCGTGACGCTCCCGTTCCGCCCATGATACAGCACGTCATTCTCCTTCTCTCTGTCGCTTCCGCGGCAGCGCTCACCTATGAAGGCCAGTCCTACGGCATGACCATCAGCAAACCCAGCGCCGACAGCCCCTGTGCGTTCAACGTCCGCTCATAATGTTGCTGGCGTAGACACTGACACTGCTCCAGGGTACACTGGTGGCTACAACACAATCGATTCGTACACCATCCAGACCCTCATCTGCTGCCCGCCGCTCCCCCCAGTCGCGTGGGTGCTACGCAACGACGACAAGTCGCTACTCGGCTCAGACCTCTATATGAGCACCCGAGATGCAAACTTTACAGCCCCCGTGAACCCCGAGATTTCGTCAGCGCGTCCGGGTGGCGGCTACATCCTATGTGCGGTGCTGGGAAGCGATCCCTCGCGTGAGTCCGCCATGGCTGGATCTGGATCTGACTCCCACTAACGTCTGCAGAATCGTTTGGATGCAGCGGCAAGTTTGAGATTCTCGAAGGCAGCCTCAGCCCTCCGATCGTGACCTCGTCGGGCCCTATTGACATCTCGCCGCCGCTGAGCGCTTCCACTGGACCCGTCGACCCCGACACTCCAACCGGCACAGTCGCGCCGGGCGGGCCGCACAGCCCCCTCTCAAGTTCCGTATCGGATCGCACGAGCGGTTCTGGTGCGTCTGGCGCCGAGGGGACCCGGACGAGTGCGTCGATGTCCCCCACAACTCGCCCCAGCGACGATGTGACGGCCTCGATTGCATCAGGATCGGCCTTGGGTACCCCTTCAGTGGCCTCGACTTCGCCGCCACCTTCACTTGCGTCATCTTCGCCATCACCTTCACTTGCGTCACCTTCGCCGTCGAACGCTGCCAGCAACGGTAACTTCTACGCCGGACTTTCCAGCGCACTTGCTGCTCTCGCCGCTGCCGTCCTCTCCGCATTTTAGAGGCATCTTGTCATTAAAGCAGCTGTGGTTTCTCACCGTTTGGCTGACTATAGGAAAGTTGAGGCGTAATGTCAGAATGTATCTCATCGAGCCCATGGCAGCGGATAACATGCAGAGGACTCACGCAGAAGGAGGAACACGCTGCAGCACGTCACATACACACCTACACTAAATCCAGACCAAACCCTCCACAGCCTGGGTTGTCCTTAGCATACAACAGAAACGTTCATGTTGGGCGTACACATTGGTCGAATCATGTGTCGCTACCCAAAAATGCTACATGCCATGGGCTTTAATGCCCCTTTCTGCCTAGTCGCTGAGCCACCACCAGGGGAATGCGCTCTGGTAGCCGAGCGCGCGAGAGAATCCCAGGCAGTAGATGCACTCGGCGATAGGGGGTGTGCCGGGATCCTTGATCCAAGGGACGCAGGCCTCTGTAGTCCAATGATTAGAGGGGGCGATGAACCGAAGTAGTGTGGCAAGGGCCAGAAGTGGCAAATACAAGATGGTCAAGGCCGGAAAAGGGGTTATCACCAGCAACAGTCACGGTCACGCCGGGACCAGGGCCCGTGGGGGAGGTTTTCCGGTTGTCATAGCGCTGGCGGAAGAGCCGCAAAAGTGTCCGGAGGTGGATACGGCGGAGGAGGAAAGGGAGCGGGGGCGGTTCGTGCAGCGAGAAGTAGTCGGCAACGGTGATGGCCAGGGAGATTGCGAGGATGAAGAGGGAGGTGATACACATGATGAGGGCGATGAGGAGGATGATAGCGAGGAAGATGGGGAGCGCCATGAGTGCAAGTGGAAGGCGGGCGAGAATGCCGAGGTATGGCGTCGTGAGCGTCAGTTGCCGTAGGACCCGTGCCATTGATGGTACCCGTGGCGTCTGCATGGACAGAAGTGAGGGGAGAACGGGAACAAGCGATGAGCGTTGCGGGAACAATGGCCACCACCCAGTGACACGTATGCGGATACGTGATCGTGACGGTCGGGGCACACGAGGGAGGAGGTAGGCGGCACAACATCCGGCGTAGAAGACGGCGTGGTAGATGAGGAACGCCGAGCCGAGCAGCGCGAGGAGGAAGACCACCGAGCATCAGCACAAGTCTATGGGAGTTCCCAGAGACTTACGACCGCGGTTGGCGGTGCGTGCATCGCCGTAGCAGACGACGTTGTCAGTGAGCGTCGCGAGAATGGCGGGGTGGAGCAGGGGGAGGCCCGAGGAGTCAAAGACGCGCGGGGGGGAGGCCATAATGGTGGCTGTGGCGGGGTGGGGGGAGAACAGAGATTGAGGCTTTAGTGGATGCGGAAACTATGAGGGGCGGTGTGGAGAAGGGGGAGGCGAAACGATGAAGTGGTGATGGTGATGAGACTGCTGTTGGGAGGTATATATGTCTCAAAGGATTGCTTGCGGTCACGATCGTACCCGGTGTGAGTGCGGCTCAGATCAGGAAATGGGAGGAGCGTCACCGTCGGAACTGTTCGGGTGCGACGAAGAAGAGGCCGGGGTGGTGTTGAGTGACAGACAGGTGACGGGCGGTCTTGCAGGTGTGGGCGAGAACGTGTGAGAAAATAATGTGTCTTAAGATCAGCGTCTCGCTCTCCATCTCCTCGTGAGGACCCGGGAGTGCGCGCCGCGTAGGTCCGAGATGGCCGCTGAAGCCCTGCAACGTAGCCTTTGTTTGGAGGGCGAGTGTCTACCGCGGGGGGACGGGATGGCTGAGACGGACGCGTGTGATCGCCGTTGGGTCGCACGGGTCGACTTGGATTTGTGACAGCAACAATGACATGTCTTCATTGTTACGTCAAAATGCAGTGTGGTCGCCTTCGAGCCCTCAGTCAGGCCACCGGGCCATTTTCCGGGTTGCCCGGGCACGCTGGACATGACCGTGTGCACAGCCAGGATGACAAGGATCTAGTCGAGGCAACCTTGGTCCGCTCGGACCCGCAGCGCTTGGGTGCGTCATTCGCAACCACTTGCGAGTCATGGTCGTCTAGACACCACGTAGGCGACTGGGGTAGCGCGTGTGACCTTGTGAGTGCGGTAGGGAGAACCGCGTGTGAAGCGAGACAATGCGCACCGCCGGAAGCATGGGAAGAGTGGTACGGAGGGACGTGCCGAGAACGAGATATCTGGTGCACCTCCTTTCTGGAGCTCTTTCTGACCCGGTAAATGGTTCTCAGCACAAGGTCGAAGGCCGCCTGGCGGCCTTCGACTCGCTCTCTTTCATACCGAGTTGAGAGGTCGCGTTCAGATGATATAGATAAAGCTTCTCCGAAGTTGCTCCGTCAACTTCTACTGACACGGTTGAATCACGGATAATCTATTCGCTGTCGCCTCAAACTCGCTGCAACGCCAGGAGGCTCTGGAGTGCAGATGCGTCTGCCCAGAACACCGAGAAGCATGGACCTCTAGAATGGAATACAAGGGGCGTACGTGGAAATCCACTGGGAGACAAGGCGTGGTATGGTACAGGTGTGAGCTGCAGAACGATGGGTGGCGGTGGTGTTTCGGACACCGTCAGTGCCCAAGATCGATCGGACTGGGGTGGAGAAAGGCAGCGGCGTCACTGACGTATGACGTTGTGGGCCGGTGACCACTGACTGGGCTGATCGAGGTGGGGGCAGGCACTGGCGTTTCGGAGTTGTCCGACAAGGACACTGGCAAGCCAGCACGTGGAAGCTATTAGCGTGTGGCAGAACGGGGCGTGTGCGAGGTCCGGGTATCGCCAAAGGGACGCCCGCAGAAGCGACAACAGATCCACTGCTGGACGTAGCCCCATTTGCACGGGTCTGGAAGGGGGTGAGTATGGGGCCTAGCAGACGGACGGTGCCAGCGTGAGAGTTTGTACGTACATCCGCGGTTAATGCCGGTGGAAGCAGCGCCGGTGCACTTGCGGCTGAAGGCTGTGCTGTCGGCCATGGGTGGTGGAGCAAGGAAGTAGCAGAGGTGAGAGGATGTGATACTACAGGGGAGACTGTAATTGCTCCTGTGCAAACTATATATGGTAGTTGAGAGGAGGATCCAGGAGGAGCGGGTTGGAGGCTCAATGGGTTCCTTGTGCCTCCCTATATATCGCTTTCCGTTGCATGAACGGACGTTGGCCTCCCCACCACCGCTTCGGACTAGAAAGGAGAGAAACAAGAAAAAACAACTGTGCGAGAGGTGGCGAGTGAAACAGGGGGCATACTCCATACTCGCACCGCTGGAGACACACGGTGTGATGATGTCGGGACGGATGCCCTTGTTTTGTCCATTTGCCCCTCCACCCCTTCACGTCGCTGCCGTGGACGCGTTATTCAGTTCGGGGTGATTCGGAGGAGGCGCAGAGGCGTGGTATTTGGCAGTGGTGATGGGTTGCGTTGCGCACCACTGTCATGAGACCATGCTGACTAGGCCTCGTACGCAAGGGCAGATGTACAAGGGTTAGACGGGTCACAAGGCAGCTGGAACAGATGGTGCGAAGAGTACCAGATCCCAGATCCTATCAACAATCCAACCACATAGCATGCACGCGCCGTGGGGTGAGGGCGAGAGTGGCGCCTCGCTGAGAGCACGCCGTTCTCAAACAACAGCAAAAGCCAAAGGTAGTCATCAAAAGTAAAACAAAGCAATGGTTATCAACAGCTTTCACAGCTCCCAGCCAACGGCAAATAATGTCGTGTATGAGGTTCTCGGGAACCGACATGCATCCGCTCCAGCGATTCAGAAGGGTTAGAAACGGAGAGATCGACATAAGGGTCGAGCACATCTCGGGGCCGCCTGGAGCGGGAGACCGGTGCAAGCGCGGGAGTGGCCGTGGACAGTACGGTTCTTCATCAAGGCGGTGTTCTCTCACGCTCTCGCCCTCCCCGCATGCAGTCCCTAGCGTCAGCCGAAAGAACCTACCTACAGTTCACACGACGATCCCGGTTACGGGCGAAGGCTGAGGGGCTAGCCACCGCCACCGCGGCGGCAAGTGGACGGCGCGGCCCGCGGTGCACGTTCCCTGCATATCGTGCGGTAAGTGGGGACACAGTATTATAGTGTTGTCGGTAGGGGATGAGTGGGCTGCTTCTTGCTCAACCGTCGCCTGCCAGCGCTTGGTCCCAGCCCGATGCGAAAGCACGGAGACGAGTGTCAGGCATTGTTGGGTGATGTGGTTGGCGGGCCTACGCATTGGTGCCTGTCTGAGCAGGGGAGCAGGGGCTTGCCAGCGCCTGTTTCGCGTCTCACTTGCTCCCCCGCGGTGATCTCGGCGTATGAGGCAAGTGCGTGACGCCTTCCGATGTTACCACCAAGACCGCTCCGAGCTTAACATGCCTGATTATGCGTAACATCTTTGCCAGCGAAGACGGCTCGGCAGTGCTGTACACGGACCTTGCCGCGGCCGGAGCTTGGGACGGGCGGCGCACGTCTCCGCCAGACAGCCGGCGTCGGCGCAGGAGCCATGTGCCTTTCAGTGCCGCCGGCAGGAGCATCCTGTCACCCACATGTCATCGCCGGGGGACATGACATGGTTCGGCTCAAGGCCACCCAAGTGCTTGGGTGTTGGGGACATCAGTGTTGCTCCGACACTTTTAGTCTCGCATGTCCCCGCCGGAGTATGTCACCTGAGCCGTCGGTAACGGCCTGGGGGGTGGGACTCCGTCCGCGTCTGCGGTCATCTGACCGCTTTTTCCGTCTGATCCGGCCGATTGGCCGTCAGTTTCATGTTGCGCGGGCTGTGACGGAGCTGCCGATCAGCAGCTCGGCATGGATCGGACACCCGCAAGTTGCGTTTTGTCCGCTCATTCAGGTTGTTCGGATCACAGCGCAAGGCAGACGTGAGTTGGAAGCGCGGATAACCAAGAGCCTGCGGCTCGATTACGGAAACAAACTGTTTACACCAAATATCTGTATTATCTGGAGCAACATGCCCCAAATGTGGCTGGCACGCGGATCATCGCCGGTTGCGGCCGCCAATGCTCGCCGACAACCGTGGGAAACTTCAAGGGATGCGGCCACGATCTGGAACACGCGGCTCCCAGCACACCTGGACAAGTTGCGCGCCATGGAGAATGGGGGCTGGGGCGGCTGGCGGCCCCCCGCTCTCCCGTGGTGCACCGTTCGTTCGCCAGTCTTGGCGCCCCAGCTGTCGAGGACGAGCGCTCATGGGGGTCAGGCCCAAACACGGCCGATGCCCGACCTGGGCCCCGGAAGGCCAAGCACAGTCGGCCCGTGGCGGTGGCGGCGGACGCGGGTTGAGATGAGGACCGTGTCCTCAATCTCCTCCAATTGCCGCGCGTGGTCCGTGGGCCGCTCGCGCTCGAAGCAACCGTTGTCTGTGCGAGTCTCAGCGGCGAAACCGGACGACAGGGGCCAATCTGGATGCCATTCCCCGAGCGGCCGTGCAACCCGCCATGCCATTGCACACCCATGTTTGCCGCGGCCCTGTTGCCTTCCCGGCGGCCAGTTCTCTGCCCACTTGATGCAGCCGCAACGAAATTTAGCGCCAAGAACAATCACTTGTCCGGCTCGGGGCCCGTGTCGTGGCGGCCAGTAGCCAGTAGACGCGGCACCTGTGTGGGACGATGCTGGCCAGAGGATGAACACGTTGACGTCGCGTTCACCTGATCAGAGGGCCGCGGCAGTGAACAAAGGGCTGAGGAGCATTGCTGACTCAAAATGTCGACAAATGTCGATCCCCGTGGGATTTCAGTGCCGATGTCGCTACGGGCTCTTGCAGCCCAGCTGTTAGCCGGTCACATGTTGCGTTGCCGTCCCGCCCGTTGCCTTCAAAGAGTATACGCCTGCAAGAGCGTTCACAATGCAACCGAATGTGAGGGCGAGACCAAGCAACGCGCGCCTGTCTTCTTGCGTTTGGGAGTGTATCTTGGCCCCGAGGTGCTGTGGGCAGAGTGCACCTGACTCGTGGGGCGGCAACCACGGCTCGCAGTTGGCGCATTGACCTGACGGATATCGTAGGAAGCAGTCGGCTGGTGGCGGCCTTTTTACATTCCTCGGCGGTCGCCGGCGCCGAGCCGCTTGCCGTGCAATCGAATGGTGGTACATCCGGGCGCCGCGCGCCGGACGCTAGTGGTGCCCTCTACCACCCCGGCGCGTTGTGCAAGCTAAACAGCTCTGTAAGAGTCTCTCCAAGGGGACCGTCGTCATTGCTGGCGGCAACATGTACTCGTAGTTTCTGGGTCTGCAACATGGTGCGCAGAAAGACCGACAAGAAGGGGGTGATGTGGAAATGTGGAACAAGACAAAGCCACAAGCAGCCGCCACGGCGCAAGGGTGCCCAAAAGGATGTGCGATTCCGGGGCCCGGGCTCCACCTGGCTCTACATGTGTACCCATGCAAATGCCCTCTGCCGCACAGCGTAATCCAGAAAGGCCACGGCCCAAGCCAAGGCTGACGACAACCGCATGTTAACAACTGTACAAGGAGGGGCAAGTTGGAGAACGCTCGTCAGCCATATTTTGCAGAGGAGGCAGTTGCACACGCAGGGATTGGGGTGCTACCAATCGTGGTCAACAGGTCTGCCGGCAGCGGGCAGGTCAGCTGATCGCGTCTGCTCACAACGGGCACACCCATTTTGAGCTTTGGGTTAGGAGATTGAACGGGATCACACCACCGCAATAGATGTGAACGACGAGGACAAGAAGGTGGGCCACCCGCGGTATTGTTCAGGTTGTTTCATCATAACGCGGCAAGGGGCACCGGCCAGCGGCAGATAACAGAAGGTGCAGTCGAGCACGGGTGGCAACGTCCGTCAGCACATCTGCACGTGCAAGTCGCCGGCTCGTTGGCTGCCGCTCCTATCAGGATTCGGAACGCACACCACCCGGAGACGGCTCGCGCGCGGTTGCCAAGTGGGCCCCTTCCGTGTGTGCACAACTTGGTTCCCGCTGCCGATCCGACCCATTTTATTATTATTTTCGATTGCATTCAGATGACCGTGATCTCGTTGGGCAACATCCACGGTCTACGCGCTGATACGCTGACTGCAGCCGTGCTCTGTGTGCGCTTGTGCCGTTGCGAGTGAGACTGGCTGGGCGTGGCACAGACGCCATCAGACATAGGGTCGCCTTGGGTTGGGTGGCTGCACGACGAGAGCTTTCTTCGATGCGTGTCGACGGCACGGAAGCCTAGCCCTTCGGAACGGATTGAGTGTGGCAAGGGCAAGGAATGTTGGAGTATCCGCCTTTCATCACCAGTGTAGAGGCTTGTACTACTTCTACTTTGTCTGCGTCTGCTTTCTTTCTACTGCTACTTTGAACGGCGAGCTAAACATGTACAACAACTATGCAAATGTGGATTGTGGATATTGATGGTTGGTAGAGAGATATCGGGATTCGGGGTTGGGTGGGGGTAATCGGTTCCCGCCGTTGCAGTTGCTATCGGGTCGTACCAAGTGGAAAGTGAGGACTTGGAATATTTTCGGAGTTATAGGTGATTGCGTGGGTCGAGTGTGTGCCGGAGCGCCGAAGGCCCCTGCGAACGGCGGAGTGGTCATGATGTGATATGAGATGACGGGAATAATGAGTCGTGACCCGGAAGCTCGGGGTCAGGAGGGACAGGTGGAGTTGATGATCATACGGCGATCACGTCTGTGTCTGCGCGGGTTGTGGAGGAGCCGAAGGAGATTCGGCATGTCCGCGCTCAGACCTCGGATGCGACAGGAGCCCGTCGTGTAAAGCGCCGTTGGTTATGCCTAGGGCATCGCGAGCTGGCACCAAGCGCAGCACTTTGGTGTGCCGGCGGGGACGACCTGGGTGGCATCGGCCTTGCAAAAGTCTATATGACGCGCGTCAGTTCAAGGTTGGTGGTTGAGGAAGCGGGAGGAGAGACGGTGAATACTCACTGCCGTCGTTGACGTAGCACCAGCGGAAGCGGTGGAAGGCTCCAGGGGGCCAGCCGGCCATGGCAGGCATGTTGTCCGGGAGGGTGAAGTTTGAGGGAGAGGACGAGGCGGAGCCCGATGGCGAGCTGGCCGTGCCGAAGATGGAGGAAGGGGGCCCGCAGGGCTTGCCGTAGCTCGACTGAGCGAGGGGGAGGTGGAACATGGTGGCTTTTTGGTTTGGAGAGCGTGATGGGGTAGTGGTGGTTGTGGAGTGGTGCTTGGGTGGGTGCGGATGCGCTGGATGATGGGGGGCTCTTTTTTGAGAACGTTGTGGGTTGGCGCCTTTATACGGAATCCGTGGATTGCCTGGGTTTTCTGCATATGGAGCTTGTTCGCACCGCAGCCACACCCAGTATTCTCACAACATGGAGGCGAAACCCTGGCCAGAAAGGCAGAAGCCGACGACAACGGTGTGACCCAGGACAAGAAATGTGGAGGCATCCGGCCTGGTCGATTGGAGCCCTAGCTCTTTGCAAACGTACGTGTCCGTGCCTGGCCTCTCTCGCTGGACACAGCCGTCATCCCCGCCGTCCCCCAACATTGTGCCCCACAACCAGGATGGTGATGGATATGCGCCAACAGGCCGTTCCTGTGCGCGCGTCTCCGCCGCTGATACCGTCGAGGGCTTGTCGCGGCGGGGTTTGACAGCCTCCTCCCCCTGGGCGCGGGCAGGGGATTCCTGTCGCTGGCATTTGGCCCCCTTTACCCCGCACGGCCTCGGCGCCCTTGGATGGCGTGCGGGCGCCTTGTTTGCATATGAGACGCATGAGCTCGTTCTCAGACGCCAAGATACCCCAAAGGTAAAAAAAAAAACCGCAGTGCACGTTCCAGCAGCGTGCAGCGGCCAGCTGCATGAGATGATCATAGTCGGTCGAGCGGCTTTAGAGGGGCTGTAATTTCACATTTCCCAGTGAGGGATATAGAGCGGCCCAATTCCGCCGGCCGCGATCACCACTCTGCCCGTTGGTGCTACCAGTGTGCTCATGTCCCGCCGGCACTCTCGGCCTCCTCGGGCACCCACGTACACCACCGCGGCATCCAGCATGCCCAGCACCCAATCAGTAGGCGATCACATTGTCAACGGCCGCTACCGCCGCGGAGTTGAGCGCGTCGTGCCGGCGGCAGGAGCCCGCAGAGCCAGGAAAGCGTTAGCGCAGGCAACAGCAATGGGGTGATCGAACAGTTTGGCCGTCAATGTCGCTTGGCGCCCCGTTGGCACCATGGGGGCTTTGGTACATGACGGCCGTGACGGCCGTCGCCGTCAACTGCCGTGCGGACTCGACGCACGCGTGTGGGCTATCAATAGCGCTCCACGGGTACACGACGCGTCCCGTTGTTGCCACCCATGATCCACGGCTCAGATCGCGTCCACCTTTGTCAGTTGGCAGGATATCCACAATCGCCGGTAGTGATGGTAGCCGTTATTCCTATCATCGATAAACCCTGCTTCACCGGCGCAGACCACATGCCTTTCCCCCTTCCCCTCCCCTAACCCGTGGTCGAAACACGGTCCATCCCATCTCGCATGTCTCTTGGCATCTCTATGCGATGTGCTTTCACAAATCACTGTAGATATATGCCCGTCCAGGCCAAACACGGTCCAGCCGGCGCGTCATCCGAGACGCGCGAAAACCTTGTTGTATGGAGAGTACGGGGTCCTGCCGACCGGCACGTCGGCACGCCGGCAGCTGCAGCCAAATTACATCTAGTCCGCAACCTCGATCACCTGGGCTGCGTAGCTCCTTGTCATATCTGCTTGTGCCGGGGACGCACACGACGTCCACGGAGCGTCGAGGCTCAAGGGATTTACAGTGGGGGAGAGGAGCGCGAAGCAACCAGACACTATGGGGGTCCAAACTGTAGACGATCAGTATCATCCCATCTGTGACCACCATCAGCAGTAGTCGTTACATCTACTTTGGTCGTGCGATTGCTTGTTAGTGCGCGGTCTGACCGGTTTGCTGCTAGCGCTTGTTGTTTCAGTGAGTTTCGGTCCACGCTTCACACTACTCTCCTAGTCTGGTGCACCGCTGACTCGCCTCGCTGGGCCGCATTCCCTCACGTCCACTAGCCGTCCACCACACATTCTTTTCCTTACAACGGCGCTAACGTGTGACGCGCACACGCGCGCTCCAAGCCTTTCAGATTTCGAGGAATGATCCATTACCTCCACACCCGTTGTGTGTTCCCAGTTCCATGACCTCCAGCCTGTGGGACTCACTAGCCCCACAATTGCCCAGATGCGCACGAGCACCAGGACCAGCGAGAGCGCCGCCACGGGGTTTCCATCCCCCCGTCGCGGCTCCCGTCGGGACGTTCGGGCCTCGTTCGGATTCCCCTTCCCTTACCAGACACCTCCAGGCCTCGCGCGAGACTGGGTGCAGGAGTGTCCCGTCCAGAGGTGTGACTCCCCTTCGCCTCAACTGGTCAGCTGGCCCACAGCTCACAGCGGTGCCCAGCCCCGAGCTGGTCAACATTACCTCGACGCCCAAGCGCCGTAGCATGTCTTGTGGCCTAGTCCGAATCCGCAACCCGCGACTGTCTGTCCGTCCGCCCGAGAAAGCACTGGTAGGCCGACCGGTCCGGCGCTCAGACACGGCTGACTCTTGCGCGCCGCCGGGCGTCAGACGAAGAAAAAGAAGCCTCATAGGACATAGCCAAGTGGATCTCCGCACGGGTCCGCGCATTTTGGTGCACTTGCACCAGCAGGGCCGCTATGTACCTGTCTCTCTAGTCCCACCCAAAGTCCGACGCGTGCTGGCGAGCTGGCACCTCGTTACTTGCGGGGCGTAGCCACTGCTGTGAATACTGGGCCGCACAGACAGGGTGGTGTGGCTCCACCGGGTCGCCAAGGCAGGGCATAGAGATCTGCTCCCAGGCAAGCCACATCAGTGGCCACCTGCCAGCAGTATGTCGCCGGCTGGAGCCTGGATCCCATCTCAACTCCTGGCCGATGTACCCCCGTTCCTATGCCACGCTCTCACTGGGTGCTCGGGACAGGCCGGAGGCAGTCCGTGCGGCATCAGAGATCAATTATGTCAGAGCTCGTCAAAGTCAGAGATAAGCAGCCTCACGGCTGGCGGCCGACCGCCAACGCCCGCCCGCCAAGCAGCGCCATCCCCAGCCTCAGCCGCTGCAACCCCATATTGCGCCACAACGGCAGTGCGCACGCACGCGGGCGGCCGACACGCTCGACCGCGATCCGACACCACCATCTCCAGCCAAGGAAGTAGATCCACATTCCTGGTCTCTACTTGCCAAAGAACGCTGCGTCGCCATTTCGCACGGCGTGACGCACCCTAATTGTCCCCACCGTTGCAGTGTTGCTGTTGCATTCTTGCAATCCCCGTCGTGCGCGGTGTTGCTGTTGCATTCTTGATATTCCCTTTGTGCGCAGTATTGCTGTCGCACTCTTGATATTCCCGTCTTCCGCGGTCTGCGGCGGATCAGCAATCATAGTTTCAAAAGGGAGCTGGGAGCCCTGGAACGGACCGCGGCGGATCCAAGGCAAATGCGCGTCTGCATATGCATGCTACAAAAACGCGTCTCGCTGCGGGGCCCGAACGGGGGCCGCATGGGGCCTCGTTACCCCGCGGTCCCAGTCGGAAGGGCATCAGGGTTGAACTTGGGCGGGCGATGCCGCCGGCTCAGGTTTCCAGTTACGCCCGCTCTCCTCCCACACTGAACAGCACCTCCACCCGCCCTGTCCCCAATCGCCGGCCCATCTGTCGCCCATGGTCTACTCGTCCACCATGACCCAACGCGTGCCTTCGCGGCGCTGCTTGCGCTTGACAGGAGGCAGGTCGACACCGAGGTCCCCAAAATGCGGAACCACGATCACCTCCCGCTCGTTGCCTGCGGGGTTGAGGCGCGCCCGCGCTGCGGCGCCAGGCGTTTCCACTGGACGCGAGAAGCTGCACATGTCCTTGCCTAGCACAGCAAGCCACGCAGGCTGGATGCGGGTGATGCCCTTGATATAAGCACGCGCTGTGCGAATCACTTCGGTGAAGACGAGGAAGTCTGGTGGCGTTCCGTGGAAGAGCACGCTGGACGGGTGGATGAATACCGGCTCGGGCACGCCAATGGCACGGTAAGGAATGCCACGCGTCGAGGCGTGCGATGCCCCACCCTTCTTCGCCACCAGGGACTCGAGAACAGCGACTTGGTCGATAAAGCCGGCAGTGAGGATCTGGCGGATAATCTTACGCTGGAGAGTAAAATGTAGTCAGCGCCACGTTCGAACATGTTCCAGAGGCGCGAGAGGGTGCCGCGTTGGCACAGACCACGGAGTGTTTCCAGAGGTGTGTTTCACACCCTTCTCGTCTCAACGTTGCGGATTCCGAACAGAAGAGCTCAGGTGGATTCGGAACCGTGGTCAGGTTGGAACACTCCTCCGAACGCCACCCTCGCCTAGTCCGATGGGTCTCACAGCCGTACCCGCTGTCCAAGACCATCACATGAGACACACGCTGGTGCGCCACCCATGTCCTCGTGTCGCTGGTACCTGTCACTCACCTGTTTGTCACTAGGCGGTTCCATGCGGGCCATTTTGCTGCCTGCAATGTTGGAGATCTGGCCGCGTAACTGCTGAATCTCCTGCATCGCCTTTAGTCGTAGGAAGTATTCCGTGCAGAACGTAGGAGTGGGGTTATGCTCATAGGCGCCAATGGCCGAGAGGAGCTTGAACATGTCGCTCTCGCCCTTGCCTGCGAATGCCTGTGTGGGTCAGTATCCGTACTAACGTTGATAGTGGTTGCAGAATGCTCACCGCCTGACGCTTGTAGTATTTGCTGCGCAGGTCTTTGCGGCGTTCCTTGGCCTTGACCTCCTCACTGCGGATGTTGGCGAGCTCGGCATTGCGCTCGTCGTCGGAGGCCTCCTCCTCGTCGTCTACGTCCAAAGCATTGTCATGGATGAATGGGTCGCCGACGCTCAGGCCTGCCACAATAGCAATCATGTACGCAAGGCAGTCGTGCTGCGCGCCGACAACCAGCATCTTGGCAAAGCGAGGGCTGACAGGGTACGCCGCCATGGCCTTGCCGAGATCGGTGATGCGGCCTCCTGCGGTTCCGGCGCGTTGCACACCGGCGACCATGCGCGTCGCCGCCGGCCGGTCGAGCGCGCCCAGGTGCTGCAGGAGCGCTTCTGCGCGGCGCAGTGCTTGTCGGTCGGGTGGGGTGGGGAAGGGAAAGTTGGTGACGGCGTCAATGTTCATTGCCTTCATGTTGAGCACGACACCCTCGATCGGCATACGCAGGATCTCGGGCTCGGAGAAAGCCGGCATGTGGTCCTCATACAGCGCCGACGAGTAGAGTCGGTAACAGTGGCCTGGGCCGGTACGGCCTGCACGACCCGCACGTTGGGCGGCAGATGCCTTGGATATCCATCCAACGGCGAATGTCTGCACACCCGAGGCGTGGTCGTATTGCCGCTCCTTTGCACGGCCGCAGTCGACGACATATCGTACACCAGGGATTGTGAGCGATGTCTCGGCAACGTTGGTGGACACAATGATCAGACGGTGGCCTTCCGGAGGCGGCTTGAAGACCTGCATCTGTTGCTCCTGCGACAGGAGCGAGTAAAGTGGGAGGATTGTGACCGGAACTGGACGTGTCAGCGGTCCGACCTTGAAAAACATGTTCCACCACTCACCGTCCGTCTCCTCCAGCTCCAATTCGGGCTCGTCGTCGTCAGTATCCAGACCCTCAGGATCTTCTTCAGCGACGCCGTCGTCCACGTCAGCGGCGAGGTCATTATCTTGTCCCAGCTCAACATCCTCAGCTTCGAGCACTGGTTATTAGCAGCAGACCTACGCCTAGCGTACCTACCCTCAGGAGCGAGCATGCCGTCCCCAGTGCTCTCTTTCGGTGACACCTCCTTCGCCTTCTTCCCTTTGTTACCGCCATACTTCTTCTCCAACCGGCGACACAACCCCATAATCTCGCTCTGGCCCGTGAGGAAGACCAGGATGGCGCCCGGGGGCAGTCGCGCGTGGATCTTGCATACTTTCTTGAAAGTCTCGCCGACATAATCCGAGGTCGTGCGCCGTGAAAAGTGCATCGTTACTGGGTGTTGACGCGCGCCTATGTGCAACACCGGTGGCGGCGTGGCGAACAGTGTGGTGTTCTCAGCAAAGTCGGCGACGCGCAGAGTGGCTGACATAATGACGATGCGAAGAGGACTGAGGCGATCCTTGGCGTTTGAGCCTGCTGTCTCGCGCCAGCGCTTCTCGCGGAGCTTTGCGACGCGCGAGAGCACGCCGATGAGGACGTCTGTATTAACGCCGCGCTCATGCGCCTCGTCGACGACGACGACGGAGTAGCGGGAGAGGAGGAAGTCTGTGGCAAGCTCGCGGAGCAGGACACCGTCGGTCATGAACTTCATGGCGGTGTCTGGCGAGGTTGTGGAGCTGTAGCGGATCTGGTGGGCAACAACGCCTGAGCGCGAGTCGAAGCCGAGTTCATCGCGGACGCGTTCCGCCAGCGAGACAGCGGCAACACGGCGCGGCTGGGTCACTGCTATCATACCAGGGTTATCTGAAGGGTTAGCCAGTCGCAAACGGTTTCACTCACTCGATCCTGGAAAGCCAAAGCCAGCCTCGTAGAGCATCTGCGGCACCTGTGTCGTCTTACCCGAGCCCGTCTCGCCGCAGATGACCACTACGGGATGCATGAGGATCGCCTCAACAATGTTTTGTTCCTCGGCAAGAATCGGCAGCTCCATGCGCGACGTAATGACCGACGGGCGGCGCTTGATCGTAGGGCGGGCGGATGAGCCAGGCTCCGCGCTCTGCAACAACGAGCTGGTTGGGACAACAAACTTGGAACCCATGGGCCCGACGAATTCACCAGTCTTGGGCAGCGGCTTGGAGTCCCTCTTCGGCTGGGGGGCTGCGGCGAGGAGATCAGGCATGGTCTTCTGCGTCTCGGTGCCCATCTGCGTCTGTGCCCAGGATTTGAAGCCTGCGGATCGCTTTGGTGCGTCTTCCTCTTCGGCGGAGCCACTCTCTCCGTCATCGGCATCATCATCTTCCTCTTGTTCGTCACTTCCATCATCGCCCTCGTCATCCTCGTCGTCCTCGTCGTCCTCATCGTTCTCATCGTCCTCATCGTCCTCATCGTCCTCGCTGTCATCCCCGTCGCTGTCCTCATCGGAGTCACCATCAGAGCTTGAATTGCTTTCCTCCCCAGCGTACGCTCTGGCACGAGCAAACTTGCTCTTCCCACGCAGCACCACGCGCGGCTGGAAGGCGCCGCCAGCCTTGAGAGCACTGCCAGTCGAGGAAGAGGCCAGCGCGGATCCGACAGACGACTTGAGGGCACTGCCCACAACGGAGGGCATGAGAGCGCCGCCGACGGCTGAAGGGTTCAGTGCACGGCCTCCAGCTTCTGGCTCGGGGGCACTTCCAACTGTAGCGGGCTCTGCAGTCGGTGCAGCCTTCTTCTTGGGGGACGATGGTTCAGCCTCTGGTTGCCGCTCCTCCTCTGATTCAGAATCGTCGTCAGATGCCTCAGAAGAGTCGAAGTCGGAGTCCGATTCCGTCTTCTTCTTCGCCAAGCTTGGGTTCCAGTCGCGCTGGTGGGTCAACAGGTGGTCTTGTGCTGGGCGTGTCTTCGGCCGCGTTTCGGTTAGCCGTGCGACTCACCTTCTTCGGCATCTGGAGCTGGCCAGAGATTCCCTTGGCCGCAGCCTTCTCCCTGGCTTTCCGCTCTGCTTTGGATTCGAGCACGGTGGTGTCGATGCCCTCCTCCTCGGCCCCCGCCGTAGTCACAACCTCAATGGCCCGTTGCTTGCCCTTGCCGCTGGGAACGTCCGAGTCGCTATCGCTGCCGCTCATGGCCTCACCGTATCGCCTCTTCAGGCGGTCAATACCGCGCCGGACAGCCTTGTCCTCGGCCCGCTCGGCCCGCTCCTTTGCGGTACTCGGCTTGTCGGGGTTCTGACCCAGCGACGCTGTGGACAGCATGGAGACGCCGGCATCGCTGCTGGACTGTAGGGACGCGAGCGTCTTGAGTGTCTCGTCGCGCCGCTCCAGCTGGAGCTTCTTGGCCTAGAGAGGGTCAGATATATTGTCCGCAAATGGCTTGCCTACAATGTACGAGTCGAGACGCTTGCGTTTCTTGGACGACATGCCGGGCTCATGATGCGGCTGAACGGGCTTGGTCGGCTCTGCGTCGACGACCGTAGGTTTTTTCTTCTTGCCTGCCTTGTGAGGCTTTCCGCGTGCCTTTGCGTTGTACCGCTCTCGTACGGGGGGCGGCATGATGGGGGTGTGGGGTTGGGGGGAGTGATGGAGGTAGAGACGGCCGATGGCGAGGTTTGCAAGCTCGGGCGAAGGCCCGCGCGATGCTCGCCGCCAAGTCAGGACGTACTTCTTGAAATTGCGGGTGGAGGTTTGCAGGCCCGGGGCACGTGGTGGAATCACGTGACTCTTCGCCTTCCGCTGTCCCTGGAGTCGCCCTTTTGACGTGGGTGTGTGTATTCAGGAGACTGGGGGCCGTCGTCATCGACGGGAAAATAGAATCCAGTGGGGAGGGAGCGCAACTGCGGCAGCGTACATGCCGCGGTGCGGGAGGGAGGCACTTGGGAGGGAGGGAGAGGGAGAGAGAGAGAGAGAGCGTCATCACGCAGCGCGTCTCGTCCATCAGCATCAGCATCATCATTTGCTCCACCATCATCGCGGCATCGCCCAGGACACGATACCACCGTCGACGCGGCTCAACCATATTCAAACGAAGCGCACCCTCTCCACCTCACTTTCAACACTCCACCCTCTTCTCCACTTTGGTCGTATAACGAGCCACCCGCCACCGGCCAGCACCGGACCACGCCGCATTCGTCGTTCCCGCGACAACATTGCCCACAGCAAACAACATCCCACACTCTTTCGATCACTTGCCCACTCTCTTATCAGCATTCATCCTCCACAGGAGGCCGAGCCGAGTTGGTCGCCCGACCTCTCCCGCTTTTCTCAAACTCGTCGACGGCTTAGTCTCCTCCCTCTCCCCCACCGACCCCTAGTCCTCACAAGGTCTTACCGGCACCATGCAGGTCATCAAGGACATCGCCCTGCGCATGCTCAACGTCTATGTCTCGCCATACGTCGAAAACTTGAATGCTCAGGACTTGCAGCTGTCCGTCCTTTCTGGTGAGTGCAACTCCTTGTCTCCCCTGGTAATCCCATGCTGACTTTTGTCCACAGGCAAGGCCGAGTTCAAGGCTCTGAGGTTGAAAAAGTCTGTGCTCGAACGCTTCGGACTTCCCGTTGAGATTGTTGCTGGTGAGTTTCAGACGCGGCCGCGCGCGCCCGGAATTGTGTCACAGTCGCTCATCTCCAGGCGACATTGGGACGCTTTCGATCACGATTCCTTGGCAGGCCATTAAGAACCAGCCAGCCAAAATCGAGATTGACAACATTTACGTCCTTGCTCGAGCGCGACCGCAAGGCAAGATTGATCCAGAAGAGGACGAGCGGATCGAGCAAGCCGCAAAGCAGGAGAAGCTGCGGAGCGCAGAGGCCGTGGACAGCACTGCATCCCAGGTGGAGGCTGGGCACGATGGATCTGGTGAGTCAGAGCGCGTGTCGTCGACACCGGTCATTTAACGTCTTGCCAGATCAGCAGACATATTTCGGCGCGATCCTCGCAAAGATCATCAACAATGTCCAGATCCACGTCAAGAACATCCACTTGCGATACGAGGATGGCTCCAACACGCCGGAGCACCCGTTCGCGGCCGGCGTCACACTTTCCGAGTTCAAGATGGTCTCGACAGATGAACACTGGCTTGAGGCTTTCATCCAGAGCACGACCGCAGATGTACACAAGGTGCGGTCGAGACATACTTGTACTTGCTAACGCGTCAAGCTCTCCACTCTCAGCGGACTGTCGTTCTACTTTGACACGGACGCGGGCTCGGTTGACAAGGGCGAGGGCAAGCGCCAAGAGACCATGGACGCCGTCAAAGCCATGCTCATGGACCAGATCGAGCATCAGTATATTCTCAAGCCCGTCTCTGGCGAGGCAAGGCTCGTGATTCATCACAAGATGTCCAACGACACACCCAAGTACGACATTCAGGCGCTCTTCGACGAGATTGGCGTCGTACTTGACCGTGCACAGTACCGCGACGCGCTGTCCATCCTAGACGTGTTCCATTTCTACAGCCGGACCCACCAGTACTACAGGTTCCGCCCATCAGAGGAGGAATACGCCGCCAACCCTGCAAAGGCACGTTGGAAGTTCGCCCTCAACGCCATTTCGTCAGAGGTGCACGATCGCAGAAGGCGGTGGACCTGGGAGTACCTTGCCCACCGAAGGGATCAGCGCCAAAAGTATGTCGAGCTCTATGTCAAAAAGCTTGCCTTGCCAGAGGGTCAGCTGCTGGATCCAGAAGTGAGTAGAAGATCGCTCGCTGGGTGCTAATGCGACAGGACCAGAAAGCCCTCGATGATCTGGAACGCGAACTGTCCTATGAGGATATTCGATTCTTCCGCTCCGTTGCACGTGTCACCGCTCGCCGAGACGCCGCTACGCGCAAGCGCCTTGAAGCAGAACAGGCCAAGGCGCATCCTGTAACCCAGACATGGTCCCAGTGGCTCTGGGGAGGTAGCGCGGAAGCGGAACCTGGTTCTGAGCAAGGGATCACAGAGGACGAGCAAAAAGAGATTGACGACCTAATCGACTACAACGCTTGGTCTGCCAATGAAATGGGGCTCTCCACAGCACGAGATATCATGAAGATGCGCGTATCGTTGACGCTCAACAAAGGCTCGTTCTCGCTGCGAACCGACCCGCACGGGTCGAACAAGGACGTCATCGCCCTCGTGTATGACTCATTCTCTGCCGACATGCTCCAGCTCACAGACTCCATGCAGGGTAAAGTGGCGCTGGGTGGCTTCCGTGTGTACGACGGTACAACACCAAACTCGATCTATCCCCAGATTGTTCGCGTCAAGGACGTCGAGACCGGCACGCCGACACGGTCGGCGTCCAAGCAGAACTCGCTTGATGTAGACGGCACACGCCAGGCGATGGTAGAGATTGGCTCCAAGGTTCCGGCGGGATCTGAGCCGTTCTTCGTCTTAGAGTTTGACCACAACCCGTTAGATGGGCGAGCAGACAACGCGGTTACTGTGAAGATGCGCCACCTCGAGATCATCTATCATCGCAACTATATCCAAGAAGTCGTTGCTTTCTTCAGGCCGCCTGCGAGCCAGCTGGAGTCAATCAATGCGCTGCTCGACGCTGCTGGAGAGACGCTTGACGGTCTGCGGAAGGAGACGCGTGCTGGCCTCGAATATGCCCTAGAACAGCACAAGACCCTCGATCTGCACGTCGACATGAATGCTCCCATCATTGTCTTGCCTATGGAGTGAGTTGGATTCATACATTGACCGCTAACCCCTTAGTGTTACATCCAAAACCTCTCAGCTCCTCGTCCTCGATGCGGGTCACATTTCCATTGACAGCGAGTTGGCAGACAAGGACCGCGTCAAGGACGTGCAGGCCAAGCGTGGGAGAGAGTACAGCGACGACGACTACAAGGAACTCGAGGACCTAATGTACGATCGCATACTCATCAGCCTGGACTCGACGCAGCTCCTCATGAGCGACGACGTGGATGAGGCGATGCAGGCACTCGAGAAGAAGGCGCATGGCCAGGGAGGCGACTTGCACATCCTTGAACGCATCAATATGTCGTTCACTGTCCAGAACGCTATTGTCAACGCACCTACGTTGACCAAATTCAAGATTGCTGGTAACCTGCCGGAACTGCAGCTTAACTTTTCTGATCGGAAATATCGTGCGTCCCTTCAAATTATGGACATGAGTTGACGGGACAGAAACACTCATGAAGTTTATCGACATTGCGATCCCTAACTTTGACGAAAGTGATCCAGAACCCGAGGGAGTAATCCCCATACCCTCAAAGCAGACAGCGACCACGTTCACTCGGCGGCCCATCGAGGAGTACACCCTTGACGAGACGGCGGCGGACGCCAAGTCTACCGCAGGTGATACCGTGGGCGACCAGTCCCTGGATGAAAAAAGCGGCGACCAGTTCTTCGAAGCGAATGACGATCAGACAGAGGTGCGTAAGTGTGCTGTCCCCCTCACTGACACATTCACAGGGAATGCGGGCGGAGCTTCAACACATTACGTTCGACTTCTCCTTCTCGGTCGGAAAGCTGCAGGCATCGCTGTTCCGCTCCACCTCGCCGACATCAGAGCGGGCGCTCGCCTACGCATCTCTGGAAGGCTTTGGGCTGTCGTTTGTGCAGCGCAAGTACGAAATGTCCGTAAACGTCTTCCTCCGCACCCTTATGCTGGCCATGATCGAGCAGGGTAACATGGCCGAACGGCCACTGATCTCGTCCGACGCCGTGGACGACTCAACAGACCATAAGCTGGTTCAGGTGCGATACTTGAAGGTGCAGAAGGAGTCACCAGACTTCTACAGCAAGCACGATGGGTTTGACACAACCATTGAGACCGACCTGTCGACGTTCAACATCACCCTATCACCAGAGCCGATTCTGTCCCTGTACGACTTTATCATGACGACGTTCACGTCCAAGGACAATGAGGCAGCGTCGCCGTCAGTCGACTCGGACCGCAAGTCAATCTCAGCGCTCAGCGATGGCACGGAGCCTGAGACGTCGCACGACAAGATGCGCATCAAGATCAAGCTCACGAGTGCGCAAGTATCGCTGGAGAATAATCACTTGCAGCTAGCACTGCTTAGCCTGCCGTCCGCTGATATTGTGCTCGTCATGCGCGCAAACACCTTGCGGGTTAGCGCCCGTCTCGGCAACCTGTCAATCACCGATACGACAGAAAGCGAGGTCGCCGTCCCTGCGTTCAAGAACTTGCTCACCATTGAGGGCGAGGAGCTCGCCGACTTTTCGTACGAGACGTACAACCCACGCGAGGCGTCGTTCCCAGGTTACGACTCGTCGGTTCACTTGCGTGCCGGATCGCTCAAGTTCACGTTCATCGAGAAGCCGATCCACGACTTGTGCGCGTGGGCGCTCAAGTTTGCGCGCATGAAGGCGGTGTATGACGCGGCGTCGCAGGCCGCTGTCGACCGCGTCTCAGAGGTGACGCGCATGCTGTATGACGTGGAGATCAAGACTCCCATTGTCGTATTCCCGCGTGACGGCCTCACCTCTCCAGACGTGCTGACAGTGCGCCTGGGTGAGATTGTCGCCAAGAACAAGTACCTGCAGGACGAAAACGACACGAGCATCATCGACGCAAGCCTACGCGGCGTCAATGTCGCGTCAGAGCTGCATCTCGAGCAGCAGAAGGCAGTGCTCCAGCTGATTGACGACGTAACGCTCAGTGGGAGCGTTAGGCAGACTGGAAACAGGGAGCATCATCGTGTTGACCCGCACCACGCGGACACGGAGGTGGGTAGGGAAGAGGTCTTTAGGTGGAGATCATCGGAACTAACGGCAGATCACGGCCGACATGTCGGACGTCAAGATGTCGCTCACGCAACGGCAATATGTACTCGTCATGGACGTGTTGGAGACGGTGCCTCGCGCCTTGGCGAGCCTGAATGAAGACGGGGAAGAGGAATCGGTACCACCGACGCCCCTCTCCATCTCCTCGCCGCCGACACCAGTTCCCGAGAGCGAGCCTTCGACGCCAGCGCACGAAACGGACCTCGCGCCCGAGCTCGTGCTCGCACCCCGCGGTGTAGATGGTGTCTGGACTTCCCTCGACTTTGAGTTCACCGTAAAGTCGATCGGACTTCAGGTGTACAATGCCGACGCCTTCGCGGAGGAAGACCTCGCCAAGCATAGTATTGCACGGTTCAACCTCATAAGCTCGCACCTGGCCTTCAAGTCGTTGTCCAACAGTGCGATGGAGCTCGAGTACACACTCAAGACACTCGCGTTCACATCGACGCGGTCGGGCAACTGTGCCTTTAGGGATATTGTACCACAGCTCGCTAACGAGGGAAACCAGATGTGAGCGACTGAAGCTAATGCCTTAACTGACATCAGCATGGTGCAGTACACAAAATCTGCCGACCAGAGCTCGCTTGCAATTGTCACCATCGACAGCCCGCGCTTTATCCTCGCGATCGAGCCTCTTGCAGCTCTGCTCGAGTTTGCTGTCGCTCCGTTTAAGAGCAACGCCGCCCCGCAGCCAGTCGAGGAAGACGATGGCATGGACCTTGTCGACGTGCAGCGGCCACCAGGATCGCTTTCTTATCGCATCGACATCGTGCACTCGACGGTCATTGTGCTCGCGGACGACACGAACCCGCGCACACAGGCCATCCAACTGTCCATCAATGAGATCCTCGTGTCGCAGAACAATGTGCTCACCCTCAAGGTCGATGAGCTCAGCATGTCGTTCGGCAGCATGGACAAGCCGGACGACCGCGTCAGTTTCCTCGACAACGTAGGCATGACGCTCTCACTCGACACATCGCGGCGCGGCGCACGGCAGATGACTGTTATTGATGTCGATATCCCTGTGCCGGTCATATTTCGCGCGTCGTTTGGCGATATTACCCTTATCCTTGACATTGTCAACAAGGCTTCCACCGCCGCAGCCAAGGCCATGGGCAATGAGGAGGCGGCGCCAGCACCACCAGAGACCAAGGTCAAACAGATCACGGACGCATCCGATGCTCTGACAGTCACAACCGGACCGACGACACTTGCGCCTCCAACGCGGGTGGTCGCGCCCTCGTCGCGCAAGGCATCAGCTGGTCGCCGCCGCGCGTCCTCCGCCGCCGCAAAAACCCGAGTTATCATCTCCAAGGAGCACCTCTCACTGCGTGTCAACGGCTTCCAGTTTGTGCTCGTTGGCGACGTACACGAGATGCCCATGGTGCACCTCTCCACTAATGAGTTCCTGTGCACCATCAACGACTGGTCGGGTGACCTCAAGATGGCGATGTCGCTCGTCACGTCGATTCGGTACTTCAACCTTTCCAACTCGTACTTTGAGCCGCTTATGGACCCGTGGAAGTTTGACCTCGAGGTCGCCCGCGAATCGACGGTCCCTGGATCGTCCCCGCTGAATGTCAAGCTTTCCGCGGATGAACGCTTGGAGCTCAGTTTGACATCTGCCTTCATTGAGCTTGGAATCACGTCGACGACCATATGGAGCAAGGAGGGTGACCGCGTCAAGGACCGAGGACCGGCAGCTCCCTTCCGTATCCGTAACCAGACCGGCATGACCATTGCGGTATGGCCCGAAAGCGACGACATCACGTCCATTCCATTCCACAAGCGCAAGGTACTTGTCGATGGCGCTGACATCCCCTGGTGGTTTGAGGACCGCCAGGCGCTGCGTGACAACGTGTCTGCCTTCCGTCACAACTCGTTTGGCCTCGAGCTGCCCGAGGCGCAGATCAAATGGGACCCCATTCGTGGCGTGTCTGTCGACCGAGAGGGCGAGCACGTCCTCAACCTCCGCCCGAGAATCGACAAAGTCACCTACCAGCTCATGTGCGACATTGAGCTCATCGACAACATCAAGGTCATTACGATTCGGTCGACGCTGGCGGTGGACAACCAGACCAGCTTGCCCGTGGAGATGGTTGTTGTTGACGCGCACGGCAAGGCATCTGGTGGCGTGATCAAGATTGATCCTGGGCAGCTTTTCCCTGTCCCCTTCGAAGCGGTGTACGAGAAGCGCTTCCGCCTGCGACCGCTACGCGGCTTTGGCTTCGACTATGGCTGGTCCACGCCATTGCATTGGCGCCAGCTGATCCAGCGCCCCATTCGCCCGATCAGCTGCAAGCACATGACACCCAAGGAGCCCGCGTTCTACTTCCAGGCACAAGCCAGCTTTGACGCCACGGATCCCTCGGCACGGATCTATCCCCGCATAACGCTGTCGTTGCGCGCGCCTGTCGAGCTCGAGAACCTGCTGCCGTACGATCTCAAGTTCCGCATCCATGACAAGGCGACAAGCATGAGCTCGTCCAACTTCCTCGTCAAGGGCGGCACGAGCCCGATCCACACAGTTGAACTGTCCCACCTATTGCTCCTCAGCGTCGCTCCGGAAGACACGCCGTTCAAGCAGAGCGAGTACGCAATCATTAACACGGACGACCCAGAGCTCCCCATCGAGGATCATTTCTATCTCACAGACCCAAAGGGTCTCAAGCTGCAGCTCAAGCTCCACTTCTACACCTTCCCGAACTCGGGCGGGGCGTTCAAGGTGCAGGTGTACAGCCCTTTCATCCTGCTCAACAAGACGGGTCTACCATTCGACCTGCTCGTGAAGTCGTACCTTGGCGGCCAAAGGGCGGTCGCAGGCCGCGACCAGTTTGCGACCGACTGCCAGAACGAAACTCCCACGCCGTTCATGTTCAGCTTCCCGAATGATGACCGACGGAACCGCCTCTTCCTTCGCGTTGCGGATTCGAAACTCTCGCAGCCGCTGTCTTTCGAGCCCGTTGCGGCTGACATGCAGATTGTCATGCCGAGTGAGAAGGGCGACAGAGACTACTATGTCGGCTTGTCGTATGCTGAAGGTCTCGGCAAGGTAGGAATATTGTGATCGTTGCGATTGCTCACTCTTCCACAGTACAAGTTGACAAAGGTGATTACCATCGCACCCCGTTTCCTTATCAAGAACACATTTTCCTACGCCATCCAAGTGCGACAGAACTCTGATCCCCGCCCCTTGGCTATCGTCAAGCCGGGGCAGCGTAAGCCAATCCGGTATCTCTCCAGCCGTGACCAGCTACAGCTTCGCATTGCCTTTGAGGGACCTGATGCCACCCTGGCATGGTCGGCGCCAATCAACATCTCCGACATTGGTCGCACCAACGTGACGCTCCGGCGGCATTCTGCGCGCGGGACCAAGACGTATCTCATGCGTATCGAGACACACCTTGAGGGTTCAAGCATCTTCCTCATCGTCTCGCGTGAGAAGGAGCCGTGGCCGTTCCGCCTTCAGAACAAGACCAACATCCCTTTCACTTTCCAGCAGCTGTACAACCCAGATGACGGCGCGGACCCCAGCGTGTTTGTCGAACGCGACCTCAATCCGGACCAGACTGTCGACTATACCTGGGACTGGCCCACGGCCAGGGAGAAGCGGATCACACTCAAGATCGGCAGCTTGACCCTTCCGAGACCAATTGATATGATGGCTATTGGTGTGCAGCCGCCGATCAAGATTCCTGTGAGTTATGAGAACGAGGGATTGTAGCTCACATGCCCAGGCACGTGGTCCAAACCAGCCATCCGCAACAATTTCTGTCGACGTGAGCGCGGATGGAAGCTCTCAGTTGCTCATCATCTCCAACTGGAGTGAGGAGCGTAGTGTGTACAAGCAAGTCTCAAAGCACGGTGCTCCTTCCTCTTCCACACCAACAAGTAGCATTGGCCCGTCCGACAGTAACGAAAGCCTCAGTGTTGGGTTCGAGGCCGAGGCCATGAACGACAGACTCAATCTCATAATCCAGATTGAACTCGAGGGCATTGGCCTCTCGGTCGTCACCAAGAAGCCGGACGAGCTGCTGTACATGTCGCTCCGCGGCCTGAAGCTGTCCTACCACGACTATGCCGCGCAATACAATATGTCGATTGATTGCAAGTGGATCCAGATCGACAACCAGCTGTTTGGTGGCCTGTTCCCCATCATCCTGTACCCAACAGTCGTGCCCAAGGACGGCAAGGAACTCGAGTCGCACCCGACGCTCCAGGCGATGTTCTCTGTGCTCAAGGATCAGAGTAAGTGCTGTTGGTTTGGGCGGTCCACTAACGCTCAGCACACGGTGTCGTGTACGTAAAGTACGCTTCTGTTCTCCTCCAGGCCATGACAGTCGAGCTCGACGAAGACTTTGTCATGGCTCTGATCGACTTTTCCAAATTCAAGGACGCGACCTGGCGCGAGGATACTAAGGACGTCTTGATCGAGTACCCCAAGGATATTCCGGAGCCGGACATCACAATCTCCAAGTCGGACATCTTCTTCGAGTCACTGCAACTCCAACCTGTCTCGCTTGAGCTGTCATTCATGCGCACAGATCGGGTCAACGTGGACGAAAAGGTATCGACGCGAAACCCATTCTACTATGCTCTGAACGCTCTGACAATGACCCTCGGTAACGTCAACGCTGCGCCAGTCAACTTCCGCGCGTTGTTCCTCGACAACGTGCGCCTCAGCGGCCAAGACCTGCAGGAGCGCATCATCCTACACTACCAGGAACAGGCGGTTGCGCAGATCTACCGTGTCCTTGGCTCAGCAGACTTCCTCGGTAACCCTGTTGGTCTCTTCAACAACATATCGTCCGGCTTCTCCGACTTCTTCTACGAGCCGTGGCAGGGCTTTGTTATGCACGGCAACAGGGATCTTGGCCTAGGTATCGCGCGCGGCGCGACCAGTCTGGCGCGCAAAACGGTTTTCGGCATCACGGACAGCATGACAAAGTTCACGAGCAGTATTGGCAAGGGTCTGAGCGCAGCGACACTTGACGCAGATTACCAGACGAAGCGCCGCATGACCCAGAAGCGCAACAAGCCCAAGCACGCGCTGTATGGTGTGGCGGCAGGTGCTTCTGCATTTGCCGACTCTGTCACTTCCGCATTTGAGGGTGTTGCATCCATGCCGATGGAGGGCGCAGAGAAGGGTGGGGCCGCTGGATTTGCCAAGGGTGTCGGAAAAGGTTTCGTTGGTCTCTTCACCAAACCTGCCGTTGGTCTGTTCGACTTCCTCTCCGCTTCGACAGAAGGTATTCGGAACACAACCACGGTCTTTGACTCGAACGACATTGACCGCGTTAGGCTGCCGCGGTTTATCGCAGCCGATGGCGTCCTGAGGCCATACTCCGCCCGCGATGCCCTCGGCCAGAGCTGGCTTAAGGACCTCGATGCCGGCACGTTCTTCAACGAGTCTTACGTCGCCCACCTCGACATCCCCGGTGACGACGCCGTCGCCATCCTATCGAGTAATAGGTTGCTCTTCGTGCAGCTACGGCGCATGCGCGTAATCTGGCAAGTGCCGTTCGACGAACTACAGTCACTGTCGCTCGAGAGCTCGGGCATCGCACTGACGCTGCGGGGCGGCACGCCTGGCCCGTTCCTGCCGATCGGGGAACAGACGGGGCGCGAATGGCTGTTCCGCAAGATTGCAAAGGTCGTCGAAGTGTACAACAAGAGCCATTCTCAGAGCGCAGAATAGAGAAATCCGGACCCTGCCACTCTGTATCTCCAAACCCACACATTTAGATACGGACCACCACCAAGCACCACTTCTTAATTCTTGCTTGAGGTGTTGTGAGTAAGTACCGTGCAGCAGTCAATAGATCATCAAATATATGCAATATTGGAATGCGTGGGCGCCGAAATGTGGAAGTCTGACGGGCGAGTGGTGAGGTGCTGTTGATTACTGCTCGGGTCCTCGCTCCTCAGGTTGTATTTGCATGGTAGGTAAACCAACCTGTCCTCTTGACTCCTGCCCACTTCTCTGAAACAGCCCGCTGGCCCATTGATTGACTTCTCACTTTTGCATTGACTGAGACTACACAACACTTCTTCATACTCTTATCCTGACGTTCACCTTACAGATTGAAGTCAATCACCTGCCTACCCTTGGTCTGGCTGGCCGCACACCGCGCTAGCGCAGCTGGGAACTCCTTGAACGGCAGCACGGTAACATGTTCCTTAACCTTACCAGCCTGGAGCAACTCGAGTGCATCCACCATGTCCGCGCGCGTCGTCACGAGAATGCCGCGGAACTGGATACCCTTGAAGCACGCCAGCGCTGGCTCACCGCCGAGAACGGCTGTGCCGACCGGCGGCAGGCCGACGGCGACAACAGAGCCGAGTGGACGAAGCACAGTGGGCGCGGCAGCGTACGCTTTGCCGTTGCCAGCGGCCACAATCGCCTGGATGGGAGTTAGCGGAGACACATTGCACTGTACCACTAAGCTTTGTCACTTACAGCATGCGCACCGAGGCCGTTAGTAAGCTTCTGGACTTCGGCAGGAAGAGCGTCGGCCTTAGTGACGCTCAGGTCGATGTACGTTTCCGCGCCTGCATTGGTGATTGTCTCGGTCTTGTCGGCGCCAAGGTCGACGCCAATCGTGCGGTACCCTCGCGCCTTGCAGAACTGAACGACCATGTGGCCCTGGGAAGAGTGAGCTAACTAGGTTTCGAGGCTGGTAGGCGCTTCTCTTCCAGACTCCACACTTGAGACTCACGACACCTCCACCCGCACCAAAGACAACGACCGTCTGTCCAGGCTTGCACTCTGTCGCCTTGACCGCAGTGTACGCCGTACCGCCCGAACACATGAAGGGAGCGAGCTGCTCGTACGGGACGTTGTCCGGGAGCTTGATAGCCCACTGCGCCTTCACGATGGGGTACTGCGTGTATGTACCGTTGACGTGCACGGCCGTGTAGGTGTCATTGAGGCAGAGGGTCTCATCTGGACATGTCAGGTCCATAAGACTACTGGTGAGGAGCGTCGCGGCCTGCTCGCTTTCATTTTCAACTCACGTCCACTGAGGCAATACTCGCACTTCTCGCATGTCGACGCGATGGGCGTGATGCCGACGCGGTCACCGACCTTCCAGCCTGTGACACCTGGGCCCACCTTGGCGACAACGCCTGCGCCCTCATGGCCAGTGCAGTCGATACCGTCCTGTGGGAGCATACGCCAGTCGCCGCAGATGTAGTCTGGAATATGATCAACATGGGGCTTGTACAGCAGCTCTCACGGTGGTCGCTTTGGCAAATGCCGCTCATCTTGAGCTCGCAGAGGAGCTCGCCCTCTCCCGGCTCCGGGACGGGGTAGTCCTCGCGGGGAACGAGCTTGTACTACAGTGATCAGCAGATATCCCACTGACCCGAGGGTTAGGGTTTGATAGCAATCTAGTGCTTAGGACTCACGTTGGGGCCGAGGTTGACTGCGGGAGCAGCACGGCAGGTCTTGGGGACGTCGACAGTCATGCTGGAGAACAAGTATACTAGAGGTGAGGCGATGGGAAACGGTTAGTCCTGGGAGGTCTAGTTATAATCCAGTTGTGCAACTGTTTGTGGGGATGTATAGGAACACCAGGTACCCGGTTCATGACCGATGGCCGGAGTACTAGGGAGTACCAGGCGAAACAGTCGTGCGGCGATGGACCGCCCCGCATGACCATAGCAACGGTTACCTACCTGCACCCATCAGCAGAGTCACGGGACACCTGGACCGCGAATTGCCCCGACGTGTAGCCTCGGCGGCAGGCACGTAGTCCGGGTAAGCCGCGGCCGACGACTATGGGTAGGCGAGCGTTCGCTCGACGGAATCCAAGTTCATTCTAATATTATTGTCAGGATCCTGGAGAGGTGGACTGAGATGGTTTCCTGCTCACTCAGAGCTCAGGCCTTGCACTTGAAGAAAGGCTGGGGATTGAGACGCCGCCAACTGTTTGACCAGGGACTAAACAACACTTGGTAGCGTACGGAGGGGCGCCGGAACTGGGCGACAAGTGATACGCGACGCTGACCCGTCCGTTTGAAGGCAATGACTGTGGCCCTAGTGGACAGTCACATGATGACTCGAGCGGCTGGCCGAGCTTAAGCAAGGGACAGTGGGAGCCCGCGGGTATGAGGGTTGCAATACGCGTCGGGTTCGGAACCGGCAATGTGATCGGCAAATAATGCTTATCTCGGCTACTCAATCCCCATCATGTTGGACTTGGTTGGTATGTTGAGGTCTCTGTTCAGAGACTGCGATTGGAGCAGTCCATACCGTCTCCAAAGCAGACGCAGTATTCTGCCTCAGGTAGAGGAAAGGAATATTGTATTGCTCAGCTTGTACATTTGCACCCGTACAATGCCGCTCACGCCCGTTCTGCGTGTGGGCAAAATACCATAGCATCATATCTTCTCCGCCGTATCACTCTTCTCCAGAACCACCTCAGGGATAACGTTATGGCAATCGTGCCTTTGGGGAGCCGATTTGGGGCGACCATGGCGGGGTAGAGAATAGGTCCACAGAAGGTGAACAGAACCGATGATGCCCCCCGTTCATTGCGTACAAGGTTACTGCACGTGCAGCGGGTCGCCACTTTTGATAATAGCACACTATGGTCACGTGACATAAAGTCATGAGGATCAGGCGAACCCGCGGCGACCCATGGGGTACCCCGCGCCGACCTTACACGACATCTCTGGAGCTCCCAAAAGTCAGCTTTCTGAAGAAGTGGCATCTGGGGCACCAAGTGGTGTCCCCCCACAATATCATCGAATTGATATGACCTAACTAGAAAACAACTTCCGCGTTGCTGAGCCGGCACCCGGTCGTATGGGCGCGCCTTTGGCAGGCTTTCAGCAATGATGCGCTATCCGACGAAGCTCCGCGTCTTGCAAAAACAATGGTGGAATGGGGAACGCGAGCGTTGTAACACTTCTGGGACACCGATACGTCGTCCTCGCCACCCTTGATGCGCGTCATAACACCGCTCTCCTCGGGGGCGCCGCAGCCGAGGTTAAAGACTAAGCTGTCATCGCGAGCGCTTCCCACTCGTTCTCGTGCAGCATTAACCGGATCCCGTGGTTGCTTACGCAACTCAAGAAGTTGGAAATGTCATCACAGAGGTGCTATCGCCATCTTCGCTGTAAACGGATTGGCGTCCAGGGTCAGTGCTGGTCGTAATGGTGAGGCCCCTGGTTTGGCAGCCGTCTCGGCGCAGCCGACGTGGTAGCAGAGGTGGCCGAGCAGACGACAGTCTGGAAGCCGGTGAGGTCGTTAGGCGGTTCACGGACGAACACTTCAAACTCCTTGAGGAGATTAAGCCAGGCTTGGTTGATGCCTGCGCAGCAGCACTCACGCTTCTGGATGGTGGATGCGGCGAAGGTGACAGCCCGATCGACAGGAAGGACAATCCGAAGTACACTATGGGCGAGTCGGGAATTAGTCTTGATCTTGGAGGGGCCACTTCCACTTCTTTTGTATCTTTATAATAGGGGCAAGACGCAATATTGCGAGTAGGTCCCAACTGAAGTCTCCAAAACCCTCCCGATATGTAAATGGTGTCGAAAACGTCCAGCGTGGACCTGGACGAGGAGCCAGGAAATGGTGGAGAGTTAGGTCGGTCTTTAGACGATGGCGACCATGCCTCACAATCTAATCATTACCCCGTTACGGTTACGAACCTTGCTAGCATCGTACTACCTCTTGTCATTCTACCTGGTACGTTCCAGCCAACCTCAATAACGAGAGGGTATAAGGAGCCACTTCCCTTGTAAGAATAAGCTTCAGTGCATAAAACCGACATCTGCCGAAGAGTTATTATGGTGGGGGTAGACCCTATACAGTTTGCAGTCCTTGACCGTCATCGCCTATATGAGATCCAGACAGCGAGAATATGGACAGGCTGCCTGATCTATTCTATGCATGCAGAAGGCAGCATAAGAACCTATCTATATTATATACCCCCAGAATAATACTAAGGGTCACCTGCACATTAAATCGCCCACTCTGACAAATCTTCGCCTTCAGCGATGAACGCCTTGTCCACTGCAGCCACCGATCCCTCACACAGTGGGCAGACGGCCGCAATCAGCTCATCCAGCTCCTTACGCACAATCTCGAGGCGGGCGGCCTCCTGCGGATCATAGCGTTTCTTCTTTGAGCCGACGCCGACGCCAACACCGGCACCAACCACCGAGACGGCCTGCGCCAGGGTGTCGGGGATGATAAGCTCGCGCAACCTGTCGCCAGCAGCAGCCAGTGTTTGCCGTCCCGGGACTGCACGGAGGAAATCGACTGCGGAGGGGCTCTCAGTTCGCTTCGGGGTACCAGGGTGAAAGTGGGAGGAGAGTAGTGTGCGTGATCCGGAGTCGGACGAGTGGGAGAGGAGCTCGTTCTGCATGTGCAGCAAGCGCCGTAACGATGGCGCGGGGAGATACTCGGTTGCCTGGATGTCAATTGTTGCCGGTTATCTCAGGAGCTCACCAATGTGACAAGACAATCGGCGTGGAAGGCGTGTTGGCAGGGGAAGACGTAAAACTGGCGACTCGTGATTCCCACACCACAGTGCCAACATTTGTCGGTTGGCTCGATGGCAACAAAGCGCGTGGCCAGGGCCGCAATGTCCCGCTTTATCGACTCCGCTGATTGGGTCGCCTCCACCATCTCCAACTTGAGGTCGTCAATGCGTGCAGAATAGTCCTCGAGCGCATTACAGATCTCCGTCTTAAAATCGTCGATGACGACAAAGTCAGGGAAGAATGGCAGAATGTCCTCGATCTTGACGAGATCAGTGGATTCCAAGAACTTCATCGCGCTCTTGATGTCGCCCTTCTCCTGCACAACATATCGGGCGATCTTTAGCCAGAGCTTCTTGCGGAGTGGCTCGTCATCCTCGGGCTTGTCGGCATTGATCTTGGCGAGCTCAAGGTCGCCCTTCTCCAAGGCGAGGTCAACACTGCTCTCATACAGTCCCATGCGGGAGTAGATGTAAACGCAGGGTTGGATTCGCCCATGAGACTTGCACAGACGCAGGGCGTAGTCCAGATCGTAGTATGGCTTTTCGGTGATGGGGTCATCAGGACAGGACGAAAGGAAGCGGAGTAGTGGTCCATCATCCGCATCCGAATCGGAGGCGTACAGCGTCAAAAGGAGGTTGTAAATGGTAGAGTCGGATGATCCCAGCCTCTGGATGGCATGTTCGAGGTAGCGGACGGCCTGGTTGGTCGGCAGCGGCTCGGCCCTTTGCTGAAGCAGGGCCGGGATAAGCCGTCGTGGGACTAGTGCCGTCTGCTTCATCCACGCATCAACGGTAGCTGTTGGCGCGTTGCGCATGAGCAGTGTGGCGAAGCGGTAGTACAAGTCCACAGAGTCTTGTCGACTGAGGACCTCGATGGCTTTGGTCCACTCCTCCTCGGTCACCCAGTGCTCAACGACCTTGGCGTGGTCTCTGTTAAGCTCCGCAAAGTAGATATAAAGATCCGTTCGGCCGTGGCCGAGGATGAGCTCATAGACGACGCTGGGTTCCAGGTTGGCCTTGTAGTCCTTCATAAACGTTCTGAGATCGTCTTCCACCATCTCGCGCTCCATCGTCAGGTTTTGCACGTCGGTCGTTGCAGACTCGGCCGCGACGAGGTCCTCGAGGGTGTTGCATTTGCTGAGGTAAATCTCAAGCAACCAAGTGGCGATCATCATCCGTTGGGTGAGATCCTTCTTATCGAGCTTGTCTAGCCGGCTGAGAAGATACGCTCGAAGGGCATCGCGCTCATCGGCGTCAACAAAGCGTAGCGTGACGTATTCAAAGCTTTTGGTAGATTCGGCATACGACCTGGCGGCGAGCATGTACTTGCCCTCGTCAAAGAGTGCGTCACCCTGGCGAGCATGAATAATGTCGCGTTGGGCGGGAGTCGTGGCAAAAGAAAGGGCATCGGGAAACGAGCCCTTCTCGAGCTTTGCGCGCCAAACGTCGCGCTCCTCGTCCTTGACGACCACCTCAAGAATATACTGCTGTGTGTAGATCCAGTAGGTTTGGGATACTGGGTCGGCAGAGATGCCGAGAGCGGTTTCACCGTGCGCCTCATATGTCAGATTCTGTCCAAACTCAATTGCACTTACCAAAGGAAGAGGCTCATCCCACACAATCTTCTCGCTTTCTCGTGCAACGGCAACGATGCGATCGGGATAAAGGAAAAGCCAATGCCACTGTGTAATGACCATGGAGAGCGGGAAAGGGGCGGAGGAAGGGGAGGGGCCAGTTCGGTTGAAGCTAGGGGTCTCTGGTTCAGGTGCTGGAGGGTACGAGAGGAGAGCCGGTTTGTAGAGAATATCAGGCGTAGCCTTGCTAGAGAGGGGTGAGTGGTACAGGCCCTGTGCCGTTTCCCAAGCGATTGACGACGGAACGCCAGCTGCTGAGCTGTACACGTTCAGCTCGGAGGACGGAGGGTTGCCTGGCAGCTCCAGAAGCTTTGGCGCACCCTCACGGACCGGCTTGAACACCTCCTCTGCCCATCCTCCGTTCTTCCCTCCGAGAGACGTCGATGACACTGGGCCTTGGATTTCGAAAATCCTGTCCTTGGTGGTGACGACGACCCACGCCCGCTTGCCATCCCCCTTGCTCCAGAAGCCAACCGCAAGACCCTTGATAGGCTCAACGTCCGGCACCGTGTACACGGTCTGCAGATCGCGCTCAATTTGTTTGCCCAAGGGAAGGTTGACTTTGAAGATGTCGTCTGTAGGAGGCAGGGGGAGGGAGAGAACATTTCCTGCCGATGTGCCGAGGAGGACTTCCGCCGTGGGCGGGTCGGTTCGAGATGCGTCATCGCGTGCAACTGGGGACCATGCAACGGCGGTAATGGTCTGCTTCAAACGAAGCGCCCGCGGCCTCTTTGACTGAGTGGAAGGATTCCCCGGTGTCACTGGCAAATAGAACGCATCGCCAGTACTCGTGGTCACAATGAGATGCCGGGCCGTCGGGTCGGCATAGAGCGCACTGATGGTCACATGACGATTTCCGCCTTGGCTTTTGTCGTGCGCCGGCCTGGGCAAGTCGACCGTGATAAGGTCCTGCGTGTTGTTGAGGTCGATGATAACAATGGTGAGTGGGTGAGCAGCGAGGAAGAGAACGTTGTTGGAGGACACGAGCGACGTGATGTTGGATGGGGGCTGGTACTGCACGACAGTGAGGGAGAAGAGCGGCGGCAGCGCTGCCGTCGTGCGTGACGACGGCACGAACCCTGTTTCTAACTACGGCGGTTAGCCGAAATCAGACAATGGGAAACTAACAGCTCGCACGAGAGGGGACACCTCGTCGCCGACGTTCTGGTCCGTCTCGAAACCCTCGAACTCGACTCCGGAGAGGGCGCCAGCGGCGTCCGCAACGCCCACATATCCTGAGGCTGACGGGCCGCCCGAGTGCTCGACGACTTGGCTGGTCAGTACCTTTCGGATTGCAGTTAGGGACTCACAATCGTCGAGCATGGACATGATGGTAGGATGTGTGTGATGTTGGAGAGCGAGATTGTCAACTAGATTCATGATCTGGTACAGACACTGCGTAACGTCACTGGACATGCAGTGACGCAGCTGGGCCATCACTGATTGCAGGCCTAATCGTGTGACAAAGGCGCATTTGAACTTTGCAGGCCTCTCGAATTTGGCTCATAGTATTACGTAAACTCTCCTTAGATTGGCGTTCGGCCGTATTGGCCGCAAACATCGGGCAACTCCGAAAACTTCCTGCCGTCGCTAACGTCGTGTGCGGACGCGACTCGGCACCCTCGGCATGTCGAGCCTTTCGACGTTCGAACGCCGCTACCACTGCCGCCTTGTACTGCACTCCGTTCGGCTGATGGCACTTGTGATGCTTTCATCTTAGATCCGTCTCTCATTCGCGCGACTTCATCCGGACACATCCGTCCGAAGGGACATACCCGTTCCGCTGACTCGAGGTGGTGACCCATGGGGCATCAAGTGTCTCGGCATCGGACATTGCAGACCCCAAGAGAATAGAAATAGCCGCTGATTTTTCAGCATCCTCCATATCGACCAGGTATCGCAGCCAGACATCAGTGTGGCGACATACACAATGCCGACGACAGATATAGAGAAGTCGGCCGGGGCGCCTACCGACGCCGACACACTCGCGACAGATGCGACGTCTGTGGACGGCGACCACGTCTACCCAGCGGGCTCAGGGGTGGACGTGTTGTCGCTCCCGCCGCTCAAGGAACAATCGACTGTGCTCTCAACACGTTCGGCGCGCGATGCGCTGCGCACCCTCGAGACGTTTGAGAGCTCGCCCGACAATCCGCGCAACTGGTCGAGCGGGCGCAAGTGGCGCACCACACTTACGGTCGCCGTGACCGGTTTCCTGAGCACGTTTGGCTCGAGTGTCGCTGTGCCCGGCATACACAAGTCGATGGAAGAGTTTGGCTATAGCAACAACAAGATTGGTGTTCTCGTCACAGCATGCTATGTGCTCGGCATGGGGATCGGGCCGTTCTTGTTCTCCCCCGTCTCCGAGTTGTATGGACGGCAGGTGGCGTACCAGACTGCCGAGACATGCTTCGTGCTCTTCTGCATTGGAACGGCTCTTTCAAACAAGTGCGCCATTGCACCAAGACTGTTGCGCTTACGTCTCAGCATGGTTACCCTCATCATCCTCCGACTATTCTGCGGAATGTTCGCGTCAGTTGGACCTTCATTAGGAGTTGCGACATGTGCCGACGTAAGTCTGGATCGGGTGCTCTTGGTCATTTCTTCATGCCAGCCACGGCGTTACCTCCACCCACCGGCAGGTCTCCCACATGTCCGCTGACGCAGAACAGGTCTTTGCGCCACACGAACGCGGCCGGCCCGTAAGCATATACGCTCTCGGTCCAATGGCGGGGCCAGTGCTGGGCCCGATGCTCGGGTATTGGATCCTGTTCGCCGGCTGGCGGTGGATTTACTGGACTCTCGCGATCCTGGCGGCGATTAACTGGGTCCTCCTCGTTTCCTTCACTCAGGAGACCTATGCGCCGTAGGTGTTGTCAATCGATTCACGGCCTTCACGCGGCCACTAACACCCGCAGGGTGATCCACAAGAAGCTGCAGTACCTTATTGTGCACCCGCGGCGCGACCCAGCCAACTGGATTGAGCGCCTCTCCCCCCGACGCATCGTGCATGACCTGGGCTGGATGGGCGCCATGGTCTCGAGGGACGAGATGCGCTCAGTCTTCGGCAAGGCCTTTTCGCGCCCGCCGCGCCTCCTCTTTACCAACCCCGTCTGCGCCACCTTCGCGATCTACTACGCGTACATCTACGGAATCATCTACGTGTTCCTCGTGTCCGTCTCGCTACTGTTTGGGTCACCGCCTGTGTCGGATCCCCGTCTGTTTGCGTACAACTGGCCACAGGCGACAATCGGGCTCGGGTACCTCAGCATGGCAGTCGGGTTTGGCATGTCGGCGCTCGTAGCTGCAACCCAGCAGGACAGGATCTACAAGTACCTCTCCCGTCGGTATGGGACGAATGGGGAACCGGAATACAGACTCGTCTTGACGCAAATAGGCATGATCGTCATGCCTATTGGGTTGCTACTCTTTGGTTGGACGGCTCACGCCCAAACGCACTGGATGGGTCCGCTCATCGGCCAAGTAATCATCGCGTTTGGTTTAATGCAAGCTTTCAATTCAATTCAGAACTACCTAGTAGACGCCTTCTATCCCTACTCGGCAGCCTCTGTTGGTGCGGCAACGGCTGTAAGTGTAGAAGAATGAGGAAACAAAAACGGGTCGTCGGCTGATTTGTGCAGATGAGATCTATCATTGCTTGCATCCTTCCCATCTTCTCTCCCCAGATGTTTGTCACTCTGGGCTGGGGCTGGGCAGACACATTACTTGCAGGTGTTGCAGCGATCGCTATACCTGCGCCATGGATTGTAGGTGTCCCAAGAAGAGAGACAAGGCAAAAAGGGAGTATTTCGAAAGCTGATAACAGATGTTCAAATACGGCCAACGCCTCCGCAAGCGATATGAGTTCAAGGGATAGAGTAGAGACGAGTTAGGAAGAGTACGTAGCAACAGGTATCACTATTCATTGTATAATAGCAATATTACATAGTCTGCATTAGCGCTCTTGCGTGTCGTACTCCGGACGCCACTCGTACTGGACCTGGATACTCTGGACTCTTCACTCTCGAGGTTGGGGACCCAACCCCTGGTCTTCTCACTCTCTGGCGTAGGACTTGAACTGTGTTCTCAACTGCAATACGCTCTTGAATTACAACCGGCGTTGACTTGCACTCCCGAACATTGAACGGGGGATGGTGGCGGACGGCCGAGAAACGACCGGAGATAGATGGGTTGGAATGAGGCCGTCTCCGCCCTGACAGATTAGTTTACGCTCCATTGAAACCAGAGCACCCCACTCACAGCCAAGAATCCGTCAAAGGCGAAGTTCTCCTTCGTCACACCCAGTTTGCGCTTCTTCTTCTTGTCAACGGCAGGCTTGGGGGTCATATCACCGTCCGAGCCGTCCTTCTCAACGCTGTTGCTCGCGCTACTCTCAACTAGCGGGGTCTACGGTCAGCCATGCGACGTCGACGCTGACGCACCTTAGACTGCTTGTCTTCCTCATCCGACTTCTCCTTCTTGGAACGCTTGACCTTTGTCTTAGGTAGTTCCTCGTCTTCCGATTCCAATGGACTCGTCTGGCGGTTAGCGCAAGAGCAATGGCTCAGAACATACCTTGCGGCGGACGCTAGAAGGCTTCTCCTTAGCTGGCGCCTTGGCGCGTTTGGCCTTCTTCTTTGGCGAACCGTCCCCGTCCATCGCTACGGCCTTCTTTCGACTCGCTTTGGGTGGTGACATCGCCTTGAATGCCGCCAACTCCTCCTGCGTTTGTCAGCACCAACTCGAGGTAGCGCAGCCCACCTCAATGCCAGCTAATCTAATCTGTTCCTGATTAGCCTGTTGGTACTTGGCCTTGAGCGTCTTTTCGCGTTCCTTGGATGTCTCCAGCTCAGCAAGCGCGTCCGCGGCCTCCTCGGCCTGCTTGGATGCTTCAGCCTTGGCAGCGCGGAGTTGAGCCTTGAGCTCGGCAACCAGTACAGACGTGCCGGAGGCGTCACCCTTCTTTTCATTCTCGGCATTCAGGCGCTCGATCTCCGCATTCTTGTCGGCAACGGAACTCTTCAGTGCGCGTTTCTGCTCGACCAGGTTGTTGATCGCCTCTTTAATCTCCTCCAGTTCTGCGTCTCGTTCCGCCAGAGTGTGGATGAGCATCCTCTCGTTCTCGCCCTGAGAGACCAGCTTGGAGTTCGACACCTGTGCAGCGGCCAATTCCTTCTCAAGATCCGTGATCTTGGCCTTGAGAGCGGCCGCTTCAGCACGAGAGCAATCCTCTGCAGAGGAGACCATAGCCTTGGTCTTGTTCTCGGCTGCACGCTGGTGAGCGAGCGATGTGTTCGCGGACTGCAGTTCTTCCTGTCTGTTAGTGCGAGTCACTCTCATTTCCACCAAAAGTCTTACCTCAAGCTCATCAATACGCCACTGCTTTTTCTCTAGTTCGGATGCAAGGTCAGCTGCGCGACTCTGGGCGAGTGTGATCTTGTGGCGGTGCACGACCTTGTCGATCCTGGACTGGATAGAGCGTTGCTTAAAGTCGAGACGCTCGAGCCCCAGCTCCGAGTTGGTAACAGCTACTCTGTCCTGGAGTACTTTCTCGTTGAGGTCCATCTTGGAGCGTCGTTAATTGACGGACAAAGGATATGGCTAAAGGAGCCTGAAGCAACTCACTTCGTCACGCATCCCTTCCAACTTCGTTCTCTCCATCTGGAGCTGGCCTTCGGCATGTGTCGCGTGCCTTTTAATCTGCGACAGCTCAAGCTTCATCTTGAGCATTTGTTGCTCGCGCTCCTCTAGGCGACGCTCGACAACGAGCATCTCTGCCCGGTGTTTCCGCTGATGGAATCAGCGATGGTCTCGCCAAACAGGGGTGCACGATTATGACGTACATCAGCGGTATGGTTTTTCCTAACCAGCTCCTGTACTTGCCCCTGCATGCTGTTGATGCGCGCTCTGACGGGAGCCGGGGTGCCGGGGTCATCAAGGTTCTCAGGTGGGGGCGAATATGTGAGCGCCGCCGCCGCCCGACGGCGGGGGATTCGGGTGGGCGTTGCAGCAGCGGAGGTAGTGGCTGACACAGTAGCCAGCCGCGTAGGTGTCGGAGCGGCAGGGGTTACCATGTCGATAGAAGGATGATGGCGCTCAGAATGGAAGATGGACGTGAAGGTGATGATGGAAGAGGAAGCCAAGGGCTGCTGTTTGTTTACCTTGGTGGTGACGATCTCCGTCCGGGTCATTGAACATTTTGATTCCGTTGATTTCTTGCCACCAACAAAAGAGAAAGCAACCGCGCCCAACTGCTGGTCGCGCCGCACCGTGTCCGAGATAGCGCGTCAACAACCGCTTGACCACAGCAAAACATGCATTGTCCAACAATAGTGTATATGTACATGGAGAGCTTATATGGCCTATAGGCGTGTACTAGGATGGAGGTTGCGCAGTGGATTAACAACGTGATTCTAGGTGGGCGGCAATGATGGCTCAGCCGTCCGATAAATATGTAGTATTATGGGGCGATGGGGTGCAGACATGGCGCTGGTGCCTCGAGAGGCCCCGCGGATGATGGTGAGGGGATGACAGGAGACAAGGAAGATATAGGCTCGACAGTTTGACAGGTGGAAGACGGCATATGGGGCTACTTCTTGCGCCGAGTGCCTGGGCCGCTTGCGTTGCCGTGTGTGCTGGTACGCTTCTGGCGCGTAGGCAGACGCACGCTCTGGTCGGCGAAGCGCTGGGTGAGCTCCGTGGTTGGCAAGACGCCGGGAAATCGCTTGGCAGAACTGGAGGTTAGATGCGCCGTCTTCCGACAGCCGTGAGGGGGACTCACTAAACAGTGAAAGGATTACTGAAGATCCTGGCCAGCATGTGCGTCGACTGGTCCTTAACGACGCCTGGGACACACAAGCTGCAGGTTAAAAAGAAGTGTGCGGACGTGAACGTACCTGGAAATGTCCGTGAGCGTGAAGCGAAGGCAAAACGTGCCCTCGGTCCGGATACCCAAGTCGTGCGCGAAGAAAAACAGACCAGGCTGCCCGTCCAGGCCCTTGAGGCGTTGACAAACGGCGCCCATAGAACCAACAAGGACGCGGCTGTAGTGAGAGCTCGAGGCCCGCTCTGCGTAAGCTTCAGGGTACAGCGGCCCGGAGCCGGGGTTTGGCGATACGTCCATGGTCGGCAAGCTGCCGTGGCTAGATATTGGAGACGGGACGTGCGTGAACAGTGGCCCGTGTGAGCTGCGTGGGCGCGAGGACTCTCCACCCGAAGACCACGGTCGGGGCTGTTCGCGGTCGGCATCGCCGGCCGTGTGTGGTCGGTCGCGTGAACCCAGGAAGGGAGGAGGCCCCCGCCAGCCACTTCCCTCAAGGGAAGCGCTGCTGGTGGTCGGGCGGTACGAGGAGGAGGCGTACTCTGAAGGGCCGTGCCTGCTGTAGGATGGATGCTCTGGTCCCCACCCACGCTGATCACTGCCAAGCGGAGGGGCAAGGCGCCCACCGGAATAAGGATCCCCATGACGGGACCCAGGCTCGTACCATCCTTCTCGTGATGGGAGGTCATATCCGCTCGTGGGCGAGGTGCCAGGGTAATGTCCACGGGAAAACACCTGTTCGTCTCGCTGTGGTGGAGACCAGATCGGAAGAGGAGCCGGCCCAGTCGCCAGCGGTGAAGAGTAGTGTCCGAAATGGGATGGGCTCTGTCGTCGGTGGTTTAGACGTCCTTGGACACAAGTCAGCACTGTGCATATACGCAAAGCACCGTGCACACACGCAAAGCACCGGGCACGCACACGAAGCACCGTGCACACATTTAAAGCACCGTGGACACACCCATCCACAACTCACCGTACGGCTCGGCTCCTTGCCAGAGGGCCGGCGGGGCGGAACGCATTGGTAAACGTCCAAACGTGTGTTGCGGTGAATCATAGGAATGGTGATGCGAGGAGGATGGCCGAGATGCAGCGTGTGTAAAGAGTGAGTACTGGTCCTGTCGGGCTCCAGGATGCATAACGATGCTGCGCTGTTGCGTGCAATCCGCATTCCACAGATCCACCATGATGATGAACCGGTGGAAGTCGACGGCACTAAGTTGGAGTCAGCGATCAACCAAAAACACCAGATACCTGGTGCACTACCTACAGGGGAGAGATGGCGTTGCCTAGCTGGTCAAAGATGCGGAGCTGGACAATCGGAGGAGGAGATAGGGGACGGCGATCCTGCACGACGTCAGCCAAGGAAAGAAACAACGGCGTGTGACATAAGATCCAAATCGGGTACTTGCCTTATCACCAAAGCCACACGCTCGCGCACGTTGTGGGTGCTGGATGACTTCGAGGACATAGGTACTACGTCTGTTAGCCCTCGTCACTGTGGTTGGGATGGTCTTACAGTTCCTTCCCAGACACATCCAAACTCTCGCCAAGTACGCTGCTGGACAGCTCGCGAGGCTCGGTGGCATCATCGCCAGTCTCCTCCAGCTCATCAGAATCATCTTGCCCATCGTCGCTGAATTCATCAGAGAGCTCGTTCGGGCTCCGGCTGCCGGTCCGCTCGGAGCGGGGCGTGCTGCGCTTGGTGGACCAAACTGGGCGCGTCACTGCTCGTGTGGGCAGTGGCGACACTCGACGACCGGTGCTGGAAGATGGCTTATCGTCGACGCCCAGTGCCAGCCCCGTCTGGCTCTGGCTCGGCTCTTTGTGGTCAGGCGGATCGGAGGACCGTCGTCCTGACGACATGGTTGCTGTTATATCGAGGCGAGGCGCCGGGCAGCGTGCCCAGGCGTCTCAGCGGGGTGAAATCGGGGGCAGGGAGCGAAAGTGGTCGCCCGAGTGCGGGTGAAATGATGGATGAAGGCGGATGGGTTTATCTCAACGCTGATGGATTTTGTGTCGTGGTGGGAACAGTAACGGTGGCGAACGTATTGCCAACGGGTATGGGTGGGAATATGGACATTGAATGATGGAAGAGAGATGTATGGATCAAGGTCTTGTCAGCTCAACGAGGCCACAATGTGTAAACTGGGACGAGGAAGCATCTTGCCGCCTCGCGAGCTTGAGAGCACGAGTGGGTTGGCTCTTGCGGAATCCAAACGCTCGCTCGGCGGTGAGCCTGGTGGTAGCAAGGGACGGAAAAAAAGGTGGGAAGTCGAGGTTAGCAGGAGCCTGGAGCCAGCCTCGCAACAATAAAGCTGGACATGCTGGCGACTCTAAAAGCTTGTTCCTGGTTGTTGTTGTTGCTCTCCGTGTACGCACATGGCGGGGCAGGACGGCGAGCGAGGGGCAACGTGGGTCGCTCAAGTCTCCGTTGCCCTGTATCACAGTGGCCACAGGGGCAACTAGCGTTCCACGACCAGCTTGCGTTTCGCCTTTGCTCCTCTCTTCCACCACACGACCAGGAGCCCAGGAGGACCAGTGGACCCTTTGGCCCCCGCCGAAGATCACCCATCTGCCGGCATCGCCGGCTCTCGGCCTGACTCACCAGCCCGCGGCCCGACCCTTGCTAGCACCCCGCCCCCTCCGGCCTCGCCAATCCCAATCTCGGGTCTGCTCACCCCCTCCCGAAACTGACCGTTGACAAGACCGAACTCTGTTTACCCTCGCAGTTCCACAGGCACCAGCCGCTCGGTCACGGGTCAGGTGCATCGTGCCGGGCGGGCAGGTGTCCGTGCGCCTGCTCCTCCCCCTGACCAGACCCAAACGTGTCTGCCAGCCTCTCGTCGTCCTCCCTTGCACTAACATGGGCCGAGTTCCCAGGATCCTCCAACCCAAACGCTTTTATTGACCAACGAGCAAGGGGCGCACACTCACAAAGTCAACAGCGGCCGGCCCAGTCTGTAGGAACGCCACTTTTCAAGTTGCCGAAACGGAGATCCAGCTGGCTGATCGGGGCTGGCCAGGCCAGAGACGACGGACGACCGTAGTGATGATGCAATATCTCCGCGCTAGCGAAACGTACGGCTGGTTTCCCGCACACCGTGCCGGCAAGGTCGTTGATTTGCCCTGTCTGCTGTTGGGGGGGGGGGGGGGGGGGGGCGGGGTGGGGGGGGGGGGGGGGGGGGGGGGTAGGGGGCGCTCCTCACCACGAAGCCCCCTCAAAACGGAGTTTTGAGCGGACGATTGGTGGCGAGCAAAGCAAGATTTGTGTCGTTGATAAGCTGATGCCTACTTGAGGCGAGAGCGAGGGCCGAGTGACTGTAAACGTCGATGACGCGTAGGCCAGACCCCGTCCTGATTGAACTTTGAAAGCGAGCCAGCTCGGCGGAAGAATGATGGAGGGGGCAAGAAACGACGACGTGAAAACGCGAGTTTGGAATGCGATCCTATTAATACGGAGAGGAATGTCAGCGCGTAGAAGGGAGAGCTGGAACGAAGCAATCCCCACCGGGGAAAGAGACCCAGAAGCGTAGCACAGCACAACCTTGAGCTCTTGAGCAGGATGGGCCAACCCAGTTACTCGACGTCCGCGCGTCACGCCGCATGTCCTGCAGACGTCTTCAAGGACGCTTTGTCGAGGACGATCAAGGTTCCCTGGGGTTGATCTCCAAGTGTCATGACCACCCACCCGCATCGCCCATCCACACCCTCCCCACACCATACACGGCCACTGCAGAGGGCCCATCTGCCGCAGGGAAGCAGAACTCTGCAGCAAAAGTGCTTCTTGGCCTTGGCCGCAAATGTGCGCCTCCTCAACCCCGGTGGATGTCGTTGTCCAGTTTCGTGATATGTGCCACACTCGACAGGGTCAAGCCAGCAGATCACCCGAGTCACTCAGGGGCAATGATAAACAGCCGAGGCAACTGGTGGCGCCGGACGCGTTGCGATGCGGCCGCGACGCACATGCTCGAGCGCGAGAGAGCATGGCTACACATCTCGAGCATAAACGTCATCTTGTGGCTGCCAAGGTCATGTCGACAAACGGTCATTACCGAGGCAGTCTGGTCCCCTTCGCTTCTTGGAGATAACGACAGAGGCCCCGTCTTCCCACCAGCAATGCGGCATGACCACTTGCCCAACTTGGCCAACTCCGAACACTGGAATCACTGCATTCGCCCCAAAACCATTCAATGCTCGCGTGCGAGGATAGTCTCAATCCAGCAGAGTAATTGAACAACTCACAGGTGGAGGGCAAGGCCGAAAGGGCCAGAAGGGTCACCCAGTGGAACGACCTACTAGCAAGAGCAGTGACGAGCCGTTCGGCGGCGACAGGGAACAGGTCCCGTTGTCCAGACGTCTTGTATACCGGACACAGTCTTGCTGCAAAAAATGCGCGTTGAATGCGTTGACGTTTGGAGCAGCCGGTGTGAAGAATGAGGTGAGCAGAAGGTTAGAACTGAGAGCGTATGAGGGATGTGGTGCCCAATTGTTACTCACCTGTTGAACGTAAACGAACGAAACGTCTAGCGAAATGCCTCGCTTGGCACAGCACTTGACAATAGTGTACCTCACCAGATGTCAAAATGCTGATTAGCTACCGGAGATCTGGAAGGCGCGTCTCCCTGTGGAAGCTCGTTCCGCTCGACTCTATGTCCGGAGCAGACGACAGGGAACGGCAGCCTCGGTAGCAACGTTCATGCGCCCGCTGCTTCTATCTTGCATATCATGTGGGTACTGTACATTCGGCTCGCCTGAGCCGAGGAGCGTCTCAAGATTAAGAAGGTTACGCAATGCTACCCTTAGTATTGTGTGGTTCCCGCGCGCTCCGTCTGTCAGCGTCCCCACTGGCAACTGTTCCTCACGTGCGTTTATTGTTGTGACAGCCTTGCTTTGTTCTATCACGGCACCTTAGTCTTGTCGGTTATCGGTGGGCATCACAGCAGAGCAGAGGCAACAGCAGCCGGGACCATGGCCGGATCCTCCGGCTGCCCGGAGTGTAACTTAAAACCGCTGCCATCCAGAGCCGGCAAATAGCCGCTTGGCGACGAGCACGGCTTGCTGGATCGCTAGCAAGTAACTGTGACTGCACGCCTTCGTAACCTCCGCCCCTTGTGCCCTCTCTGCTGTACGACGTGTACGTTATCCTAGGTAGGATTAGGTTGGGCCAGGTCCTGGTTCCTGCGTATGGGGCAGGGCACTAGAAAACAGTGCTCTTTGCAACACGCAAATGTGTCGCTTCGGAGAGGACAAGGCCTCCGCAGCAGCAGGCATGATCGCAGTGTCCGACGGATGGAAACTTTCCGGACGGGAAGCCGCGAGCTCGCTGACGCCATCGCTCGCTGTGGATCACAGCGGCCACAAGCTCTGAAACATTGCGCCACATCGATACAGCCCGTCTGCGCTTTCGGCATCGTTTGTGGATCAGTGTCGATCCCAGCACCGGTGTATGGACAGGTTGCAGACAAGTTACACCAAGTTGTAGGTACGGTGCACGCCATGCCAGCCTCCTTCACAGCCATCCGGCCCTCCTGATGCCGAGAATCCTGCGTAGTCACTAATTCCATGGGCTTGGAACAGTTGCGTTGTACCGTACATCCCGTGTGCTTCCTCTCCTTGACCGAACAACCCGTCGCTCGTGAAGGCCTCTAGCCCCCAGCGTCCAGCGGAGATGCCTGATTCGGAAGGTATCCCCAGTACCACCTACCCCGCAGCGCGGATCGACCCCTGGCGTTACCACGGTACGACCAGCTGGAATTCTTCAATCACAGTGACGCCATGTGCTCCCGCAAACGACCACCCCATGCCGAGACTCAACTCGGCTCTCTTGCAACCATGTCGGTATCTCCCGTCCACTAAACGAAATCCTCACGTAGCGATGTTTGGCGGGAATGCAGCCTGGGAGCCGCCCAGGGGACATTGTCCTGACCTTCGCAGGGTGAGTTAAGCCTGGGCGACCGTTTGTACCTGGCGCAGAAACTTTGTTCTTAAAAACCAGGTGACATGGCATATGTCAACGGGACTGATCCAGCCCTCTGACGCTGGGCGCCGGGGGGTTGCGTCGAGGTCGACCTAAGGAAACAGTCGGTCGGTTCTGAATATTTCTGCCTCGAGAGGAAAGAGAATATGGTGAACCAGCAGTCAACGCTCCAGCGCTTCGGCTGGGCAGCACCTGGTGTTGATGGTTCCGTTCAGTTCGAACGCTTTCGTTTATGGGCGACCATCTGCAGGCGATGACTGGGGCAGCCGAGGCCTCATGGTTTTTGGTGCCCATGGCGTCATGCTTGCCCCAGGGTCTGTGGCGTTTCACTTGTCAGCGGAACTGTATGGCCTCCGTGTGAGACCTATCGAGGCGGCATCCGCTCCAGCGTTGTGGGCCGTCGACGGCATGCCGTCACTGCCTGCAGGCCGGGAATATAGCTGATCACGTCGCTTACATTTACGTGGCGGGCCGTCTGCGCCGCCCCGTCGGACTGCTGCAGGCGTGTACAGCAAGTATTCGTCGTCCGTCACCCGCTTTTGGGCCACACGCCAGCACGCCGGCACGCTTGCACACTCGCACTCCCCGCCAGCTCCGTAGGTTTCATTCACCGGTTGCAGCGTTTGGAAAGTGAACTTCGTACGCCCGTTTTGTTTGGACAGGTAGCATCTCTCTCGGCATTTGCGTGAACAAGCTCTACAATTTGTGCTTTAGCCAACGGGAACTTGGCGAGTGCCCCGGGATCCCTCGACTCCGATGCGGGGTCTGCCCTTGCCGCGCGTCGTCGACGGCGACGATCTAGGCGGAGGTGATGAGCTTATCGCTTGTCTGACGACCGGGGCGGAGGGGAATGGCGGGTCAGCCCATAGTCTCGTCTGCTCACCGGTGGTTAAGGAACGACCGGGACGGTTTAAAATAGTCATAGGTTTTACATGACGTGGAACCATAACTACTGACCCAAAAGAGAAGGCTACCATTCAAATTGCTCCAGCGACCGACTTCCGACGGGTCTTTCTCTCGGTCTCTCGAGATGCCGAGGTTGACAGCGACGACGAGGGAGCTTGTTTCCCTCAGCACAACGCTACCCAGCATTCATGTCGACATGTTACAGTTCCCTGGAGTAGGTCAATGCTGTCATTTCAGTTGTCTGGAATACAGGTCGATAAACGCCTCTTCCATTTCGAACACCGGAGTGGCAGTGCCAGCATTGTCGGCCAAGCGTGGCGCCTCAGTGGGCATACAAACACTTAAGGTAGATGTTCGACTGTCGATCGTGCGAACGGAGCAACGGTCTTGTAAGTGCCTATTTGTTTGAGGGGAGTAGTAGTGTCTGGGTCGCACGGAGAAGGGAGAGGGGGGAGGGAGCACCGAGGGGCTCCAGTCGCGACTAGTTGGGGTGGTTCATCATCGCCTCCTATCTGGTCGATTGTTTCCAACCCTCGTCCCACTGCAGAAAATGACAAGGGGTCGAAGACGTCCGCCACTGCTGCCCTTGGGACCATGGGAGTCCATTACAGAAATGTGAGTGGTGCGAAGACGAAAGTTTGAGACTCGCCGTCAGAGGTTGACCACAATGCCAACGCCAAGCGAGACGTTTGTGAGCGATGCCTGTGGTCAGCGGCTCCTCTTGAAGGATCTCACAATTTGTGACTTGTCTGGGGAAGGCATAACCAATGACTGACCGACGACAACCGAGGTCATTTTTACTCAGCGCATAACTTATAAAATAGGAGGATGCCGTTGGAAGTGGACACTCCCCCAATCCTTATAAATTTGATCAGTGACGGTCGTCCTACCCCTGCCAACACTCTGGAGACCACTTCAAGCGACCGAAGAGCGAACCTTTGTCTCCCGGAAGTCTCGTAATTAGGAGCAACTGGTCAACTCGAGACACTGGACCGCATTAACGCACGGGTGTGCCGATATGAGGGAGATGGTGTTGCGCAGCCGGGAATGAAGTGCCACAAAGAAGGACAGCATTCACTTGACCAAACAGACATTGTTCAGGAGGACTTTCTCGAGGGGCGACATCTGCATCGATGGCAATTTTACCTCGAAAAGCTTGGCCCTTGGGTCCAATGCCCTCAATTGCTGCTTCAGAATGTAATCCACACTCACAAGGAAGATGCAGGTATGAAGATAGCCACACTTGTGTCTTGTGGTTTCGTGTCTCCTCCAGCGCAAGTACACCACCGAGTGGACAACCAGTGACACGAAGCCACTGTATGCTAATTGTTCTCGAAACTATCGTGGCACCACCACATCTTCCACCGACGTGCTAAATGATCTACTCATTCTACTTTTTCTCCTTAGGTGGTCCCTAGCGAGAATGGTTGCCGCTGTCGCCAGAATGTGCTCTTCGCAGACACCGGAAGACAATGCTGATTGCTGTTGAAGCCGGATGTGCCTATCCCTCGTTTGGTGATCAGGGAACTGATTGATGTTGATGCTGCACGACGAATGTCCACCTCTCGGCCACTCATCAGTGTTTCTCGGGAAGCCCCAGCTCACTCCGCTGACCCTTTGTCTCTGTCGTGAGGTCAAGCTTCCCCTTTGGTTGGATTCTAGATGACGAGAGGTTCGTTACTCTCGCTTGAGCCGGATCTATTGCGCAGCCGGTGCCTTTTGACCGGCAGCACAGCAGTTCCTTGGGAGTAAAGATGTGGCACATGTTATCCAGTTGGTTGCATTTGAGAATGCTGTGATACAGCGACGAAACTGCGTTTGGTCCCACTCCTCCTGTCTAATTGCTAAAGTAAAATGAGAGACCAGGAAACTTGCAGTGAGGTGCTGATGCAAAGTGCTTGCCGCCTTAGACCGTCGAGATGTAGCATAGCCCCCGGCCGCCAAGCACCTGAGTCTCACCTTCCATGACACACCTGTCGGGACACGAACCAGCCAGCGGCCCGACAATGCGTCTATCGATGGCCTGGACGATGTGCGAGGCCATCTGACTTTATTGATGAACGCGGTTATATCTCATTGAACGAACAACATCAAGTTACTGACAACGACGAATTTATGGAAGTACCACGGGGGTTTGAACAGGGCGCGTGGCTCGTTTTACTCAGGGCCTTTCGAGAGGACGCTTCGGTCGTTTTACGCCTCGATGATCGCGCCTAAGGACCCCGCCTGTTCGATAAACTTGGTGTATATCTGGCATGATTACCGTGTGTGTTTGGATCACTCTTTCAGGTCCTCCTGTGCCGTCCCTCCCTCCCAGGTTATGTTAACCGCGAGTCCGGGCCCGCGAGTTGATGGAGCTGGTTAGAAACCACTGACAAACGGGGCGAAGCTCGCCAGGTGTACAGCTGGGGCGTTGGAGGTGCTTCCGATCAATGAGCGCCATCATTTGTTTGCTATGGCTCGACGTCCTGACAACTACACAAACGCTGGCTTCATAACTTTTGTTGGATAGAGGTTTGCACCCTCCCCCTAGTTGAGTGCTTTTCCTGGTACTCTCGTGTTCTCTCATGCAACCCTCGTGACCTATCCCCCAACCATCTGGCTGGTTGGAGAGACTTGCCACCCAGACTCTGTTGTGGCTCACCTCAGCTGACCCGTTCATTTGCTGTTGGCCGTACCACCCTGGATATCTCTAGCTCAAGGGGATCTCCGTTCCCAATGTCGCCATCCGCAACAGTGACAAAGCTGCCGCAGCCCGTCAGATTGGGAGGACGTCCTGCCCAGCCTCCAGGCAACACCCCGGTCTTTGGTGATAATGCAAACCTTGAAGGCGTAGGCGTTGAGCGGCATCAGATCTCCTTCCCCAAGGGGTACCTGGGAGACGTGTGGCATTTTCTGAGGTTGGTATCAAGAAGATGAGACACCTCATACCGTTTAATATTGGGTTTACTACTCTACTACTCGAGATGATCATCAACGTCCGCAGTCTTCCAGCTACCCTTTGAAGTTGCAGAACTCGCACTGGTCGCTGGTCCTCGCCTTGGCCAGAGTTGACCGCGTTGGAGAATGGCGGCTGCTTTTGAGACGTCGACTCATCCCTCCATCCTCCCCATTTCTCGTCTCTCTGTCTACACAGTGACAGAATACAGTCTCTACATTGCGTGAACGAAGACGCACCAGCACCAGTTCCACAAGATGGACGGTGCATGTTAGATACAACGACACGTGAGTTCCTCGAGTCACTATGGTAGGACAAACGTAAATGAGTCTATGTCAGGTCATGACGGAGTTGAAGAAAAGCTTAGAACCGGTCGGCATCCCTGTGATACGTTAGCAATGGGATGGGACCCAGGGATGGGAGAGCAAACGAAGCTCACAGTTGACGCGAGTTCTGAACACGGAGGTAGAGCCAGTTGACGGCGTCCTTGACTCCAGTGCTGGGAAGGTCAGTCATAGGGTCCGTAGGTGGAGAACAGTGCGGCAAGAACACGCGACTTGACAGATCTTCCTTTCCAGTACACTCACCCCTCCAGTGCCGACACGCCCAACACATCCAAACTCGCCAGCCGCTCCGCACGGTCTCCTTCAGCCCCAGTGTCCGCCCCGCCGTCCGTCGTCGCGTCGCTGTCCCGCCGAATGGGCTTGGGGGGGCGCGCGCGGTTCCACGCGTCAAATGACTCGCGAACCTCCGCGACGGACAGCGAGCCTTCCTTGTCCTGCTTGTTTGCTAGCAAGAGGAGGGGCAGGTTGAGAAGACGGGGCGAGTTCATCACTTCGTCTGTATTGGCGTGAGCACGTGGCCGCAAAGGGCGGAGGACCGGTGGGACACTACGCACCAAAAACCTCCCATGCCTCACTCAACCGCGCCTGGTCGCTTGCGTCGAGGACGAAGACAACGGCGTGGCACTCGTCATAGTATTTTGGCCAGATGGAACGGATGTCGCGCTGCCCACCGAGGTCGAAGAAGTGCATTGTCGTGGACGGTAGAGAGATCTTACCAACTGCACGCGCGTCAGCAACCACGTGATTATCTGTGCGGGAAGCCGTAGTGAGTGAGGAAAAGACTGGGTGTCTCGGGAACCCGTAACAGTCACGGGTAGTCGGTCCACATCTCTGACATGCCGCCCCAATACACGCTCCCACTCTTCCTTCGCTCTTCCTTGCAGAGACTCACTGTTCTGCCCGACGGTGGGCCCAATTTTTTCCGGCGGCATCCCTGGCGTGGGGTTGTATAATGTCTTGATCTTCTCCAGCATGGTCTGTTACCCACGACCGGCGTCAGCATTGGTGCCGTGCGGCGGTCAGGCATCTCCAGTTCTGGTGCAGTTCCGGCGGCTGGCCAACGTTGAGCCCAGACCGGCCGGAAAGACCGAACAACTGGTCCCAGAATGGCCAGATCAATCCTGTGGTGCTGGGTTGTGGCTCCCTCCTTGTAATCACGCGACATACCGTCTTTCCTGCCTACGAACTGTGAGCTCTCATGTTCCCTCGGTAACCCTTAGACCGGGTGCTCCCAGTGCTCTGGGTGACGTACATTGTCCAAACCAATGATGACGACCGAGTACTCGTCCTTGCGCGTCAGGTAGGCATGCAGCCCCTTGAAGAGGTGGTACATGGTGGGTAGTGGGTATGGATGTAGGTGAACAAAGTGGTTCAACTTGGAATTGTGGAGGTGACGTTGATGATTGTTGGGCGGCAACGGGAGCAAACTGAACGGTCGTCAACAAACCCAGCCCTTTTACGGTGCCCCGAGCGCATCTGGCCGTCGCTCCACTTTTCCAGTTCTGGCACATGCGCAATACAGGTGTGTCGGCAGTCTCTTCAGAGCTTCATATTCTCTTTACATGTCTGTCAATATTGTTATCACAAGGTACTAGAAGAGAAGAAAGAGCCTAAACATTTGGAGAGCCACAAACTCGGGCTCTCGTTCCCGGGGCACATGCCGACGACCAATGACACAAGGCCAGGTCCAACCCCTAGCCATCAGCTTAGCGGCCGACAGCGAAGCCGTAGCGGTCGCCGACGTTGCGTGCCATGATGTCCTTGGCAGGACCGAGGAGACGGGTGAAGGCCTGCTCGCCAATGGCGACGACACGGAGCGTCGACGAGGCGCGGACGGTGGCGGCACGGGTCTGGCGGTTCAGAAGTGCGAGCTCTGAGAATACGTTAGACGACGAACGTGAAGGACCCAGACGGCAAAGGAGTGCACTCACCTCCAAAGTAGTCGCCGACACCCATGTCCTTGACGACAGTCTCCTTGCCGTTGATAATCTTCAAGGCATTTGCCGAGCCGCTCTCAATGAGGAAGAACTCGTCGCCTTCCTCACCCTCGCGCAGGACGTCTTCTCCAGCGTTGAATGTGCGGGGCTCGAGGACGTCGGCAATCTTGGCGCGCTCCGACGGTTTGAGGGAAGACAGGATGGGCACGGTCGAGAGGAAGTTTTCGTACATGCGGCGCTTGCGCGACGTGTGCTAATGGGTTAGCGATGCGTGCTGTAACAGAGGAACGCACGTCAAGAAGGATGGTACGGAACGATACACGGTCGAGTGCCCAGAGGGTGGATGTTGCCTTGGAGATGATGGTAGCGGCACGAGGAGCGCTGTGGGTTAGGAATGATGCAGATAACAGCAAGGTCGGACATACTTGTGCATGAGTGCGAGTTCACCAAACGAGCCGCCGGGCTTGTAAACGACAACGCGCTTGCCGTACTCGGGTCGGTCGCCCTTTTCGGGCTCAATCAGCTGGTCGTCACGCTTGACGTAACAGTCGAGCTCGCCAGTCTCGACAATGTAGAAGTAGTCACCGGCGTCACCCTGCTGGATAACAGTCTCTCCTGGTGTGACGGTCACCTCCTTCATGGCCGCAAGCACGTCCGCCTCTTGTTCGTCGTCGAGGTTGCGGAAGAGGAAGTTGGGCGCGATGGCCTCCCGAATACGAGAGAGCTGCTCAGGGGTCTTGGGGAAGTTGGGCATGGTCGCCGTCTCCTCCTCCTCTTCGCCTTCCTCGGCAATGAACGCGTGGGTAGGGTCAAACGTCTTAGTCTTGGTAGGCTGGAGAGACTCGGCGGAAACAGACGTGCGGCGTCCCAAGGCGTACGAGGGAATCTTGGGCTCGTCGAGGTGGTGGTCGTCGAGGTCACTGGAAACATTGCCGACTGGTGCCGAGGGGGTTTGCGCGCCGGCGCCGAAGGGGGAGGCACCGAACGGACTAGCCGAGTTGAACGGCCCAGTGCTTGGTACGTTCTCGCTGAACGGAGACGAGTCATCAAAGGGACCAGCGGTTGCGGCTGCGGCTGCCGCACCTACCGCTGCCCCACCTGCGAAGGGCGATGAGAAGAGTGAGCTACCAGCAGCTGGCATGTTGGAACCGCGGGGGGCGCCGAACGGACCGTCAGGTGCCTGCTCGGAGAATGGAGAAAGAGTGCCGGGCTGCTCGGCGTCCTTGCCGTTGAAGGTCGACTTTTCGAATGATGGCAGGTTGCCCGGTCCCTTGCCGCGGGTTGATGAAGCCGAGGACTTTGTGGTGTTGGATCGCTAATGTCATGTCAGGATGCTGCCCGCCTGCTCCCCCCGGTCTTTGCTGTGGCTGTGAATGCGTACCTCTTGCCTCAGCTTGTCCTGGAACCAGTCTGCGCAGAACTGGATAATGTCGGAGGGCTGTTCACGTGCGACATCACGGTTGAGGTCGTTGAGGATGGCCTGGTACGCAGAGTTGGAACTAGCCATGACGGGTTGTGTACGAGTGTTCTTGATGGAATTCAGACAGAGGGGGATGGGTGCCAAAAGATGCCAGGCGAAGGGGGCAACTCGGCGTGTCGGCGTGCAGGGGGAATGTCTGTATACAAGGAAGACAGGAGCACACACGTAAGAGCAAGAGGATGGTGGGCAGAAAAAGGGCCAGGTGTGGATAGGGTTACAGAGAGGGAGTGGCGCCAGAGGGGAGAATGGGCGATGGCGGGGGCGGCCGAGGATGGATGGATGGCGGTGGCGGTGGTGGTTGGGAACGATGGTGGTGGGCAGGGCGATGATGATGATGGCGGTGATGGTGGTGACGATGATGATGATGGGCTCGGGTGGAGACTGAGTGATTGACAGCCCTGGGGAACCAACCAGCCAAGGTCACGGCCGCAGCCTGGCGGCCGGGGGAGCGCAAGCCCGCAATGACGACAGCTGCCGTTCTCTCCTCTCTCTCTTTCTCACTCTTCACACATTTGGTCCCGCTGGTCGCCCGCCCACCCTGGCCATCCGTTATCAAGGGGTGGCCTCGTGAATACACACGGCATTCACAGCGGTCAGGTGACAATTCTGCGCGGTTACGTAAAAATCCCCCCCCCCCCTGTACTCGCAGTTCTGGTCGTATCCTGAAACGCGTCCTCTCTTGAGGGTATTTAGAGTTTGCATTATTCCACATACGCAGGCGCGCGCTTCCCGTCCAGCCATGCGCAGCCGTCGACGGGAGCACGTTCTCGTCGTTCGCATCTAGCGTTCTTGACTGTTACCTCAATCGCCCCCGGCGACACCGCTGCATGGGCCGAGTTGGACCAACGACACGACCGCACACGACGGCACCATTCTGGGAACCCAGACAATAAAGCCACAGCCCACCCATCGCATACAGAGCGCGCGCGCCCGGCACGTATTCTGGCCTCAGGAAGCACTAGGCGTCAGGCGCCAAGCCGTCAGGAGTCCCACGCGCTCCCACTGGACGCCACACATCCAGCCAGCAGCCCGCCCCGCCGCCGGCCCGTCTTTGCATTGGCGATCCGCACGCCGCTCCAGGTCCGCTTGCAGGCGTGTGTGTCTGTTAGCAAGTTTGCCAAACCACCTCGAGGACGACCTCGAGGCCACAGAGAGCTTGATCCGCTCGCCACCGTGCCCTTCTACATCATTATCTTTCATCCGGGCCGCTCTCCCACCACCCTCCACCCCTCGCCGTCATTACCCCCCTCCCCCCCCGGTTTGTCCGACACTTCGCCCGACTAGCGTCAAGGCGGCCCCGGTCGACCCGCTCCGGCGTGTGCTCACATCCAGGCGTTGGTGACGGCTTCGGCTTTGAAGATCATGGCGTTCGCCGACTGAGAGCCGCCCCTCTTCTCTGTCCTCTTCATACAGGCTTGCCTCGCCTTCTGTTCGTTTGCAAGTGCTTCGCGGCGCCGTCACACACATATCCGGCATCCATTCAAAGCACGACCCTCCTATTCACCGCCCCCCAACAGACTCTCTCCCCCCCCCCCACGACCATGTCTGCCGCCGCCCTCACCGAGCAACTCGGTGCCTTGTCGCTGGCGGATCCCGCAGACCAGTGCTTTGACCCGCTCGGCACCTCACCGTCGCATTCAAACTGGTACTCGGGAGCGTCATCTGGCAAGGAGCGCGCTCGCGCAGAATCGCATTCGTCGCGGTCTTCCACCCTGTACTCGGAGACTGGCCGTTCCACGCCCAACCGGCCCCCGCGGTCGCCCTTGCGGCGCAGCAAAGAAGACCTCATGTGAGTCCGCTGTCGCGCATGGGAACAGCGCCACCCGCTCACACACCCTTACCAGACTGCTATGTGATGACATCGACGCTCTGCAGCAGGAGGTGGACACCATCTTGGACAAAATCTACGAGATTGAGGAACTGCGTCATTCTCACACGTCGCGGTCAGCCCATGCGTCCCGCCTCGATACCCTGCTGTCAGAAGTCAGCCTGTCGATTGAAGAGCTCGCTCCGCGCGTTGCATCTGTCCCCGCCCTGCCAGAGATCTCGGACATAAACTCCCACCTGCGAAAGGAGTGGGCAAAGGTCATGGCACAGTACGCACTCCTCAAACAGGAAATGCTCGAGGACCCATGGCTTATCCGTTTCCGAACGTACGTGTAGAATTAACGTTGGCCACCCTAACATGTTGCAGCACAGCCGACCAAGCGGATGGCATGATGGACCCACTCAACAACAGTCTGATGGAGCTCACAGTGGGTAGACCCCGTGATTGTTTATGCCCGTGCCACCTGACGAAATCAGAGCTACGCGGGCCGTATTCTCTCGTCTGTGACCGTGCCTATGATTGCGCACGAGGGCCGTCTCAGCATCGAGCGGTTGCGACAAATGGCCGGCGCCCATGGCCGTTTGAAAGCGTGAGATTGTGGCGTATTTGCGGTGCCGCGCTGACAGGCCAGAACCTATGTCCCAAGTGTAAACAAGATTCTCAACATGATGGCCAAGAGCATCAAGGACCGGAGCGTCACCAACGGCGAGGCTCTGCGACGTCTTAATGATATGACCACGACGTGGGCGACACTGCAACGGCAGCTCGTCCAATTAGACGCAAAGGTTGCACTCGTTCTTGCGCAAAACGACCCAGTCCACCTCGAGCTGGACCACAACATGGAGGTACTGGAGGACGACCACATGTCGTTCGCGGGCTCGCCTAGGATCCCGCAGGTTCCGCAACTGGACATGCCCAGCTCTTCATATGGCAACTCGTTGCACCGCGTGCTGAGCGCGGGCTCAGCACCGCACGCAACTCCGCCATCCTCCTTCTCTGGCCTGCGCCCTCCGACGGCGATGCGGAACGGCTCAGTGACACCCAACGCCCAACGATCACTGCGGCGTTCCATCTCTCGCGCCACGCTTTCAGGATCTGTCTCTGGAACAGCTAACAATCGCCCGCGGTGGAACGTCTCCACTCGGCCTCTGACAGATGAAATGCCGCCGCCGCTGCCGCCGCCCAACATGACGCCTCGGCGACCCAGTCACGCTGCCAGCGCGTCCTCCAGCCATGCAAGTCTCCAAACGTCTGTTTCCGGGATGCGCCGACCCAGTAGTCCGCAGGGCTACCCTAGTCCACCCGAGGGCAGCAGCATCCCGCAGCGGACCCCAATGAGGCATTCAGCGAGCACATCAATGATCAGTCCACCTTCCCAGTACGCCCCTCGCCCACCGTTCCCCAGCACACCTACCCAACGTCCCTCTGGAACGCGGACACCGGGAAGCAGCCGCATGCTGGGTGCGCGAACACCCTCGGGAAACGGTGGCCGCGCAAGCGCAGCCACACCTTCGCGGCCTGCCATGGGCACGCGTACCCCATCAGGCGGGCGCATGTCGCTTGCCTCGAGCACCTCGGCCGTGTCGTTCAGCTCATCAGGCAGGCCGACGCTCGCGCCCGCGCTGCATCACCGCCTACCTCCCTCTTCTTGGGGCTCCCGCTCCCCGGCGCCGGGGAGTGTCTCGCGGGCAGACTCGCGCATATCCGTCTCGTCCGTGACCATGGCGAACGTCGAGCTCCAGCCATTTGTGCCGAGCAAGTATGACCTACTCGACCAGGAGGTGCACAAGATGCTGGAGGCAGTCCGGCCAGGCGTGTTTGTCGGGCGCATCGATCCGTCCCTGAAGCGCGGACAGCGCAAGACGGACGGCGAACCGTGGAATGGCGAGTTCCTCTTTGGCGCCGGGTCAAGACCTACACCGGTCAAACTTCTCGAGCTGGGTTCCCGCATCGGGCCCAGTGGTGGCAAGCGTACCAAAGCCATGGTACGCGTCGGCGGTGGTGAGTGCTCGCAAGGCGCCTTGCTGTCTGATACTGACTCGGCAGCATGGGAGGATCTCGCGACATATCTAAAGAGGCTAGCCGCCCAGCAACAGAGCAGCAGGAGATGCTCAATGAGCTCTAAGAGCAGTGCCAGTTGAAGAAGACCAAGTACACTGCGGCTATCCAGAGGCCGCGCTGTGAAAAGGAGTGATAGGAGGAAGGAAGACTCGAGCCGCACTGTACGCGTTCGCTGTACAATTCAAATGTCATGTGTATGCATTTTATACTGCCAGCCCTACGCTGCTGCACCCACCTGGCCCACGACTCGCGCCTGGTCGTCCCAGTCTAGCTCGGCAAGGATGCCCCTCCAGACATTGACGATCTCAGCCTCCCACCCGTCGGTTGCGGCCGCAGGCTCAGGCGGCGTCACAGCCCCCTCGTCCCCGTCGGGACCTAGCGCCTCGCCGCCAAATGCGCCGTATGGTCGCGCCCAAGCGAGCAGGTGCTCCCGCGCAATGTCCACCATACTCTTCAGCCGCACGCGCGCGGTGGTGTCAACAATGCCCGCCTCAGTGACGGGCACGGCGCATCCGCCCGTGGGCGTCTGCACCCACGCCTCGCCACGGAGCACCGCAATCCACCCTCGTTCCGTCTCGGCAAGGAGGTCGAGTGCGGCCCGCATCGCGGCGCCAGCGGCGGCCTCGACTGCTGCCTCGCCCGCTGCCTGCTCCCCTGCCGGATCTTCTGGTGTCATCGCACCTGTCCCTGACCCTGTCCCTCCCTCACTTTCCTCCCCTGTGCGGATTTCCCCGTTCTCTTCTCCATCGCGTTCGTGCGCACCCCGCTTCCGCCCGCGCGCGCGCTCCCGTTCCGCAGCGGCCAGCACCGCCGCGACGTCCACAATCGGCAGGGACGTCATGTACCTCACCGCAGCCGCGGTGAAGGACAGGAGGTACGCAACGCGCGCGGCGGCCCAAGGCTCGCGCGCCGGCATCTGCAGGATGAGGCGGAGGATGTGCGTCAGCCGCGTCGTGAGGGCGGAGAGTGGGCCGAGGGCGCTGGGTGGGTGTTAGCTAGGATTGTGTGAGAGTAGGGCCCGGAAAAGCGCCCGACACACTGCTGGCCCTTGCGCTCGTCGCGCTCAAGGGCGAGGAGACGCTCGTCGAGGTGTTCCCGTAGGCGTTGTTCTTGCAGCTTCGAGAGCGCGAGGAGGGGGGTCGCTGGCGACTGAGCGGTGGTGGCATCTGGTGTTGGGTCGACCATGACGTGGAATTCTTGTCGTCCGAATGCAAGCGGATAGCTTGAGCATGAAGGAAGAAGCGAGATCAACTGGGAGTGAACCTAGCCGTGGGAACAGCGCCGCGACGGCGACGGCGAGCACAGCGGCGGTGGTAGCGAACAACGGAAGTGGAGGTGGCGGAAGCAAATTGTGGCTTGGTGGGTGTGGAGGCAGTGAGGTAATGGAATTGAGGTGACTGGACCAAAATACAGATCAAGATGCCCCTTCCTCTCATCTCTCTCACACTTGATAACCAACAGCGGCAAGCTGCAGGCGGGAGCGAGCGACGACCGCGCGACACGCACAAGACGAACGCTTCAGACAAGACATTGCGCAGCACATAAGAGCACAAGCGCGTGGACGAGAGAGACAGAAGCGGCACCATGAAGTTCTACCTCGACGACCTCCCGGTCCTGTTTCCATATGACCGGTGAGCTCTATTGCTGCTGTCGCTGCTGACTCTCCAGGATATATCCCGGTATGCTTATTCGCCCCGCATGGGATATGCTGACAGCCAGAGCAGTACTCGTACATGAGCGACCTGAAGAAGACGCTCGATGCTGGCGTGAGCTCGGTCGCTGCCGCATAGGAGATGGACGCTGACGGTGACAGGGCCACTGCGTGCTGGAGATGCCCTCAGGGACGGGAAAGACAGTGTCACTTCTCTCGCTTATCGTGTCGTACATGCAGGTGCGCCCTGCTATTCCGCGCCGCTGCATGTGCTGACCCAATCCCATAGTTCTATGGAGGCAACCGCAAACTCATCTACTGCTCGCGAACGGTGCCCGAAATTGAGAAGGCGCTGGCCGAGCTGAAGCGATTGATGGAGTATCGTGCCGAGATGGGCGCCGACGACGGCGAGTTTCGGGGTATGGGCCTCACGTCGCGCAAGAACACGTGCTTGAACCCGGAGGTGAGCGTTGTGGCCGGGTGGCGGCAGGGGCTAATGGACAGGTGAACAGGGAGAAGAAGGGCAAGGTTGTCGACTCACGGTGTCGCGATCTCACGAGCTCATTTGCGTGCGAGAAGGGACGGGCAGACCCGGGAAGCGTGCCGCTTTGCAGCTGGCACGAGGTGCGTGCGCTGCGCGAGCGTTGTCTAACGGAGTAGGAGCTCAACAACTACGAGCCGGGAAACCTCATCCCGCCGGGAGTGTACACCATTGACGACGTGAAGAAGTATGGGCAAGAGAAAGGCGTCTGCCCATACTTCACCATCCGCCGAATGATGCCGTTTTGCAACATTATCATCTACTCTTTCCACTACTTGCTCGACCCTAAGGTTGCTGAGCAGGTCTCCCAGGAGCTCAGCAAAGAGGCCATCGTCGTTTTCGATGAGGCACACAACATTGGTGGGCATTTTCTCTATTCTGGCTTGGCTAACTGGTGAGATAATGTCTGCATTGAGTCGCTTTCCATCGACCTCACCCGACCCATGCTTGAGTCTGCTGCCCGCAGCGTCAACAAGATTGGCGACAAGATTGACGAGTGAGTGCGTAAGCAAGCGGTCACAAGCTCACTTCAGAATCAAAATGTCCGACGCACAAAAGCTGCAGGACGAGTACGAAAAGCTTGTCTCGGGCCTGCAGGACGCTAATGAGCGGCGAGAAGAGGATGACCTGCTGGCCAACCCAGTGCTGTCCACGGACATGATAGACGAGGCTATTCCCGGCAACATTAGAAAGGCAGAGCATTTTATTGCGTTCCTCAAGCGCTTCATCGAGTACCTCAAGACGCGCATGCGCGTACTGCACGTCGTCGCCGAGTCGCCGCAGTCGTTCCTTGCCCATCTGAAGGAGATTACGTTTATCGAGAAGCGACCACTGCAGTTCTGTGCGGAGCGCCTCACATCGCTAATTCGTACCCTCGAGCTCACCAACTTGGATGAGCACTATGCTTTGCAGAAAATCACACAGTTTGGGACATTGGTGGCGACATATGAGAAGGGTACGTCAGAATGCTTTACAAGTCTCTAACTCTACCAGGTTTCCAACTCATTCTCGAGCCTTATGAAACGGAACACGCAACAGTGCCTAACCCCATCTTCCACTTCACCTGCCTTGACCCATCGCTCGCGATCGCCCCTGTGTTCGAACGCTTCAGCAGCGTAATCATCACATCAGGTACCATCTCACCGCTGGACATGTACCCCAAGATCCTGCAGTTCCAGCCGGTCATCGAAGAGTCATACCCCATGACGCTCGCACGCAACGCATTCTTGCCGATGGTCATCACCCGTGGCTCGGACCAGGTTCCCATCTCGTCGCGCTTCGAGGTGCGCAACGACCCAGCCGTTGTCCGCAACTTTGGCAGCATTCTCACCGAGCTCGCGCGAACAGTGCCGGACGGTGTCGTCGCGTTCTTCCCGTCGTACCTATACATGGAGTCCATTGTCAGTGCATGGTACGACATGGGCATTCTCAGTGAGGTGTGGAAGCACAAGCTGCTGTTTGTCGAGACACCCGATGCCATGGAAACCAGCATTGCACTCAAGAACTACCGCGAGGTGAGCCATCGGGCCAAGGCGAGTTACTGACAACAAACAGGCATGCAACAACGGCCGTGGAGCTGTTATGCTCTCTGTTGCCCGGGGCAAGGTCTCTGAGGGTATCGATTTTGACCAGTATGTATTCAGCAATGATCACCGTCTGACTGGCAGCAACTATGGCCGTGCAGTCGTCATGTTCGGTATTCCCTACCAGTACACCGAGAGCCGTATCCTCAAAGCACGCCTCGAGTTCCTGCGCGAAAACTACCGTATCAAGGAGAACGACTACCTGACTTTCGATGCCATGCGACATGCTGCCCAGTGTGTGGGTCGCGTCCTGCGTGGAAAGACCGACTGGGGTCTCATGATCTTTGCGGACAAGGTGCGTTTCCCCGCCGACTGGCGACCTTCTTCTGACCCCTCCCCCAGCGCTTTGCCCGCCAAGACAAGCGTGCCAAGCTACCTCGCTGGATCAACCAGTACATCACCGACGCCCACAGCAACCTGTCAACCGACATGGGCATTGTGCTGGCCAAGAAGTTTATCCGCAACATCTCGCAGCCGTTCGACCACACCAAGACGGGGATCTCGCTGTGGACAGTTGAGGACATTGAAGAGCGACAGCGGCAGGAGCAGGAGGAGGCCGAGCGCGCCGGCGAGGTGGTCGATGGAGCGTTTGGCAAGGCAGTCAATGGAAACGGGCGGCGGCTCGATGACGCCGACGTCGACATGGGCCACTTTGACATTGACGACGCGGCGCTTGCTGCTGTCGACATGCCGGACGACTTCTAGATGCGTAGCCGCGCTCGCCGCTAGACGTCAGGAGCTTAGTAGACCATCATTGCCTTTCCTTGCACACGTATACTCAACCCCCCCCTTATTGTATCTCTAGCAATCTGGTATCTATGCATTGCGATTTTAGAACGAGGCCACCTGCTTGGGGTCGTCGCGGGCAGCGAGGAACCTGGAGGCGTCAGCATGTATCCACGAGAGCATCCTCGGCATCGGCCACGAGAAGATAGTTCGTCGCTGTCAAGGCAGAGAGATTCCGTTCCTCGAATTCGCGCTCTCCACTCTCTTTTATACCCACTTCTCCATGAACGTCTTAGGGGGTGCCGGGTCCTCATAAACCTTGAACCAGTGCATGAGGTGAGGCTGCGGTGCGTTAGCAGGTGGTAGTGGGAAGGTGGCGGTGTTTAGTTGTTGGGTTCCCAGCCAGGATCCGTTCGCTATACCCATGGAGGCGTTGGGGCTGCAGCCGAGGTGAACTCCAGGGCGCCAAATGGAGAAGTAACAGGACCGAAGCAACCAGAATGCAGCCGTCGTGCACCCCCGGTCCACATAGGAAGGAAGAACCCAACAACAAGGGCCAGGCGGACGCACCTCCTGCTTCCAGCAGTTCATCGTCTCCTGGAACTCCTGCTGGTTCTTGTGGAGGAGGAGGTTGATGATGCCGAGGTCCTCGATCTGGCGGTTCTTCTCAAAGTCCTGGCGGATCTTGAGGCGCACTGCCGACGGCGAAACGTTGAGCGCGTACAGCGCGCAGATCTCGGGGGCGGCGCGGTACCATGCGCGGTAAGCGTCGATGGAGAGGCGACGGGCCTCCGCGAGCGTGCTCGCAATGTGCACCTTCTTGGCGAGGCGGGAGGGAATGGTCGTCATCGCGGTAGTGGTGTGGGTGGAGCGAGGCGCAACAGCGATGGGGATGAGGTAGCCGGAGATGGACTCGGGCAGGTGTTGGACAATGAGCTCGCTGTGACTGGTCGCGAGCAGAGGTCATCTCGGGGGGAGGTAGCGGAAGCAAAATCACGTGGCAGATCAGTGGCGGGGGACGCCGAAGCAGGCTGTCTGGCTGGCGGAGATATACGAAGTCACCAGTGTGGCACTCGTTGGCTCGTATCGCCACTCAACATCCAAATACGGCGCGTTCAGAGCCCAACTCATAACAACATCATCCACACCACATTACACGCAGCACCATGTCCGGCCGCGCAAGGAGGCCAGCCGACGCCGCACCCGAGGGCCAACCGCCCGCTAAGAAGCCGCCGCTGGACATTGCGGCGATCCGCGCGCAGATCGCGGCCAAGAAGGCGGCCGTAGAGGCCAAGCTGGCCGCGCGGGAGGGAAGCGGCAGCGCGTCGCCTGCTCCGCCCCGCGACCGCGAGCATGAGCGGGACCGCGACGGGGCGAGACACCGGGAGAGAGAGCGGCAACGGGACCGCGGCCGTGACCGCAATCGTGACCGTGATCGTGATGAACGAAGCTTCCGTGATCGTGAGCGGGACAGGGACCACGAAGGCGACTCGCGTGGTGGGTCGCGACACGACTCCCCTGCCACCGCGGCGCCGGGCCCCGCCGCCCTTCCACCGACACCCACTGTCAATGCCGATATAGCGGCGCGCATCGCGGCAGCCAAGGCGCGCATTGACTCGCTCCAGAACAGACAGGTCGCGCCCACGAACCCGTACGTCGCCGCGAGTGCCCCACCAGCCGCGCAGCGGCCCACGAGCAGCGGCGTTGCGCTACACCCTCTGTTGATGGAGGGTGCGGCTGCGGGTGCGACCACAGAGAAGAACGAGAAGCGCGCAATGCAGAACCGGTACAAGACGATGGCGCCTAAGTTCTCGACGGTGCGCGCGAATGCTGCGGCGGCAGAGGAGGCGCACAAGGCGCTGCTCAAGACACCGGCGGCAGCCATCGCGACTGTTGTCACCAACCCGTATGCGCCAGCTCCAGCTGCTGCACCGGGGTCGGGACCCGGGCCGCAAGCGGGGCCCGGCGACGAGAGCTTTGGCGGTGCCGCGCGAGACCGCAAGTCGCGCAAGATGCAGTTCTCAGCGCCGGGCAAGTATGTCAAACAGGGCGACCAGCTGCGTAACGAGATCAAGCTTGAGGAGCTCAAGCAACGCATTGCTGAGCAGTCACGCAAAGCGGGTCTCGACTCGGAGTTCGATGTGCTTGAGCGCAGCCTCAAGCGGCAGGCCCCGCCGGCCGTCGAGTGGTGGGACGAGGCGATCATGCCCAAGGGCAGCACGTACGACAATATTCAGGAGGCAGAAAAGTGGTTCACAACGTCCAACGACTCGCTCATCACACACCTCATTCAGCACCCGATCCCTATCCCAGCACCGTCGGACCGCAAGGAGACGGTGCGCGGACTAATGCTTACGAAGAAGGAGCACAAGCGCATCCGCCGCAACCGCCGTAAGGCCGACCTTGAGGAGAAGCGGGATAAGCAACGCATGGGTCTTATTCCACCTGATCCACCAAAGGGTACGTATAGCGTGGCTTGTTGGGCCTTGTGCTGACACCCCAGTCCGACTTGCCAACCTCATGAAGGTGCTCACGTCCGACGCGGTTCAGGACCCGACAAAGGTCGAGGCCAAGGTTAAGCAGCAGGTCGCGCTGCGCCAGGTCCGACACGAGCAGGACAACGCGGAGCGCAAGTTGACCAAGGAGCAAAAGCAGCAAAAGGAGTACGAGAAGATGACCAAGGCCGAGCGCAGCGGCCTATTTGCGACCGCCTACATTATCCGCTACCTCACAAACGGGCGGCACAAGTACAAGGTCCGCGAGACGGCCAAGCACGACCTGCTGACCGGCCTGACGATTTTCCACCCCGACTTTGCGATCGTAATCGTCGAGGGCGTTGCGAAGAAGATCAAGCACTACCGGCAACTCATGACGCACCGTATCGACTGGACAGAGGAGGCGCGCGCCCGCGGCGATGGCGACGACAGTGGCAGCGACGCCAGCGGCGACGAAGAGAAGACGAAGGAGAATGGGGCAGGAGGCGCAGGTGAAGATGATGGGCCGGACATGTCGAAGAACAAGTGCGAGATCATCTGGGAGGGTGAGATTCCCGAGCGCTCGTTCAAGATCTTCCGCGCGCGCCACGCCGAGACCGACTCGGCGGGCAAGGACTATCTTGGCGCGAAGTACGAGGGCCTGTGGGACCTCGCGAAGCGGTGGACATGGCAGGGCGAGGACCTGTAAGGCGCGCATAGTTCTTGGACGGGGCAGCAGTGAAAGCTACACCAGAGTAGCGCAGCATGTAAACATTGTAACATCTAACTGACTGATTTGATTTGCGTTCGTGACTACCGAACAGGGCTCTGGCGGCTGGGTGGCCGTACTTGTCGCCGCCCGTGTGCGGCCGCGGAGTGCGTCTTCGCAGTGGCAGACCCCATGCTCCCGCTATCGCTACCAAAAACACCAATCCCACCGAGGCAGTACCCGACACTTGGCCCAGCCCCCACGCGTGTCGACCTGCCAGAAGCAGCTGTCTGTGAGATTAATACATGGCAACAGGCAAGGACGAGGGAGGTGACGAGGGTAAAGACTCACTGCCAGCGTTGTATCCGTCCAGCGGCGAGCCCTTGCACGTCATTATGTGATGGGTTGGCGTCCGAGATGGGAGATGTGGAACGTGTGGAATGGAATGGCGACCGTGTCAACAAAAGACCGTAGGTGCGTATGGCAATGCGCACCTGCGGGGTGCGCGAGAGCGCTTTGTGCGCAGCGCAGGGTGGGAAGCGGCCAAGTCGAGTGCGGCCTCGACCCCAGTTCTGCACTCGCGCTGGGGCGAGGGACGCGGCTGCATGTGCACGGTCGACTGCACAGACGGCGGTGACGTTATACTGCGAGTTGCAGGGCCCGTGAGCCCCAGTGACGTGACAAACCTAATGAGCCGTCGCAGACAACTCTATTCTACTGAAATCGAACCGCTGTCAAGCGTCATCAGGAGGCTCGGCTCCCTATGTTACTGTGCATGTTCCCACATCAACCTGCATGTCCCGGCTCCGCCATCCGCTGTGCCGCTTCGCGCAGCTCGCGCACCTTCCTGCGCTTCACATCCGATAGCACGATAGCACGACGACGCGGTGTGTCCCGTCGGGAATGTCCGCCGTCCATCCGGCGCTCCACCCACGAATGGCCGTCATCGGCCCCCGCGTGCGGTTGGGCGCGCGCGGCTGGGTGGACCCGGGCGTTGGCTGGCCATACGCGTTGGCTGTGGGGCCACCATACATGGGCTCGGGGCTGGGGGCCGCAGTGAGTGGTAGCTGAACAACGGTGCCAGGCGTGCCTGGTGTGCTGGGTGGAGGAAGGGCAAAAGCCGCTGTTCGGTGCGGCGAACCGACGGTTGGATCGAGGATGGTCGTCGCCGTTGACGTTGAGACGGTGGAGACTGAAGTCTGCGGCGGCCGGCTGAGAGCGCGCCCGTCGAGCCCCTGCCCGGGCGTCGAGCGGGGGCAGCTGGGGGCCCGTTCCCTCCGATGCTTGTTACGCTCCTCCTGCGGCTGTTGCCAGGGACTCGGTTGGTAACTCTGCATTACGGCTTGCTGTGACTGCTTCGGTTGGTGACGGCTCTGAGGCTGGTGCTGCGTTGGCTGTGCGAGCTGGTGCTGCTGGGGCCGTTGCCCGTGGGGCCTCAGGTACTCGGTACGCTGCGCCTCGAGCTCCCACACCTCGTCGGACGCGTCAACCGTCCACCCAGGCCCGTCCCCAAGACTCGGGAGGTACCAACTGTAGAACTGGCGACCTAGGACAGTGCGGCAGAAGACGCATTGCACATGATTGTGCGACGGGATGTGCGCCCAGGTGCAGAGGCCTAAGGCGTTAGTATTCGGCCAAGGGCAGCGGAGCACCTCTCCGGGTGGGGATGGGTTGGGAAAGAGGGCAGAGTGGACGCGTGTATCCGCGCAAGCGAGTGTGGATGTGGGATGTGGATGGCGGTGGCCCTTTGAGGGCACTGGGAGTATGTGACCGTGGTGCCCGGACGGCCTGCAAGTCCCAGAATCTCCGTCCCAGGCAAAGCAAACGTCTGTTGCTCTGTGACGCGGGCAGCCACCCAATCCAACGCTGATGGATACGGAACAGAGCAAGCGAATCATACAACCCCAGTCGTCCACCAGCAATATCAACCGCCACGCGTCGTGGCAGTCGACTCCGCCGATAGCTAGCATGAAACAGAGTGCCCAGCAGCTCGGCAGATTGCTGCCAGCACCTACAGGGGTGGCACTCACAGCCATGGCTCACAGCCATGGTTCTCGCCTTCGCGGTTACCTCGACACGGGCCAACGCGAGGGAGAGGAGGGCCGTCCATGACTGTTGGGATCGCTGGGTCGGGAGCAGGAGGCGGAAAGACGATGAGGTGAACGAGGCCGAAGCGGCGGAAAGAAAGCGCGAGATGAGTGGATACTGGGATAAACGTATGTTCTCGATCAAGAGCCTTGCGTCGGCCCAAGTCGATAGCTGAAGGGCAGTGGGGAAGAGCAGATGGAAGAGCAAAAGCAAGTTTAATATATAAAGAATTCGACCTGGCAGCTCGATAACGCCGTCGAGTCGCATAGTGGGAACGGGTGCTCTCCACTCTGACGATACCGCAGTGACCCTCTCACGACATGATGTGCATTTATCCACAGAGTCAGCAAACAGGGCACACATGTAGACACTGACACAAGAACGCTGACGAGACACAGCGCGTGGTCTGCAGCCTGCCGCGCAGTGTTCTCAGTGGGTATGCTTCTCTCTGTGTGTCAGTTGTGTGCCTCCTCGCCCGGCGTGGATGAGGCTAGTGTCGTCTGCAGATGCGAGGACGACGGTGAAGGCGCCACAGTGGTTCTGGGCGTTCGAAACTCTCTATGTATTTCATCCAGCCATTTCACCCCTGCTGCATTGGCAACAGTCTCTGGCCAGAAGAGAGGACGTCCCAAGTGGCGATGGACGTCTGCCGCGTCTGTCGCGTCTGTCGCGTCTGTCGCGCCTGTCGCGCCTGTCGCGTCTCCCTGGGCCTGTCGGCGTTGCAACTTGAACCTGCACCCACGATTCCCACTACAACCTTCCTTGAAGTCGCCACACCTGGGCGGCTGTCCTATGCTCGTTTCGAGCTCATGTCTGGACCTGAAAGCTCGGACGTCTCTCTCAGGTCCGCAGTGATGCCTCGAAGTCACATCTTTCTCGACGAATTTCAGGTTTCAACGTCTCTCTGACAGACACTCGCCGCAGAATGGCAGCAGCTGAGGCGGCATCGATGTCTGGACAATAGCAGAGATAGCTTGCTCCATCTGCAGGCTTGCCGCGGCGCCGTCGGTGCCGCGGGAGATCGACGGTGGCTGGGCCCAAGATCCAAGACACAGAGGACTATGAAACGGCAAACGCAGGCTTCTCGCACAAAGGCAGACACTTGTCGGTCGGTTTCACGATGTTGCCATCGCTTGTTTCTGCTAGGCGCCGTAGACAATACCATTCGGCCTGACAGGAGGGCTAGGCTTGCTCAGACGTACGAGGCGCTGTTACAGCTGATGGAAGTCCTGGAGGTCGTTTCCACAGACGAAGACATGGAGGAACACCAGTAGTCGGGTCCAGGAAATGGCCAACTCCTGGACGCACGTTTTCCCCACGCGATTCATTCGAGGCCCCCAAGTCTACCCCACTGACCGTCGACGCAAACAATATGAAGGTCCACGACATCCACGACATCCATCTCTGTCAACATCTTGCACACTGCTGAGCCCCATCGATAGTCTTGCTCGCGATGGACGAATCCGATCTGAAACACTTCGGCCTGACACACATAGTCTACTCCCCGGCCTCCGTCCTCGGCGTCCCGCTCGCGCTCCTCAGCCTCTCCCCTATCTTCCTGTTCGTCGCGTACTTTGCCCTGCTCGTCTTTGGGCGGCGCCTCTCGCTCCTGCTCCTCGCGGCCGGTTCGGTGTTGAATGAGGCGCTGTCGCTCATGCTGAAGCGTGCGGTACGCGAGCCCCGCCCGTTCCCGCACCGCGCGCACGTCGGCGACGGCTTCGGGTGGCCTAGCAGCCACGCGCAGGCAGGCGCATTCGTGTTCGCCTGGGGCATTGCGTATGCGCTCAGTATCGAGGGCAGATATCCCGCCGAACGGGTCGGTGCGCGTACCGTGTTGGTGCGGCGGGTGCGATATGGCATCTACGTGTTTGGGCTCGCGGCGTGGTCGTCGGCTGTCGCGTATTCCAGGTGAGCGCGTTCGGCCAGAACGGGTTTTCAGTATCACGTTCCTCCTGTCTAACCCTAGATACGCACTGCACTACCATTCGATCCCCCAGGTCATCGCTGGCTTCGTCGTTGGCCTTATCGCCGGTGCAGCATGGTACCTGGCGACTGAGCACATCCCGTTCAAGGCACCACGCTCGCTCCCCGGCCGCGTCCGCGCGGGCATCGAGCACGTCTGGATTGGCGTTGGGGGTATTGGCGGCTGGCAGCTAGGCGCCGTGCCAGGAGGATGGGGTGAGGGCTGGGTATTTGGAGTGAACCCCGAGGTGGACGGCAGCAAGAAGGTGCGGTAGCCGTCCGTTACGGGCCAGTAGAGCAAGTGTCATCTTGGCAGGCACATTTATAGATAGATATATATACGGACGGCATGGTATACGGACGTTGCATGGGCTGCGCCGCTACAGTGGTAACAAACAACAGCAGTGGAGAAGAAGACATGGTGGCGCGGGCGGCACAATCGTAGGCACGTATTTGGCAGTGATGGCACGTGAAAGGGCAAAATACAATGGGCGGTCGTGAGTGGGATGGAATCGTACGCGATGAACGAGGCAAGTTTTGAAGGTGGATCAGAAAGTGAGAGGGCCGCTAGGCAGCCACCTCTATGTTTGGTGCATCAGCGGGAAGGTGATCGTCCTGAGACGGCGACCCTTGCGAGTCGTCGTTTACGGTTGGCTGGTCCCCAATGTCTTCGCCATCGTGTACTGACTTGTCAAGTGCCGACTTGGAATCATGGCCGTTGGCTGCGGCATCGGCCGCAGTGGCATGACAATCGCCGGATTCCTCGTTCTTGTCGCTCTCGGGTTCGTCACTCTTGCGCCCTGGCTCTTCGTCGACGTGCTCTACAACCACTTCTGGCACACTCTCGTCCCGCTGGTGGGGGCTGCGCTTCGGTGACTCGTCCCTCTCGCTGATCGCCTCGTCAATGACGCTCAGCTCGCGATGAGCGCGGTCGTGGTCGTCATCAAACATGCTACGCTCTCCTACAACGTCGACGGCAGACACAGACGTGGAGGTCTGAGGCAGGGGGATGCCCAACTTCGTCGGCGAACCAGGACGAGGAGTCGAGCTGGTGGATCCGTTCTGCGAAATGCGGGTGATGTTTGGTGTTGGTGACGTAGGCATCGAGTCGAGGTGAAGGCTACGAGTTAGTGTGATTACGCAATGTCTTAACACACGGGGAGAGAACGCTGAAAATCTGGCCTTCCTCCTTGGGGGGGCCGTACGAATCGAACGGATCGGGGATTGACATGACGAGGGGCTCCAGAACCGGGTCGCTGACCTTGCCTGCAATCTTCTCGTAAAAGTCGAGCTGCGAACGAATGACGAACGCGACCTTGCCAAGCACATTGTCCCAGTTCTCCTCCTCTGCGTCGAGCACTTCCTCGTGGTAGCCCAGCTTGATCGCGTCGAGCTCGTCGACCTGACGCTGAAGTTCGGCCAGAGCATTGCGGAATTGCTGGAGATCACGCTTACGGCGGCGTCCAATCTTCAGGTTGTCCGCCTCAGTCTTGCGAATCTTGTCGCTCTGCGCGTAGAGGGCCTTCTCGTACGACACCAGACGGTCTGCGGTAATCATCTTGTAGTGGTCCAGCGCCTCCAAGAGAGGAATCTCGAATTGCCGGTAGACGGTGTCCGCAAGAAGCTGCTCGTGGTTGGAGATAAGGTATTGCAGACCGGCTCCTCCAGCAAGGGCGGCGTTCGCTCCGCGGCATCCTTTGACACTGGTACGCGTTAGACACGGCGGAGGAGTGGCACGTACCGAGAACAGGCCTCCATCGCTGACGCAAAGGCAGCGGTGGCCGTTGACATTGACAACAGAGCATTGCGATACGCCTTGGCCGCAACCATGAGCTGTAGCAGGTCAGATAAGCTCCACGAACGTGTGCACAGCCAACGACAGCAGAGACACAGGTGGGTACGGCCTGAGGCCATGACGCACCTCTTCGAAGCAGGCAATGCTCGCCCGCAGGTCCTTGCGGGAGATGAGCGTGTGTGACTCGGCCAAGTTGACCTTGGAGCCGGTCGTCGTGGTTGAGAACTGCAAGCGTCAGTCGCAATGTTAGGGGCATGCTTAAATGTTGTATCGCCGCCGCCTGTCCATTCACCGACGAGGGTGGAGACGGGCTTGTGTGCTATGACCACGAGGGTGACGAGTGAGTCACTCGTGCCCTCGTTGATGGCGACTGGAACAAAAAGCACCACAGGCTCCAATTGCCAGTGCGGCGGTGGGTGGCCACATGCACATCGGCGACTCGACAGTCGTGGCACACACTCACTGTCGGGCTCGGTGGTCGGTTCCAGCCGAGACTTGTTGTGCTCTGCATCGAGTCTTGCCGCTCTGATCTGTGTGATGACATGACAAGAGAGGTGGGGGCCGTGGTGCAGGAAGGGGGAGGTGGTAGCTGTTGTCCAGACGATGAGCGTGTGAGAGAAAGTTGGAACACAGGATGCCTCTCTTGTCCGGTCGGTATGCTCAGGGTTGTTTGCGCATGACGAGCTACTAGGTCGGCAGTAGCGTCGGTGACGATCGGGTCGACCAAATGATAACGTAATGTGCGGCTGTTATCTACCCACCGCAATGACACGCCATTAATTAGCGGGAGCACATGTATCGGGTGCGACCATTCACTGTTTTTTTTTTTCGTCTCGCACCGCTGCCCGGTCGGTGGTGTATAAAAGCAACAGACGATGCATCTTTTCACCCTTGAACAAACCGTGGAGACACAAAAGTTCGGGTCCTCTTGACATTAGGGTGATTCCGCGTTCCCGTCTTCTAGACCGAAAAGAGGGGGGCCTCGCAGCCCTCTGTGTCCGACCCGGGGATACCCAGAACCGTGCGCATCTCTCAACCCCAGCCTACCTCTGCCTCGAGGCGCCCCCCTTCGGGAGTGTGGCGCGACGACAGGCGGACGGGTACGGGGAGGGATGCCGGCGGACCGACATCTTGCGTCTAGACTGTTGTAGCGCTCTTGTTGATCTACTTGGATGGATTTGTGTTCTGTTTACTGCGGCGCGTGAGCAGCGACCTTTGCGGCCAATTGTTCCGAACAAGTGTGCGTTCTGGTTTGCTCGTTGTTTGAGGTCACCACGCGCTATTCTCGGCTTTGTCCAGGCGGACTCCGCTCTTGCTGTACCTGTTCCCTTGCCTCGTACGCGGAGATTGCAGGCGTGATGCACATCGGTCCTCGGCAGCTAGGAGGCTGTGGACGCACGCATCACTTTACTGGGTGATGACTGGTGAGTAACAGGCCGAACGCGCAGCCTGAAAAGGTATACGTAATCGGTAGCGGGCATTATTTTGACCTGTCCGTTACGTGGGCAACGCGTCCCTACCCGTTCCATGGTACGATCTTTTTTCAGTTGGGTGGCACAGTGGCATTCCGCCCGCGCTCGGCGCGTGGACGCCAACGTTGACGATGGTATATATGTTGTGACCTCTCTCTTGCCCGCACAGACACGACCTCCCCGTTCCTCCATCGCCTCCCCCCCCCCGCACATTACAATGTCCGTGGATACCAAACTGCGCGCGCGCAAGACAGCAAACGGCAATGGTGCTGCGGCCAACGGCAAGGCCGCGGCCAACGGTAGCGGCGACGCCTTTGAGGTCAAGACTGTCAGCAACTACATGCCCACGGCGTACGGCCAGGCTATGGACAGGAAGCTCGACACTCACCAGTCGTACGAGTTTGGCGGCCCCATTGGCGTCTCGGCCATGATGATCGGCTTCCCTCTTCTCATGTGTGAGTAGCGATATCAGGCGCAGTGATAAGCGATCGTGATCTTGTTCGGTGTTTTCGGCAGCGGATTGTTGCCGAGGGACGATGCAACATCTGAACATCATGCACGAACGGGGCGATTCGACTCGTACCCCAAACCTGCCCAAGCAGGTTGTGAGAACCTCTCCCGCAGCCCACCCGGCGACCAGGCTGACACCACAGACTACCTCTGGGCATGCTTGTGGTACTATGACGGCCGCCTGGTCATCCCCGACTCGATTGACGACATTGTGCCCTTCCTGCAGCGCATGTGGGCGCACTGTGTCGATGGTGCGTACCCCACGCGCTTCGCGTGGGCATCGTACCTCGGCCTCACCGCCGTCCAGCTCTTCTTCGCCTGGGTCATGCCCGGCGTGCAGCAGGCCGGCCTTCCGGTCCCCTCCCTCGGCTACGAGGTCCTCATGTACAAGTGCAACGCGCTGTACTCGTGGTACGCGACGCTCGTGCTCGTCACCGTCCTGCACAACACCGGCATCTACCGCCTGCCCTGGATTATCGAGAACGTTGGTGGTCTCATGACCGTCGCCATCTTCTGCTCCTTTGTCATCTCGTTTGTTATTGAGATCCTTGCACGCGCGGTTCACTACGGCGGCGCGCCCCTCCGCATGTCCGGTGTCTGGGTGTACGACCACTTTATGGGTGTCTCGCTCAACCCCCGCCTCGGCCCTATTGACCTCAAGATGTTCGCCGAGGTTCGCGTTCCCTGGGTCCTCCTCTTCCTCATGTCGCTCTCGGGCACCGTCAAGCAGTACGAGGACTTTGGCCGCATCACCTACAACATGTTCCACATGCTCTTCGCGACCGGTCTCTACATGAACGCCTGTGCCAAGGGCGAGCAGCTTATTCCTCAGTGCGTGCCGTGTCCTCCGTTGCCGTGGTGGCAATGCTAACCCACAGGACCTGGGACATGTTCCACGAGAAGTTCGGTTGGATGCTCATCTTCTGGAACATGGCTGGTGTTCCCTTCACCTACTGCTACCCCACCATCTACATGACCCGCTCGGACCCGTCCACCTATGAGTTCCCTCTCTGGGGTAACGTCCTCATGTTCGTCACCCTCCTCACCACGTACTATATCTTCGACTCTGGTGAGTTTATTGCTTCGCCCGCAAGTCCCCACTTCACAGCAGCTAACCCCCCAGCCATGGCGCAGAAGTCGGCCTTCAAGCTCGAGCAGCAGGGCGCATACAAGCCCCGCAAGGCCTTCCCCCAGCTCCCTTGGTCGCGTGTCAAGAATCCTCGTTTCATCCAGACCAAGCACGGCAACAAGCTTCTCACCTCGGGCTGGTGGCAGTTTGCCCGCAAGATCAACTACACGGCCGACTGGGTTCAGGCTCTCACATGGTGCCTCACCGCCGGCTTCAACACGCCCATCACCTTCTTCTACGCCATCTTCTTCCTTGCCGTCCTCACCCATCGCTGTGGCCGCGACTTTGAGAAGTGCGAGCGCAAGTACGGCGACGACTGGGTCGAGTACTGCAAGGTCGTCAAGTGGCGCTTCATCCCTTACATCTACTAAGTTGAGTGGGGAAGCTGTTGTCGCGGAGAGAAATGACACCTGCATACAAATACCCGCCCTGACCTCACCATGTGCTACTCCTGTCAAAGGGGTGTTTACGCTGTTCACGCAACGAAACGAGCTCAGCACGGCCTGGTCTTCCTGTAGCCTACACTCCCATCACATATGTCCAGTATTCATCCCGAATGCTAGACCTAGATTATATCGTAGATATGCTACGGCCAACACAATACGATTACGATCATAAGCGTCGCTGCTGCGTCGCACCTCTCCCGAGTTGCACTAGTTTCCACTATCCCTATTCGATGCTGACACGCTGCGCGACGTCCTTGGCGCAGCGAAACATCCATAAGATCGTGGTCGCGGCAGGCGGTGCCAACCTTCATGCACTCTGGCTTGCCTGAATGACCCATGGCCAACCAGGCAGGCTTTGCAACATGACTGGTGTCCTGGGAACTGGGGGCAGCAGTGTTTGGCCGACGTTAGCTATCTGCAGTTCATCAGGTCGATCAAGCCAGGTCGATCAACCACGGCGGGGTGAGGAAGCATTGCCCTCCGCCGGCTCACACCGAGAGGTAGAACCATCCTCTCTCTACGATTCTGATGCAGAGAACCGATGCAAAAACTGTGTTGGCCCCCACCGCCAGTACCGCCGCCATCGGCAAGGATAAGCGGACGCTGGTGTGACGCAGGGTACAGAGACGGAGGAGGCATATGTTGCGCAACTGTGAGCACAGACACCACGGCCAACTCGTCCTGCCTTCGCAGTAGAAGACCCGCTGCAGCTCGCTGCTGCCTTCCACCACGTGAATCAAGGGATGAGTCATAGCGAGGAACGTCAGTCGCTCTACCATGTCAATGTGATCCCCCTTTCCGTGCACTGGAATGTCAACTTCGATGAAGCCAGGCGGCGACCCCGATAAATAGGCTGGCCTCCTGTACTCCGAGCGGAATGCCGCCGAATAGCGAGGCGAGCGAGTAAGTAGCACTTCGATTCGTTTGTTTGGCTACAAAGCCATTTCTGCATCTAGCGCTGGGCGAAATAGGGATACTAACAACGAACCTCTCATTAACAACCGCGATCCTCCGTTTACTATGAAGCGCGTCAGCATTGCATCTACAGGGCGCACAGACCAAAACAGACATCCGCAGGTGACTCACGTCGAAGAACTTGCGGTTGGGGTTCTTGCCAAAGAGGTCAGTACGCAGCTCCGGGAGCATCTTCTCCTCGAGGATCTTGAGGCGCGCCGAGAGCGTGTTGTCGACCTTGATGCGGCCCGCCATGATCGAGCCAATGACGCCGCCTGCCGAGTCGTCGGGGAGGGACGCATCAAAGACAAAAGTGCTCGAGCGGCCCGCCAGCTCCTTGTACTCCTTGTTAGCCGCCTCGGCCGCGCTCTTGACAAGCTCCTCGTCCTTGGGCCGGTGCTCGAGCGTCACCTCGTCGCCGAGGAGGATGAGTAGCACCTCGAGGATGAGCAGCTCGACGGCCTTGGGGTAGTCGTTGCCGTCGGCAAGGGCCTTGACCTCCTTGTCCGCCTTCTCGAACAAGTCGGTGAGGTGCTCATCACGCTTGCGCAACACCTCGAGGCGCGACTGGTTGAGGGCGGTGGACTGCGCACTAGGGCGTGTTAGACGGGAGCTAACTACCGACACCACTTACATCTTCCATCCGACCTCGGCCTGCTTGCGCTTCTTCTCGAACTGAGCGTCTATTGCGAGCGACTCCTGGCGGACAATCTTGGCCTGTGGACGGATTGTAGTCAGGGTGCATGGTGCAAACAATGAGAGCAGAAACACAGGCGTATGAGAATATGACCGCAGATGATATAGAAGGAGATCAGTCAGCGCGGCTCACACCCCGACCCAGCCCGCACTCACCTTCTCAATGGCAAACTCCTCGTCAGCCTTGACCTGGATCTCGCGTGCCTTCTCGCGAGCCTCCTGCGAGATGAACGCGACCTGAAGCGTCAGCAAGCTCCACCAGATGCAACGGTAGCAGCTGGGCCTTGCCCGCGAAGGCAGCCGCAGACCGTTGTCCGACATGCCATGCGGGGACGGGACAAGATGGGCGGCAGTGGACAGCACCGCCCACCCTGTGCGGGGGACGCACCATCTTGTTCATCTCGGACTGGATCTCCGAGTCGTCGAGGGCGCCGGTGCGAGACATGGTGGGCTGATGTTGTGCAAACCTGAGGTGGTGGGAGAGGATGGGACAAGGGAGAGGATTGTGATGACGGCGGAAACCCGTGTCGATGGCGGCGGATGATGGGCTGGGTACATACAACAGCGTCACAACTCAGGGACCACGACCTAGGCGTAATGGGACCTATTTGCATACCCCACTTTAGATACCTGCCGGAGCGAGCGACAGAAAGACCGCGCGTACCAACGACTTGCATGCATGATCTCTATAACAATATTATAACGTTACCTATCCCCGTTGAGTACGTTCAGCTCCAGTACCATGTCAGCCATGGTCTCATCTAGTAGGCCGCGCTCCCATCGACCCCACAGCCAGCCCCAGTAGAAATATGTGATGCCGCCAGCGCCGAGCGCAAAGGCGACCACGGTAAAGATGGGCTGGATCCACGATTTGGGCTGCCACGCCGAGCCGACAGCAAAGGCAATGAACAATAATATGGCCGCCGAAGCAATGAGGAGGTGCTTGTGGTTCCGCCGGGCTGCGACGATGGTGTAGTCTCTCAGACCGGAGAGTCCCTCGCGGATCGCGCTCACCGTGGTGCCGGCTGGCACAGCGTTGGTGAGCTCGTAGGTGGACGTAGGCGTCGGCGGGCGGGAAGAATGCGATTGCTCGTCATCGAGCGGGAGTAGCGGTGGAGCATCGGGGTCCTGGGTCTTGTCTGAGCAACCAGACGATCCGGCTCGCCTCTCGAAACGGAACGTAGAGGTCAGGCCGAAGTGGTCGGAGTAACTAAACTCTTTCCCAGGGACAATTCCGTCCAGAGCCACCTTGGACGCTGTGCATTGTACGGAGAACTTGCCACCTCGGCCCTCGCGGTAAAAGATGTAGTCAAGGCGTTTGCCGCCCTGCGCGAGAATGGACGCAGGGATGGGTTTGCCCGCGGAGTACGTGTTGAGAGACGAGTCGCACGTCATGCCGAGTGTGCTAATCGCATCGGAAGGCGACATGCCTACAACCGTAGTATCGTTGGCTCGAGGATGGGTGTCGAGGAAAGAATCGCGGAGACCACCGTATGTAGTCAGGAGTGCGATGGGGATCGAATGCGGTTGAGAGTTGAAGTCGCCCATCTGGTGACATCAGCATCGAGAGAAACAGCTGAGGGTTCTCCTCGACTTACACAGAAGATATACCGACCGCCCGCCGCACCCCGTCGCACCTCGGTCGCCAGCTGCCACGCCTGGGAGATACGATGGGCTTGCCGTGACAGCGGCGGCGCCTCGCTGCCGGCATGCATGTGTGTCGTCCACACCTCGATGTCGCCGACAGTCGGGTGCTCCACGAGCACTCGTCCGGCCGCCTTGTTTACGAAGAAGTCGCCCTCGATTACCTCTGACGGAAGGCCGGAGAGGGAATACGGCAAGGCCTTGGCTTCCCTGATGGGTAGTTTTGAGAACACGGCCAGTCCAGAGCCGAGCGCGCCTCTGACAAGTCAGCACTCTATGAAGGAAGTGCAGTGATAGACGCCATACTCCTCAAGCGTGTCCGGAGGTAACATACCGGACACGGTCCAAGCGCGGATTCTAGTCTTCATCACACCTGCCCGCCCCCCAACCCCCTGACCCCGCCCTAGCCCCGCAATCACTTACGTGTGAAAGAATCGCGAGTACTGGAAGTTATTACGCACGTCGTCACGCATCGCCTCAAACTCCTTATGGATCCAGAGCTCCTGCAGACAGACGATATCGTAGTCGGCGCCCCTAAGGTACTCGGCAATCGCGGCGAGCCGCGCAGGGCGGTCCTTTGAGATGAACGCGAGGCCCCTGGGAAGGTCAACACCGATCGTACGCTGCGAGATGATAGCGCACCATACGTTAAACGTCAGTATCTTGAGTTCGGCCATGGTTATAAGAGGATGCGAGTGGGTTGTGAGATGAGCAGAAGGCGTTCAGCTAGTTGCAGTTGGCGGTGGTCGATGGGTTGCGCGGCTCTGGCCCGTGCCGGTCGACGTCATCCCTTGGTGGATCGTCACGTGGTTTCCACGTTATGACATGCTTCAATTTTGACTTTTTCGCCACCAAAGAAATCGCTGAAGGCGCCAAAATCTTGCAATTCCTCCTATCTCTTCTCCGAACATGACATCGCGACCACCGGCACGCGCGCCCGCGTTTGGGCACCCGTGGAGTACGCTGGATCCCCCCCTCACGCCATGGATCACGGATGTTATTGAGCAGCAGGGGTGGGAGCGCATGACGCCGGTTCAGGCGGGGACGATCCCGCGGGCGGTCAAGAACCAGGACTGTGTTGTTGAGGTGCGTTGCCGTCTGCGCGTCTGGGAAGAAATGAGCCGCTGCGAGATGTTCTCTGTATGCAGGGAACCTCTCCTACTTGACATGCTCTACTGACTAAGACCCTATCTGACTCCTCAGGCGGTTACCGGGTCAGGCAAGACCCTCGCTTTCGTCATCCCCGTTCTGGAACGTATCGTTCGCAACGAGCACAAGTTCCGCAAGGGCGAGGTAGCTGCCATTGTGATTGCCCCCACTCGGTAAGCTCACCGGCACGTAACAAATCAACTGACTCTTAGTGAACTTGCCCAGCAGATTCACGACGTTTTCTACCTCTTCCTCTCCACACTGATTCCGCGGGCGCCGACCCCAGTCGATGGCGAGGAGCCTCAGCCACCTCCTCCAGCCGAGTATCCTCTCCCGATGTTGGTCACGTCAGGCACTTCAACTCCGTACGACACCTTCTTCAAGCTCTCGGCCAACATTCTCGTCGGCACTCCTGGCCGTCTGGCTTCCTTCCTCCTCGGCCCGCGCGGAATGAACGCGGTGCGGGTCGGCAACCTTGACGTGCTTGTCCTGGACGAGGCAGACCGCCTTCTCTCTGCGCCTGACCACCGACGCGACGTTGAACGTATCATGCGCCACCTGCCGAAGCAGCGCCGCACTCATCTATTCAGTGCTACGATGACAGATGCGGTCGAGGAGATCGTGGGCCTCGGTCTCCGTAACCCCGTGAGGATTGTCGTCAACCTTAAGGACAAGCGAGATGGGGAGATCAAGGAGCGTCGCGTGCCTATGGGACTTCAGAACAGGTACCTCGTAACCAACCCGGCCGACAAAACCTTGCAACTCATCCGTATCCTTGACCGCGAAGCCAAGGTGTTCGAGGCTGCCAAGATGATTGTCTACTTTTCGACATGCGCCGCGGTTGACTACTTCTACAGGGTGGGTTAAGTAATTTGCAAAATACGCTTACACGCAGGTGCTCACTCGCCTTCCTGAGCTCTCCCGCTTCCATCTTGTATCGCTGCATGGCGATCTTCCTCCGCGCGTCCGCGAAACCTCTCTTTCCTCTTTCACGTCTCATGCCTCATCGCACCTGACTCCCTCCGTGCTTCTGTGTACAGACGTCGCAGCTCGTGGTGTGGACTTTCCTGATATCGACGCCGTAATCCAGTACGATGCGCCAACCGATCCCAAGACGTTCTCGCACCGCGTGGGACGAACTGCGCGCGCTGGTCGCTCTGGTCGTGCGACCATCCTGATCTCCCGCGGCAGGGAAGAGGAATATATATCGTTCCTTACCGTCCGCAAGATCCCGCTTGCTCGCCAGCCGCGCCTGTCCGCCACACTCGAGGAGCTCGAGGACTCGGAGTTTCCTCCCCCCCCCGCTGACCCCGACGCACTTGCGCTCATGCAATCTATCCGGGACATTATCCTCACAGACCGCGACCTGTCGGACCGGGGCGCCAAGGCGCTCGTATCCTCTGTACGCGCGTACACCAAGCACGAGGCCAGCTTCATCTTCCGTCCGGCGGACCTCGACTATGCAGCGCTGTCTACAGCGTTTGGGCTGCTTCGCATCCCGGCCATGCCGGAGGTGCGCGACTGGCGCAAGCGCCTTGAGAAGGCGAAAAAGCACCGGGAGCAGCAGGCAGAGAAGGCAGCGGTGCAGTCGGACAAGGGAGTGGACGCAAAGGACGCAGCTGCCAATACGGCCGAGGAGGATATGCCTCCGACTGTCGAGTGGACCGACGCCGTCGTCGATTGGGACACATTCACATATGCGTCCAAGCAGCGCGAGACGGCGCGCCTTGCGGCACTGGCCGAAAAGAAGGCCAAGGCGGCTGACCCGGCCGAGGACGCGGCACGCGCGGCAGAGCGCGCTAAGCGCAAGATCCGCAACGAGATGCGCGAGGCGTGGAGCGCGCAGAAGGATCGTAAGGTGCGGCGTGAAGAGCGGCGCGACAAGAAGGACCTGCGCAAGAAGGCCGAGTGGGAGCGCAAGCGGCGCGAGGGGGACGCCGATCTGCCCATGCCTGAGCCCACAGCGAAGCGTACCAAACGCGCCCCAAAGGATGAGAGCAGCGAGGACGAAGACATGGAAGCCGATTACCGCAGCCTCAAGCGTGAGGTGAACGAGGAGAAGGCAAACCGCAAGGCGAGCAAGAACGCAAAGGTCGCGACAGGCATGTTTGACGACCTCGACTAGTGTTTGCGCCGCACCCCATCCCACCACATTAGTTAGTATGGGATATACCCAGCATAGTACAATACCATCTAGCATCCTACATGCCATTGCAAATACCCAGACCAAAAGTGAGAGGGGCTGGGTGAGGTTTCATTGCTCAGCAACTACTCACGCCCAGGGATTGTCATCGGGCTGTGTCCAGCGGTACGACTGTGTGGGGGAGGAGCCAAACGTCCGCGGAGGCGAGTCGCGCGGGCGTCTGGTAGAGGGCTCAGGGGAGGCGCCTGGTCCTGGCTCGGTTGAGGGAGGAGGCGGGGGTAGAGTCTGCTGGTGGCGGGGCGGGCTTGTCTGCTGCTGTTGAGGCTGAGACAGAAGCGGGGACTGCGTGCGTGCAGGAGAGGGCACCACGGCAGGCGCCCCGCGCTTGTGGCCCTGTCCGCTCAGCTCGCGCTGGATGTCCGTCGGGCTGACAAGGTCAACAGCGTCGCTGCGCGCACGTTCCGGCTCGGGCTCGACAACAGGCGGCGGGCGCTGTACCGGAGGCGGGGGCGGGGGCGAGACGAACGGGCGTGGCTGTGCCCGCCCATTCTGCATATGACGCGCAGTCTTGATCGTCCAGCGCATCGCTGTCCCGCCCGATTCCGCGTCGGCGGCCCAGGCACCCGGGTTCTCATTGTCGCCGTCGAACGGCGCGTCGTCGACCTTGGCAATGGCCCGCCGGCCCGAGCCCGATGGGATACGGTCAGCCCACGCGCCGTACACGCGTGGGTTCGTCTTGTCCGTCCGCTTGTTACGGGCGCTGCGTCGCTGGCGGCCAGAGGGTGCACCGCCCTGTCGTGTAGCCGTCCCGCGCCTTGTGCGCTTCCCGGCCAGAATGCCGTCTTCCTCCTCGCGACGCCGACGACGTGCCTGCTCAGCACTGACATCAACGTTGGGAAAGCCAGCATAGCCGATCTGCCGTGCACGCTCGTACATTGCGTCTTCACCCTCAGAAACAGAATCAAAGCCGAGGGATGCCGTCTCAGACGCCTCAGAGTCGGACGAGTCGTATTCGAGTCGCGGAGAGGCAGTTCTGTGCTGCGGTAACAACGGCGCGCGCTCGCTCGGCCCACCATTCTCCTCGCCCGGTATCGGGAGCCAGTACTTTGCCTGGCCACCCTTGGCGTACCGTAGTCCTGCGCGGATACGCTTCTGCGTCCCTTGTTCGTTGTGCAGTCCGCCGTCTGCCGCCTCGTACGATTTATAGGACACGCCCCGCGCTCGGAACGTGTACTTGATGTCCTCCCATACGTCTTTGAGCCCAAACGCGTCCCGGAACGCGTAGATGAAAGGAAGACGAGCAACGTGGATGATCGAGGTGTCGATATAGTCACTTGCGCGGAAGGCGTACTGGTGAGCAACGGCGAAGAAGGGCATTTCGAGACAGATCATCGAGTCCATGAGCGCGAGCGACATGTGCTCCGGGTCCGTGTATGGTCCAACTGCACGTTAAGTTCTATCTCCTTTAACACAATTTACCTGATGTGATGATGCCGATAGAGACGAGGAAGGAGATCGCAACTCCTTGCCAGAAGGAAAAGAAGAGAATGCCCTTGACACAGAGGAATTTGGCTGCCTGTCAGCCGAGTAGGAAAATCATGGGCACTCACGAACTGGGCGAAAGGGCTTCAGGTCCTTGTTCACCGCAATCCAGAACATGCCCAAGCAGCTGCATGTCAGTTTTCCCCAGGAATATCCACGCTCACTAGAGACTCAAACAGATGCTGATGTTGTACGCGACTGTGACCCAGGTGTATCCTGACGTCGCCTTGAAGTCGCCCTCGTGGTAAGTGCCCGTGGCCTTGAGGATTGCGACCGCAACGACGAGGAGAGGCTTCACCTGGACATATTCTGTCTGTAAGTGGCAGCCCCTAGGTTAAGCAACTCACGCAGCACACCGCGCTTGAGGTTCAGCAGGGTCCATGGATCACTTGGGTCCATTGGCCTGAGGAACAGGCTCACGGGGAAGATGTGGGGGATCGGTGGCCGTCCGCGGAGGCGGAGCAGCAGTTCACGCTCGCCTCCGAGGTACGTGAGGAGAAGTTGGAGGAAGGCGTAGATGACGAATGCCTCATACAGGTCGCGGATGGCATCAATGAAGAAGGCGGCGTTGAGAGAGTACAGCGCGATGAGCGACGAACAAGCGTATAGCGGCACCCTGCAGTGTCAGCTGCCGCAAGTAAGAGGTATCAAAGTCATTGCGCATTCTCAGTTGTCCTCCAGGACTGTAGTATTGTTCACCAGCCGAGGGCAACCACGTTAAACGTTGATGAGGTTGCCAAGAACGGACGCCCCGGTGGGTGCAGCAACCGAGACACCGCCCCGCGCTCTCGCCTGGACATTGACTCCTCCTATGCGCACGCCCACATGTACCCCTCGGTGCCCTCACCCAGCTCAGGAAGAGACAGCTTCTCAAACGAGGACACGACTCACATGACCATGATTCGGACGACACAGCGCTGCAGCGCAGGCATACGGTAGTTTTTGAGCTGCAGCACGATGGAGATGATGCTCAGTCCAGTCGCTGGGCACGTTAGCATCGATGTCGCCTGTTCTGAGTCTGGAGCCCAACATGGGAGGCTCGCAGGGGCGAGCAAGAAGCAAAAGACACAACACTCACCAAAAGCAGTGCACGCGCCGCACACCCAGAGCAACGGCGCGGGGAGGTGGTCGCCCGCGCCGCCGCCGCCGCCGATCCCGCCGGGGGGCACGATCGGGTCGGGTGCCGGCGGCGTCGGGGTGGAAGGGAACGACGGGACGGACATTGTGCGTGTGTCCCGGCCCGGCGACTAGCGGAGAATCGATGTCTTATGGGTAACAGTTATCCTGGGGTGATATGAGGCCCTGGAGACTAGTGTGCTGTGCGAGGACAACAGCTGGGCGAGACGATAGTTGCTGGCAAGCCAGGTGGGAGGCGCGGTAATGGCAACCGATAGTCGAGCTGTTATCGCTCCAGTGATCCTGGTTCACGAACCCGAACCCTAGCCGACGGGGTGCGATACGCAAGAGGGGGCCGAAGCAGTAGCGCGATGCACAGAGCGTCGGGAGATGCGGGATCGCGGGTCACGATGGCGGCGATGGAGGAACGAGATGTTGGGAGCGATGGCAAACCTGGCGCGGTGTTTTTGTGGTGTTGTTGGGTGGCGACTGGGGAGTGACGAGTGCGGGGCTGCCAAGGCACGCCATGTGCAAAGTGCCGCCGCTGCGCGTTGTTTGTGACAGCGGCGAGCGCACATCGGCCACTCGCCCGTTGGCCGCCTCTTGGATATCCACCTCTCCTTGCCAGAGGCCACACTGCGGACATGCATTGTGTGGTATACAGCGTAAGAGCCCCGTTGCTATGAACAGCGCAAAGAAAGAGCACATGGAGATACGGGCTACCAGGCAGAGTTGGGTCAGCCCGAAAACAGGGGCGGCACACTCACCCTGCTCGACACCCCCGGCGGGCAAGCCAACAACACCCCTCCAACACCATTGTTCCTCTATTCCATTTCATCCAGGATCGACTATGATGCTTCGATCTAACTATGCTCAAGGCTCTGGTAATAGAGCTAACGGGTCTCTAAAGTTGTAGCTGTACAGTTGTGAAGGTGGCCGATGCCCCTACTTGCTCGATCCCTGAACGTCCTCTTCTGCGGTCGCACTCCTTTCCACAAACGCCTTGCAGGCCTCGTGTCCCAGCTTTAAAATATCTCCAGCCCGTCGCTAGACCATAGTGCGTGGGAAGGCAAGGCAGTGCAAGTGGTCCTAGGCGACCTGCCTCCCATTCCATCCATGTCTGAGGGTCGCAACAGGGAACAGGCGGCTCTGCAGCTGGTAACAACGTAGCAGCCGCAGGGGACATCGCGAGAAGAAACCCCGCGTGGCAAACGGAGCTTGGCCCCAACTGCTACGCTGGGAATGTTGGAATCCACCGTTCTTGATTCCTCTCCAGCTCTTCTGCGGCTGACCGTCAGTATCTGGCTGCAGACTCCTCTCACCTTTCCGCTTGGTCGAGTTTTGACTTTGCGACGCGCGTGCCAGCTCCTGCAACTGGGGGCTGTCCCATCTATACGCTCCTTGTCCACGCACTCGCTCGTTATCCGAAGGAGTGAGGACGTTGCCAAACGAGATGAAGCCGACGTATGGGCGCAGCGCCTTGATAACCTTTTCGTCGGCGTAGAGGCCAACGCACTCATCGACACATAGCCAAGTGAGCTTGGCGACATGGGGCGGAGGGGACAGCATGAGGGTGGCGTTTGAGGCAGAGGACACAGTCTGCAGGACAGAGGATTGCGAAGTGGGGCGAGTAGGAGCAAAGGCTGACCGTTTCCTGGGTGCTGCAGGCTGCACCGCGCGGACCAGCTTCTCCGGTGCGTTGCGGCTCAGGACGAGACGGCGGATGGGACCGGCGGTGAGTTCTGTAATGCCAGCGACACTCAGGGCTGTGAGGTTGGGGAGCATCACCGGCTTGCCTTCCTCCACCACCAGCGCCTCGATAAGAGCGTTGGTTTGGTCAAAGCAGTAAGGGACACAAAGGAATTGGAGAGCCGTCAGGTGGGGGAGAGCTGCGAGCAAGCGATCTTGCACATTCGTCCAAGACATCTCAAGGACAACGAGGTTTGACAATGACACGTTCCATGATTCGAGAATGCCAAGGGCTGAGGTCCGGTGCCAATAGGTGCAGTGGAGCTGCTGCACACTGGGACACTCAATGTCGTTGACGTATCGTTCAGACTCGGTACCAATCAGCTCGAGTTTGGTGAGTTTGGGCAGGACAGTCGGATCACGCTTGGACGACTTGCCCAACTTGAGACCCAATGACAGCTCAGACAGGTGCTCTGTTGTCGCCAGAAGCTGTGGCAGCGAAATGTCGTTTGCGGTACCGTCTGGTAACCGGAGCTTGCGAAGGGCTCGGAGATTCAGGTTATAGTCGCCTAGCAGCCCGTCAACCTTGCTGAGATCCAGGGTCTCCAGCTGAGATGCGTCTGGCGGCAGAATTCGGCAGTAAGCCTCGAGAGTTTTTGGTAAATGCTCGCGGGGCGGGATAGATGTCTGGTCGAGTATAATGAGGGATCTCAGACGGGGGCACCTGTTCTCCCAGTTGGAAGTATACCGCGCTGGTTGCTCACAATCAAGTACAATGTTCTGCACATGCTCGAGATGCGGGGCGAGAACAATGGCCGCCTCCGAGACGTTCTGCCTCGGGACGTGGTCGGTGATTGTGAGCTCCCTGAGCCGGCCCTTGTTCCGCGACATCCAGATAGCAACTTTCTGCACGGGACGTCGCTTGCTGAGGCGCAAGTGTCCCCATAGCGGGCCGTATCCGAGCATCGCGCTTCGCCAGTCGCGACAAACGCCAGCCATGCGGATGGGAAAGTTGGGGTCCGTTGCGAGCCCGGCCTGGGCGACAAGGACGAGCACGTCAAAGCTGAGCAGATGGGAGAAGCTCATTTTCGCCTTCGCCTTGGCAGAAGAGGTGTGTTCCGCTGTAGCTGATTGTCCACTCTTGGTTCGGAGGCTGCGGTTCTTGTTCCGCAGGTCGGTCAAGGCTTTGGTCACGTTTGTATCACACGGCAAGTGGAGTCCCTTGGTGATGCTCCGCTCGGCCGCATCGTACATCCCCATTCCGCAGAGGATCGTGGCGACGCGATACCATGGCTAGACACGTTAGCTGTTCTCGTTTACTGATCCACATCCCCCACGCACTTTCGGACTCTTGTCGCCGTACCGCTTGCACAGTGACGACGCGATGTCAAATGCCTTGTGCCGCTCCCCGATGCGCGTGAGCACTGCTGCCTTGGCGTCCAGGACCTTGAAGCTGCGGTCGCCCAGGGAAATGGCCTGTCAAGTCAGCACTGCCACGTACAGGGAGGGGTATGACTGTCAGCCTCACCTTATCGAACGCGGCGAGGGCGTCACTGAGCTGGCCGCCATTGAACGCGTCCATCCCAACGCGGTAGTGGTCCGCGCCGTTGCGGGATGCATGGCTGCCGGAGGCCGAGGACGACATGGCTGCGGTCGGCCTCTGGGGGGTGCAGCGAAAGGACGGGCGTTGTCGCGTGCGTGGTCGCCTCGCAAACAGTGAGGGATGCCAATGTGCGGGGGGGTGTCAGAAGGCAACAACAGGTGGCCATGACGAAAACGCGTCTGGCCTGGTGCACAGGGACGGTGGCCCGGAAATACGGAAACAAACTCTGGGCGTGTTGATATCCGAAGACTGCACTGCCGACCAAGCATGGCTCGCATGGCCAGTATGGTCAGCATAGCTAGTGTGTCCAGCATGGCCAGCATGGCCAGCATGACCGTCATGACCAGCATGGCCAGCATGACCATCATGACCAGCATGGCCAGCATGATCGACCTTGCCCGAGTTGGTTCCAAGCGTCTATGCATCTTGAAAGCATCGTCACAGCAGTCGCGGACCATCATAATGGCAGAGTCTCAGACCATGTACATCAAAGCAGACTGCCTCCTCCTTTAAGCCGCGAACAGTGCACCCGCGACAACAAGACATGCCCCCACCGTATGGAGAGGGGATGCGACTCGTGGCGCCCATGAAGCAGCAAGGGTGGCCCTGAGCAAGGTTGGCTGGTGACATGCAGCCCTGCACTACGTGAGTACTCACTGGTACCACTCCCCGCCAGGGCTCTCGAGCCACCATTCGGGCATGACAAAGTCGACGTCTATGCCCGCACGCCTGCAGAAGCCCTTGCCATACTCGATAGCGTATCCGAGATCCGGAGCCGAGTCGCACATGTTGGTCATACACGGCGGCATGCGCTGCTGCCACAGCTGTTGGGCGGGGTCAGTGGCGTCACTTGCGAGAGGGCGATCTGCTGCTTGCCACCCACCTTGTTCGCGCAGTTCGGGCCAATAGCGTCTGGAAAGTTGATGTCGCGGTTGGGGAGAGCGAAGGTCTGGGACACTGCGTCGTGGCATTTGAGGAAGCAACCTGGCGTCTTCAGCACGACTGACTGCGCGAGTAGCGGGGTTGGCTCACTCGACGGATCAGTGAGGGTGTTGAGACGCAGTTGCTTGCTGATGGACCGCTCAACAGGGGTGGTCGCAGCAGCCAGCAGGCTCGCCCAGCTGAGGACGAGGATAGCACTCGACAGGAGCCTCATGACGGGAAGAGAGGAGCGTCTGTCGGATGTGAGAACGTTGTTTGAGAGGCTCGGTGCAGAAGGGAGAGGAATGGCTTTATGAAGGATGTGCTCTCTGGCCCCAGAGGACACATGCATGTGACAACGGGGGGTCTCTGAAGGAACAATAGCGGGTGGCAGACGGCAGACGGTCGCTGCTCGTTGTCTGGCCGCTGGCGGTGAGCGCGCTGCGAGACAAAAGGCGCCGCATGCACCCCAGCCACAGCCGCCCACACACGCGCGCCACCCTCGGCGCCGCGCGACCCCCGAGCTCTGCACGCCCGGATCGCTGCCGCCACTGGATCCCTCGCTCGGCGCAGGACGCCGCAGGTGCGCTCACAGCCAGCCAGCAGAAAGGGCCACCGGTAACAGCACAGCGAGGCAGGTGTTGGGGGGGTACCACGCAGGTGCGTGCCCGGGATCCTCCATGCCCTCGTGAAGAAGCGGCTCCTGATCTGGCGATATCCACGCCGTCGGGCCCAGTTGTCGCCGTCTCCACGCTGTTGTGCGTAGTTGTCGACTGTCATCGCTGTCGAGCAGATATCTCCATGCATCCAGCAAGATGCCGACCAGATGATCCACACACAAATGGAAATACCGAGAGAGATAACAAACAGAACAATCACGTGACTCACCGAACCCCACGTGGTCGAGTGGCGGAACGCAATGACGGAATTAAAAATACTACAATCGCGACCTCTCTGTTCCGGCTCGGTCTCCACTCTCGCACCAACAACAACACTAGCACCACAGTCCCAACGCACCTGCGGCCAACTCGACACCCGCGCCCCCAACACACGCACCCGCACGCCCTTGTGCTGTCGACCAAATGCGCGGCCGGGGGAGAGGAGGCTCCAAGCCATCCGTTCAGCCAGAGGATGGGACGACGCTGGGAGTCGGCCGCCTGAAGCGGGTGGCGGATTTCGGGCCCCCGACTGTCGGCACGCTCCCCGTTCGGAACAAGAAGGCGAAGCGCGGGAGAGGGAGAGGAGGGTTTTCTGCTGCTGGTGACTCGCGTGGCGCACTACCCCCGAGAGTTGGGTGTGTCGGTCGGGGCGAGTCACGGGGTGCCAGAGGTGGGAGAGGCCGCGGCCTGGCGCGGGGAGCCTCGTCTGGAGGAGGTCCGTCTCGATCAGCGTCTCCCTGGAATGACAAGGGCAAGGAAAGAGAGGTGGACGAAGGTCGCGACCACCAGCAGCAGCATGATGGCGACCGAAGACCTAACGGCGGGCGAGACGGTGCTCGAACGCCGCCCAGTGCAATACCAGCATCATTACCCCCGCGACCTCCTTCTGCAACGCATTTCCGGTTTGAGTCTCCCAACTCCCGTTCGGGCGTCAGGTGAGCTGTTTTGATAAGCTGTGCGCTGACTGAAGCTACTCGCCTTCACAGCCCGTCTCGTTGTTATCCTTTGATTCGGACGATTCGCTTGTCCCCGTCCCCGTCCCCACCGGCGCCCTGCAGCTGCGTGGTGTCCCCGACCAGAGCACGTCTGGGACCGCTGAAGACTTGCCCCAGCCGTCATCAAGTAGACTTCCAGCCATGCCGACTCATAGGCCAGACAACGGTCCTCCTGCCCAGCCTGTGGTTGACCCACCTAGGCTACTAAAGTTTAAGCCCAGAAACCACAATGTCCGCGAGAACGACCCTCCCCCTCCTCCAGCGCCGCCGGCGGTGGAATCATCGCCAGTCGCACCAGCACCACCAAAGTTCAAGCCCAGGAATCACAATCCCAGGAAGAACGACCCAAAGGCAATACCCCAGCCACTTGTACCACCACCACCAACACCAACAACAACAACAACAACACCACAACCCGCATTAGCATCGCATCCACATGAGCAGCCGTCATCACATCAACCTGCATCGCCTCCATCACGAGCGACCAAGGCGCCCTCGTCACCTGATCCCCCACTCCCCGCCCCAGCATTACGTCCCACTTCAGAGGCGCCGGAAGACGTGGAACTGAGCGAACAAGCCTTGCAAGCCCCTAGTGCCACGCCCTCGGCACCCGTCGAAGGCGTCATGTGGCTCAAGTACGTGCCCCGCCACGCACACCAACTGATTGTAGGCCGGAAGCCACTCCTCCCAACTGCTGGTATATTGGACCAGGCGTCACCAAGAAGGATCGAAACAGATTCCGGAACGAGTATGTCCTGGGACTGCGTAAGCAGCTTGGCGAGGAAGGCAAGAAGGTTACTGCCACCAAGTGGCGTCAGGATGGTCTTGGCTTGGATTGGCACCTGAAGGACAAAAATCCGCGGCCTCAGGAGGACTCAGACGACGACAGCGTCCAGATTCTACCTACGCCTCCACGAAAGACTCTGGAGACTGTTTTTCTGGACGACTCTCCCTCTCCGCCGCTTGCGCATGCGCGCCTGGCTCGTATCATACCCGCTTCGGCTCAGGCTCAGGCTCCGGCTCCCGCTCGTTCTGTTACTCCAGTTGCTACTCTGGCTGCTACCCCACCCGCTGCTCCAACCGTTATCCCAGTCGACACTCCAGCGCCGAGTCAAGCACCCGAGCCAGACTTTACGATCGCCGGCGCGCTCACCATTCCTTTCCCGCCATACTCCAAGTATGAGATGAGCCAATACCGCCAAAGCGACGGCTTCAAGGAGTGGCTCGACAAACAGCTCGAGCCCTTCCAAACGCCCGCCATTGCCATTGTCTACTTTACGACACTCACGGGACTGCGGGTGCGGTGGAAGCCGGTTCAGGGTGCTGCCTCCCGCAAAACTGTGTCGCCTCCGCGCCCTTCTGCTCCAGTTGCTAGTGCGCTGCCTGTGGACCAAGCAGACTGTCTGCCTGTCGCCGAGGCCCCCTCGCGTGCCTATGTTGAGCAAGCGCAAAGCACGCCCCTGGCTCAGACCACGTCCATATCGACTGCGGAACTACCCCAGGAGCCAGCCAGTATCCAAGAACCACCACCGGGACTTGTCCCACCGCCCGAATCCCCTGCGAGTGGGCTGTCCTTTGCACAGGCCAAATATCCCTCTGGGTTATTGACTTTCAACCCACCCGCGACAAGCACGCCGTCGCTGTCGACAACGGGTGCATCCGCCTTGGATCTCTCGACGCTCACGTTCCCTACAGGATCATGCGCAGGGCTGTCTGCCGCACCACTAGCAGGCCCTTCGTCCCACGCAGCACCTGACTTGTGGAATCCGTCGGCCATCGCAGGTCCTTCGCCGTCGGTCTCTCATCCAGCGCTCTTCCCCGTCCCTGCATCACAAGAGAGTGCCGCTCTGGCCTCACCCTTTCTCGATACAGTTGCTCCTGTCCCAGAGCGGCGCATGTCGCCATCCGATACGTCTCCAGCGGAGACGGGAGAAGCAACGCCCGCGGGCTCGGAGCAGCCGGCATACACGCTTGCGGAACGGATCGGTAATATCGAGACTCAGCTCACGGCCCACTTTGACCGCATCGACCGGTGGATGCGGTTGCAGGAGAGCTTCCCCGCCCGCGCAGAGCAGCTGCAGCGCCAGATTGAGCGTACAGAGGCGAGCATCTTCGACCTGCAGAACCAGTTAGAGATTGAGAAGGCCAAGTTGGCAGAGGAGAGCCACAAATAGCGCCTCGCATAGCACATGAACGCGATGAATATCGTATAGTCGACGACCAAGCAGCAGCATTAACCGTGTCTACATCGACCTGCTATCGTCTGACGAGGTGACAGCCAGGCCTCAAGTGTGGCAGCGTCGCGGCGCGTGGGGATGGGGTTTGGGATGCAGCCATGAACTGGCGTTTCTTGCCATTGAGGGCCCCCAAACGCTCCAGGCGCAGAAGGCTGGGACTGCTGTACGAGTGCGAACTTGACCGTAACAATATAATTTGCATTCCGTCTGATCTCACCCGTCTCACGCCTTGATTTCAAGAATGTTCTTGCCAGCCTTGATCTCGTCAAGCGACGGCATCTTGCCAAGGCGGAACAGCTCGGACGCCTTTGCGACGACAGGGTCTCGGCCCATGGACGCGACCGCGGTCACCTTGCCGCCCTTGGCCTGGTATAGCACAAACTTGAGGTCAGCAGCACTGCCGTCGAGATGCGTGTCGTCAAAGCCCGCACCCGTGCCCACGTAGCGCAGGCCCTTGCCAACTGACGACCAGAAGATGGGCACAGCCTTGTACGCCTCTGACTTGCCCGCGATGGTCATGGCAACGTGACGGCCGTGGTTGCCGGCGACGTTCCAGTGCTCAACACGGCGCGAGTGGCCGTCAGGGAACTGTGGGTAGTGTGCAATGTCGCCGATGGCGTACACATTCTTGGCACCGGGTACGCGGAGATACTCATCGACCTTGATGCCGCGGTCGCGCTCAAGGGTGAAGACGTCCTTGAGGAAGTCGGTGGTGGGCGCAACACCAGTGCCCATGATGATGAGCGTAGCGGGAAGGGCGCTGAGACCCTTGACATGGAGCGATGCAGCCTTTCCGTTTGCGCCGGCCTCGATCTTTTCGACAGATACACCCCGGTGGAACTTGATGCCCTGCGCCTCAAAGTTTGCGACAAGAGCCTCGCCGATGTCGCGGCTGAGAATGGCCTCAAAGGGGACCGCATCGACGCCGACGACGGTTAGGCTCTTGAGCTCCTTCTTGGCCAGCGCACCAGCTGCCTCGAGGCCAATGAATGAGGTACCGATAATTACAATGTCAGACTCGGGGCCGATGGCGGCTGTGATCTGCTTAATGTCTTGCGGCGTGCGTATGGTGACGACGCCCTCGAGGTCTGCACCAGGAATAGGGATGCGGCGGGGCGTCGAGCCGGGAGATAGCACGAGGTGGTCGTACTTGATCTTGTTGCCTGACACGGTGGTGACGGTCTGCGCAGCCGTGTCAATGCCTTTGACGGCGGTGCCGAGGTGGAGTTTGACACCAAAGTCGTTCTCCAGCTCGGCGGGTTTGCGCCACTCGAGCTTGGCGGGGTCGTCCAGCAGCGCCTTGGACAGCTTGGTGCTGGGGTATCAGCTCCGCGCCTGGTCCTAACCCACCGGTCGATAGGCGCATAGTCCTCCTGGGAGACCAGCACAATGTCTCCGGCATAGTCGTGCTCCCGCAGACTCTCGATGGTGTGGATGCCGCCTGCGCCGCCGCCGACAATCACGACTGTCTGCTTCTCGGTCGCGGCCACGGCCTTGCGGGCCTTTGCGATCACGCGGCCGACCTTGGACTTGATCTCACTCTCGGGAGCGGTCACAAAGATCTTGCCGTCCTTGACCTCGGCCTTGTACTTGTACAGCGAGTCGAGGCCGGGGGCGTCCTCAATGTCGCCGTCGCGAACGTTGAAGCATGCTGTGCGTCAGGTGGGAGGGACATGTGGATCGGTCACTCACCGCCGTGCCATGGACACACAACGCGTCCATCGGCCGAAAGCACTCCCTCTGGGTGACTGTCAGTGCGCGGCGGCGACAATTGTGGCACCCTCCACACTCACTCTCGAGGGGAGCACCGTACTGTGTCTGTCAGCATCCTTGCAGACTGCCTATTGCTGCACGTTGTGCGACTCACATGCGTGCAGTGTGCAGACGTGGCATGCTGCGTGGGTCAGTCTGCGACCTGCGGGCGACGTTCGGCCGCCGCACATACCACCGTGCCATCAATCTTGGAGAGGAGGACCTTGCCGCCGTCAAACTCGACGGCCTTCATGGCGCCCTCGGCCAGCTCAGCAGCATCGAGCACGGCAAGAGTCTTGGCGTCGGACATGGCGGAGGTCGAGTACGATGCGGAGGGCAGGAATGCGAAGCAGGGACGGGCAACACAAGGCGGCGCAGCTGTGGCTCGAAGGCTCGGAGTGATGAAGCGGGAGAGGGAGAAGGCGGTATGGAAGGCGAGAGGTGAGCGGAGCGCGGCGGTAGCAGTGGTGCGCAGCGAGCGGGCGATAAGCATGAGCGCGAGGGGGACAGCAATGGAGAGGAAGCGTCAGTGCCGCTGCTGCTTATGACGTTGGGGGGGCAACCAATAACGTCGTTGGTAAATCAGAGGCCCCGGTGGGAGCCATCGACGGTTGGGATGACGGAATACGAGGCATATGATGCTGGAACACGTGGGCCTGCCTGGTGTCATCGATGCATCGGCAACCGGCGAGCTGCCGGCCATGTCCGTCGCCGCGCCGCTCCGTCCTCCGCCTCGCATGCATGGCCGGGACTCGGGGGATGTTGGGGGGTGGTCTGGGACCTCGAGACCGCAGGCGACGCACACATGATGGAGGAGTGTCGATCACAGTGGTATCCCGCTCTGCTATCTGTGCCCAATGGCTGCCGATGCAATTCGAAGCGAATCTGTCGAGGTGGTGGTGCTGGCGCGCGCGCGCGCGTCGCGTGGAAGTCTCGGCATTTACCAGCCTCGGATCCAAGATGGCCAAGCTGGCAAGCTGTGTCCCACCTGTCCGACCCCGCGCCGACGCCGACCTCGACTGCCATCCTCGTCCTCGTCGCCGCCTTGGCCAGCAGCTACTCACGCAGCAAGCAAGCGCCCCCGCGCAGTCCTGTACGCAATGACATATGACATGGTATGATTACACGATGCGTCACTGTCAAAAGTGCCACCCTACAGATCGCATCCGCCGTCACCGTTGTAGCTCGTTCCCCACCTGCCTCGCTGGCACCGCTCTATCTTGTCGAGTATCCCAGACTGCCGTGCGCTCCGGCACGCACGGCGGGCATCAATATGCTTGTGCGGCGGGGTCACCGCCGCCAGGCTCGTTACATTTTGTCTTTGGCCTAGACGGGCATGGGCATGGGAGGGGTAGGAACGGGGCCGGTTCCAGGCGCCGTGGGCTCGCGCTTCTTGATCACCTCGACCTGGGTGGTCAGCTACTGGGGGGTGGATGAAAAGCATCTTCCTTTTTCGCTCAGCCGCAGTCTTCCTCCGTCGAATGTCTTCCCTCGCCCTTCCTCCGCCAAATGTCGCCAAGTGTCTTCCCTCGCCCTTCCTCCATTAAATGTCTTCCCTCGCCCTTCCTCCGTCCAAATGTCTTCCCTTCCCCTCCCCTTCCCTCCCCTTCCCTCCACTTTCCCCCCACATCGCCCACTCTTACCCCATCCCACCCCCAAACACAACTCCCGACCCGTCTTCTCCCTCACTCACATAGTTGCCCGGGAACCATCCCATTCGGCCGTCGCGCGTGCGGCCACGCCACCAGCCGAGCTCGTTCTCGTTTCCGGTGCCCGTGTCGCGGCGCTCGAGGACGGCGACAATCTCGTCCGGCTGGAGCGCGAGCTCCCACTGCTCCGAGGGGCGGAACTCCCAGCGTGCACGCGCAAACGTGAGGTTGTTGGGGTCGATGACGCCGTTGGGCCCCTCCATGAGCTGGCCGTTTGCGGACGCCTGCGCCTGCTGGCTGGCGATCAGGAGCTTGACGAGGCGGCTCATGAGATACGGCAGGCCGACCGCCGAGAGCAGGAAGAGGAGGAGCGGCTTGGCGGACGGCCGCGGCGAGTTGGCACCGGGAACGCCTGCGGACCACTCGTTGGCCCACCCGCCGGCCGACGTGTCGGCCTTCTTGCCCCGCAGCCAGTTGATGATGCGGCGGCCGAGGCGCATAATGGAGAAGACGCCGAGGACCTGGCCAAGATAGGTCTTTAGAGAACCGAGCTGATCGGCGACACCGACCATGGCGAAGAAACTCGAGTGGGTGGCCATGTAGGTCGATTCCACGAGCTGAGCGAGGGAGGTAAAGGCGGTCACGATGGACTCGATGACTGCGAATGCCGGTGCAGTCGACTGCTGCAGGGATGATGTGAGGTTTGGCGGGTAGCCCTGGATGGTCAGTGCAAGTCACCACGAGATCCGCAATGGATCGCGCAAGATCCTTCCATCGCAACGCACCTCGCCAGGCATGCCCATTCCACCGACACCGTATCCTCCCATGCCACCGTAACCGCCGTACCCCCCCATGCCACCCATGCCGCCGTACCCGCCGTACCCGCCATAGCTACCCATGCCGCCCATCCGGCTATAGGGCGACGAGTACGACGAGTACCCGCCCATTCCGTAGGGAGTCATGCCGTAGGATGATGTTGCGCCGTAGCCGGTCGTGCCGTATCCTGTTGAACCGTAAGCGCCTGTTGTGCCGTAGCCTGGCCGTCCGAGGGCTGTGTGTCAGCCGGGAAAGGTGGAGCGAGAGGGGCGGCAGGTGGGCAAGATCGCGGTTGCGCCGCTCCACAGACACCCCGCAGACGCCCCGCAGCCAAACGTACCTGAGCTTGCTGTCAGTGCGTTGTCACCCGAAGGGCGGTCTGGGAGACGGGGTGCGACGGTCGAGCTGCTCGCTGCGACCGTGTCGGCGGTGGTGCTGGGAAGCGCGGGGGCGGAGGGAGCAGGTGCGGTGGAGGCCTCTGCTGCCGACTTTGTTTCCCAGGGTTTCGGGCGAGGGGGGAGCGAGGACATGTGTCTGCGCAGAGCAGGGAAGAGAGAGAGAGAGAGTGATGAAAGCAAAAAAGAAAAGAGTCGGAGATGCGGGAGAGGGAGATGCTGCAGTCGAGAGATGAAGGACGCCCGCGCGAAACGGTGGCCGGGGTTGGGGATGTTGCAATGCAAACTGGGAGCGGGTCCGGGAGCGGCAGATTGCCGGGCGGCGGTGCCTCCTGGTCCCTGCGGTGGCGAGCGGAAGCAAATGGCATGCCGCGGGGTTGGTGGGGAGCCGGCCACCGTCTTTCTCGGCCGGGGTTACTTGGACGCGAGTCGTCATCACTCATTCCAGCTCTTCGTCCACCGGCCATGGCGACGCGCGACCCTCTCCGCTTGCCATCACACCGCGCCGACAAGTCGGCAGGCCTACAGGTCGTCCGCAAGCCGTCCCTCCGCGTGCGGCAGGCCGTGCGGGGTGAGTCGGTGGCAGGGCGTCGGCGTTCGCTGCTGCCCCCCCGGGGGTGCCAGCGGCGATTGCCGAAATCCGACTGACCCACTTGTCCAGATAACAATGTCGCTCTACTCGCGCGCCTCCAGTACAAGATGGACCTGCGGAATACGGACCGGATGCGGCTGACGAGCCTGGCGTGGGCGGCGATGGAGAGCAACGTCGAGGTGTTTGAGTGGCTGCTGCTGGACTATGGGCACGATGACCAGGAGCTGTCGCGCGTGGGTACCGCCATGGCCGAGTTCTGATCTGACGCCAGGACGCCGACCACAACACTATCTTCCACTTGCTCGCCGCCGCAACGGCACCGCTGGCAGTCTCGCCACACGCAGACCTTCTCATGTCCTCTCCCGACTTTCCCCCGCGTCCGCCGACCAAGACTCCCGCCGAGCTCTCGAATGCGTGCCAACGCATGACCGAGGTCTACTACACGCTCTTCCCCTTCCTCGTTGACTGGTCGAACACGTCCGGCAAAACGGCGCTGCACGTCGCGGCGCAGGCGAACAACCCCAACTTTCTCAACCAGATGTGCGACCTCGGCGCCGACGTGTGTCTCGCGGACCTGCAGGGGAACACGCCGCTGCACTATGCGGCCGCTTGGGGCCACGCGGAATGTATCCGCGTGCTGCTCGAACGCGGCGCGCAGGTCGGTATCCGCAACTTTGACGGCTTCACCGCCGCGGACTACTCGTACTCGCACTCAGTTCGCACGGCGCTGGACACAATCGCACGCGAGGTGCTTGAGGAGCGTCGGGCACGGAAGCGTGAGGAACGCACGCTCGCAAAGGAGCGCGAGCGCGCCGAGGGTGAACGCGAGGCGTATGAGCGCGAGATGTACGAGCGCGAGCAGCGGGACGATCGGTCTGCTGCATCCCACGGTTCACGCTTCCGCAGCGGGAGCGCAAGCACATCAGCCAGCGCCATGTCGGCACACTCGTCGTCGCATTCGACACCCTCTGGCGTACGGCGCGGCGAGCCCGAGCCGCCGCTCCCGCCTCTTCCCCCGTCAGTGGCTAAAGCGGCAGCGGCCGCTGCTCTTGCCCGTAACGAGCGGCGCGCAACGGAGCGCGGCGGACCGTACATTGACTCTGCGTCCTCGCAGTCGCACGGGTCGCCGACGCCGACGGCCGTCCGTACCGCCAACGGCATCGACAAAGTCCCCACCATGATGCTCAGCCCCAACCTCGCGACACCCACTCCAGGCGCCCAGAACTACAGCGGCATGGGATCACCTACACCCATGCGCCCTGGCACTAACCAAGGGCCTACCCGGGCGCCCCGCCCTCGCCAGTCCGCCGAGGATATAAATCCCACCAACGGCACCTTCAACCCTGCTGGGTACCAGCCCGCCCTCATGCGCCGCGCAAACTCGTCCTCCCACGCGTTGTAACTTCACGCGTTGTATCTTTGTAAGACTAATGTAGATTGCATGTTCTATACAAGACACTACCCGGAATACCCGCTCGTAAGAATAAAAACCCGCGTGCGCCTTAAATACCCATCTTGAGGTACCCGCCCATGATCTCGACCGCGGCCCAGTCGACGGGCTTGCCCCGCTCCTCATCGTCGTCTCCGTCCCCATCACCGTCCCCATCCTCGTCTCCGCCTCTGTCCCTGTCTGCGTCCGCCTCGCTCTCGCGGTCGCGGTTCGCGTGCTGCCGCTGCTTGCTCTGGATGTACCGCAGCGTGTTCTTAAAGTGCTGCCGTCAGTGGGAAACTAACGGCGAGACTTACCTCAACCACCATGTCCGGTGTGTTGACGCCGTCGACAAGACCAGGGGGCGACGCTGACGACGGGTGCACGTCGGTCGAGTAGATGGTATCCACGTTGCTCGTGATGAGCTCCACCAGCGAATTGATGTACTTCGGCGTGACCGCCTCGACTCCCTGTTCAAAGTAGTAGATGTAGCGGTCAAGTGCGTCGACATACAGCTGCACTGATGTGAGCTCGTCGATACAGCCCGTCGCGATGCGCAACGACTTTTGTAGGCACTCCAGCACGCGCTTGCCGTCGCGCAGGGGAGGATTGGTGTGTGGGTCGCGGTGCGGCTCGTCGCCCTGCCACCACATGTGGGAAGCGTAGAGGACGGCGGTAGCCTGGTGGCTCTTCTTGAGCAGCTTGGAGCCATGCAGCGCGGCCTTGGTGATGAGCGTGTCATAGTTGTCGGGACCAAAGACGCGCGATGTCTGCAGCGAGGAGATGATGCCCGTGATCGCCTGCAGCTGTGCGCGCGATTCGGAAATGGACTCCTCGTAGATCACGAACGCTTGGACGAAAAACTCGTATGTCAGCTCCTCGAGGCCGCAGTCGTCGGCGACCTGGCCCGCGAGGAGGAACAGCCTCAGGCACATTTCTGGCGCCTCCACCTTGGTGTAGAGGATGGAGATGAGGCGGTGGATAAACTTGAAGAGGGACAACACCCGGTTCTCCCAATCCTTTTCCTAGGCCGTCAGCTACAGTACTGGGATAGCGCGCTCACCTCTGTCTGCCGTGCGCGGAATCTCCGGGCGAGCTGAATGCTAGACGTGATGAGCGGGGGGAATGTCCAGCGTATGCGCTCTCCGCCTTCTGTGAGGATCTTGTGGGCGGTGCGCAATAACTCGTCCTGCGTCGCAAGATCCTCGGAGCGGAACAGGTGGACCATGCGGGCAACCCAGCCTTGCTCCTCAGCCATCTCGCGGAGGTCGACCTGTTGCCGGCGGTTGGAGTGGCCGCTGCCGCCGTCCGTCCGCGACCCACTAGCATCCTTCTGGTCGCGAACAAGAACCGCGCAGAGGCCGAGCACTCCCTCGACGTCTGACGTCGTCTCGATCATGGTGTTGTTCTTGAGCACCGAGGAGACTACAGCGTGGCCGATGGCGGCACGGGTGGTGTACGGCTGTGCCGCCAGGAGCGGGGTATACGACGGGATGGCGAGGAGGGTGAGCACCGAGACATACGACTTGATCGGCGCCAGTAGCAGGGCGAGCAGGTTGGCTGTCGTCTGCGGGGCGTGCAGGTCGGGACTCGCCTGATACTGGTGGCACTTGGACGTGGCATACGCCAGAATCTGGTCAATGTACTCGAGACGGTCGGGATAGCAGCTCAGCGACAAGTTGGCGAGTGAGACAAACAGGGCGGTGACGTCTTGCAGCGAGAGGTCGGGGCGGGCCTGCGGTCAGCGCGGTGCGAAGCGGCAGTGCCCACCTTGATGAGTTCCACAATCTGCTGCCAGAAGACCTCAAAGAGACGAGCGTCCTCAGGAATGCCGCGGAATGTCTTGGGCCGGACGGCCTTCTCAGTCCCATTCTGTTCGCCCTCCGGCTTCTCCTCCGGTTGCGATTCCTTCTCCTCCGTGTTGTCCTCCTTGTTCTCCGTCTCCTCGCTCTTCTTCGTCGCACGCTCCCGCATACCCTGGACCTTTTCTGCCAGTCTGCGGGCGGCCTCTTCCTCGCCACGACGCTTTTCCTCAGGGTCCTCGTTTTCAGCCTCGCGGGCAGCGTACGCTGCAAGTCGGTCGATGAGCGCAATCACAATCTGCTTGACGTTGACGCGAGGGTGCAGTTGGGCAACCGCAGACAGGAAGGGCGTAAGCGTGTGGAGATGGAACTCATCGGTGAAGACCTGGATGACGACCTCCATGAGGTATTCCTGCGCAATGACGTCCTTGCAGTTGACAACCTGTTCCAGGATGGCGGGAAGGATGGTGCGCTTGTACATGTCGACATCAACGCCCTCGAGCTGTGACAGGCGGACAAGATTGGTGCCGACGAGAATGCGCAGGTCGCGGCGCTCCATCTCGCGCTTCTCGCGCTCGCGCGAGTGGCCCTGGTGCTGCAGCCGCACCCACAACTTGTTCATTTCGATAAAGTTGGTGAGTACAAAGCCGATAGAGTCCTGGAGGTTGCCGCTGGGACTGGCCATTAGTGCTGTGGCTGCGGTTCTGCGGTACACTGCGGCGACGCGTTGCGACGACTTACCCGTCGTCGGTGCCCACGGGCAGAAAGTCGCGGGTCTGACCAGAAAGGTAGTGGCGCAGGAACAGGCCGCGGGTCGGGTGCTGCACACCGCGCGACATCTCCAGCATGTCCTTCATGACCTCGCGCACAGGGGCGTCCGGGATCGACATGTAGACGGATCCGACCGTGATCATTAGATAAAGACGGGGGACAATGTTGCCGGCATATCTGCGGGTCAGTCTTGGCAAGTGCGTCCGACACCCACTGGACGAGCTCGTAGAGGTCTGCGAGGTGGTGCTTGCACTCGACGTGCGCCTCGTACAGGTACGTGCTGAGATGGCGGAGCGAGTCAAAGACGGACATGTACAGCTCGTAGTACTGCTTGGGGGAGAGCGACGAGGTGCGCAGCTCGGAGAGCATGGTGGACGCCGCCTTGAGGGCCTCCATGATCTCCTCGGCCTCGAGACATCGCCTGAGCTGAACAGTCTGGACCTTGACCACATTGAGGGCGTCGGCGAGAATCTTGGGATCCTCGGGGACGGCCATGGTGGTGGGATGCTGATGGTGTGAGAATAATGTGGATGAGGGTCGTTGGGATGGGGGACGGACGTCTACGACGGCGGCGGCGGTGTCCAGAGTGTCATTGCCGGAATGGCGATGACGAGGTGTGTTGATACTGATAATGCCGGATTATGTAATCCTATAGCGCGGAATTAAATACACGTGTAATCCCCGGGCCGCCGTCGTATGCCGCTCTGCCAAGAGCCGTCTGCGGCCGGATTTAGCATCTGTAGCGCGACATCCTGGAACCCGCCCACCGTGCAGCGACTGCATGGCCGCGGGATGCGCACAGCACAAAATCTTGTATTCCCGCATCACGATCGCTCACTAGCTCCGCTGCATCGTCCTGCGCTATCTCTCTCTCTCTCTTGCTCTTACTCACTCTCCTTCACGCCCCGCTGACAGGTTTGTCCAAGCCGCCACAGCTCCGCACTCCGCAGACTCATCTCCAGCCTCTGCCCAACATCCTGGAGCACGCCTTCGCCCCCCTCGAATGACAGTCCTCGTGCTCGACCTCGTCTCCTTCGCCACCTCCCAGTCGACCCGTGGCGCGCACGTCTTCTCCGCCCAATAACACCTAGAGCGGTGGCCAGACACCCCTTTCTGGATCTCTCATCATGGTCCACCTGGACATTAATGACACGAGCAAGTCGCTTGCCGTCGTCGGCGGCTATATCGCGATTGCCGGGCTTGTCTCGTTCTTCCTCAAGGAGCGCCTCTTTATGTGTACGTGCGCGCGCGTGCGCCACGACCCGGTCGCGCTGACACACCGCAGCCGAGGCCCTCCTGGCATTTGTGGTGGGCATCGCGTTTGGGCCGGTTGCCGCCAACATCTTCTCGCCCCTGTCGTGGGTCGGCGGCAACCAAGAGGACCTCGATATCCTCACCTATCAGATCACCCGCATTATCATTGGAATCCAGGTGCTGTTCACGGGAATTGCACTGCCAAAGGCGTGGGTGCGGACGCTTGTACCGGGTTGACCCGCAGGTACCTCTGGCGCGAGCGGCTCAGTCTCTGCACCCTCTTGTTCGCAGTCATGACGTGCGCCTGGTTCGTCTCGTCGCTTCTCGTGTGGGGCCTCATCCCCGGCCTCACCTTCCTGGAGAGCCTCGTGATCGGTGCTTGCGTCACCCCGACCGACCCCGTGCTCTCCAACTCTATCTGCAAAGGTGGGTCTACGACGCCGCGGCCGCTGACTGTAGGCCGCTTTGCGGAAAAGTATGTTCCGCTGAAAGTGCGCGAGATTATCGTCGCAGAGGCGGGCGCCAACGACGGCCTGTGAGTATGAGTGCCAGGTCGCAGCTGACGTCCAGGGGGTTTCCTTTTCTGTACATTGGGGTATATCTGATCCTTATCCACGATCCCAGCCACCCGGTCCACAATGTCGGTGGGGCCGTAGGCGAATGGTGAGTCGGTCCTCTAGGCTCTGCTAACCTCAGGTTCTATAATATTGTCCTCTATCAGGTCGCACTCGCGGTCGTGATCGGGGCCATCATCGGCTATATTGCCCGCAAGGTGCTGCGCTTTGCGGAGGAGAAGAAGTGCGTGTTTCTCACGACTTTTGCTCACCCCAGCCTCATCGACCACGAGTCATTCCTCGCGTTTGGCGTCGCTCTCACGTTCCTTACCCTCGGTGTCGTGGGCACCATTGGTTCTGACGACATTCTCTGCTGCTTTATCGTCGGCAACGCCCTGACGTGGGATGATCACTACCGTGTGCAAACCGAGGAGCATGCTTTCCAGGATGTCATTGATCAGCTGCTGAACAGCGTGAGTATGGAACGCATGTGTCCTCTGACCTCAGGCCATCTTCCTGTACATCGGCGCCATCATGCCCTGGTCGCAGTTTGGCAACTTCTGGGGCATTACCCCATGGCGTCTCGTAGTGCTGGGCATCTGCGTGATGCTTCTGCGCCGCCTTCCGTGGGTCCTGCTACTATCCCGCTGGATCCCAACTCTGTCGACCTGGAAGGAGGCAGCGTTTGCTGGGTACTTTGGTCCTATTGGTGTCGGCGCCATTTTCTACACCCAGGTGTCTCTCGAGGTCCTGCCCGGTGACCGCGAGCGCCTCCGAGCGTGAGTCGTGCTTGCGGCCGCATCCTGGCTCGCGTGCAGCCGTATCCTAACCCCAGTGTCATCTACCCCGTGGTCTACTTTCTGGTCCTCACCTCCATCATCGTCCACGGCATCACAATCCCCATCGGCAAGGGCTTCAACCGCGCCCGTACGCTCACCATGTCGACCACCGCTACCGACAGCAACCTGGTGTCGCGCCTCCCCGCCCCGCTCCCATACGGTGTCAACACGATTGATGCCCCGGTGCCTCAGCCCGAGAGCGGCGACTCATCCGACGACGGGAAGCGGGCTTCTCCCCAGGTGGCCGCCCCCGATGCCGCGTATTTCGGGAGCGAGGCGCCTGCCGTGCAGTGGAGCGACCATATGCGCAACGGCCGCTCAGGGACCTCGACACCCGTGGAGCGTCCTGCGACCCCGGTCATCTCCAACCAGCCCATCGGCATCATGAAGCGTTCGGCGAAGAGCTCCTATGCTGTCTAACAAAAGCTTTTTCGGCAAGCTTGTTTCGAGATATCTTGTAGAGATCTGTGACGGGACCGAGCCATGTACCAGGTGAGCGCGAGCATTGCTTCGCGCAAGTCATGTTTGTTACACGCTCCGTCTAGGCGCTATGAGATGCATACAAACCTGCTTTCCACTTCCGTTTCCAACCGGGACTCATACTGTAGTCTCCGTCGACTCCCAATCCGCGTCACCGTGCGCTTACTCGTTCACCGAGCCCTTACTTCTTCGGCTGGATTTTGAGGCTGAAGTCGACGTAGCCCGTGCCCTGGTGGACGGCCGAAGTGGAGAGGATGTCAATGTCTGGTGTTAGCATGTCGTCACCGGCGACCGTCATGATGTGTGAGAGATGAGAGAGGTCAAGCTTAGATGTCTCCGCTGAAGGGCATTCTGGGGACTTGTTCCCCTGTTCGGGTCTGACGCGCCACACCACCCCAATAGCACTGCGACCAACGAACCCCGCAATGTCCCCTCTCTCGAACCACAGCACTCACCAGGTCCGACACGGCCGGCAAGGGAGCCCTCGACGATACCACCCGAGGTCTCGACGAGGAACTCGCGCTTACCGCGCCACCGGTCCTTGAGGTTCTTGGCCGCCTGGTGCAGGGCCGCGCCCTCGAGGTTGTCGAGCATGACAATGTTGGCGCCAGCCGCGATCGCCTCGTCTGCCTCGGCCTCGGACTGACACTCAACGTTGACAAGCAGCGAGAAGCCGGCCACGCGGCGGACGGCCTTGACGGCGTTGGTGATGCTCCCAGTGGCCCAAATGTGGTTGTCCTTGAGCATGACCATCGACGACAGGTCGTGGCGGTGGGGGTCGACGCCGCCGACGAGCATGCCGTACTTTTCGACAATGCGGAAGCCGGGTGTCGTCTTGCGCGTGCCGGCCACGACGCCCTGCCAGCCCTCGGCGCGGGCGAGGTCGCGGAACTTGCGCGACGCGGTCGCGATGCCCGAGCAGCGCGCGAGCATGTTGAGGCCGACGCGCTCGCCGAGGAGCAGCTGGCGTGCCTTGCCGCGCACGATGGCGACCTTGGTCTTGGACCCGGGCGGGATGACCGCGCCCTCGGGAACAAGCCACTCGACGCTGCGGGGTGTAAGTGGACGTGCTTTTGGCCGTGTGATACATACGTGCAGCCGACATATTTGAAGATCTCGTCAAAGAAGGGCACACCGGCGACAACGCCCTGCCTGTCAGCACACCGCACAGAACAGCATGATAGTGACAGAGAAACCGGCGACATACCCCCGACTTGCCCCAGAGGATCGCCTCCTGCTCCTCCTCGCCGACGACGAACCCGGCCCAGTCGTAGCTCGGCGTGTCCTCTGCAAACCACCCGGGGATGGCCTCCTTCCACGACGGCGGCAGCAGGTGGCCCAGGTCCTGTCCCGGGAGGAGGTCGGTATCCTTCATGGCGTCGGCGGCGGTGGCCATTGTGAGTGGACTTTGGTTTGCGAAGATGGGGAGAGAGTACAAACGAACCGCGAGTGGGCGCGCTGCTCGTCGACTTTTGCCGTGTCGCATTCCCGCCCCGGGGCCGCCGACGGCATCGCCGGTCGAGCCGGCTGAAGCCGGGGCCGGCGCCTCGGAGGAAGCGGGACATCCGGGGGCGGGGGCTTTCGACATCCGGGGACGGGGGCTTTTCGCGTCGCGTCCGGCGCGCGGCCGGATTTGATCCCGTCTGCCGCGACGGAACCAGACGCGACGACCCAAACACAGGGGCGCGGCGGGGACCCTGCAGCGCCAGCACAACACGCGCGTCGACCCTTCCCTCGCGCCCGCTGCCTTTTCCGTCCCCGCCGCCGTCTCTTCTCCTTTCTCCAACCACACTCTTTTTTTCCCTCTCCTCTAATTCTTCTCTTTAACGACCCCCCACAGCCCCACCTCATTAACGAGTGCGTACCGGGATGCGAGCGGCCACGCTTGTTTTTCTTTGTGCAGAGAGCCTGGCGCTGACACTGTGGAACCCGTTTGTTTCACCCGCCCCGATCACACACGATTGACGCTACTGCTCCTTGTCCTGTGCCCTCTGTCACGCCCGCTCTTGGCCTCCTTCCACTTGCGTCCGCATGTGGGCCTTCCACGTCTGCTGTTGCACTCTCCACCCCCCACTCCCCCCCTCCCCCCCGCCATGACTCGTTCAGTGCGCGAGATTGTCCACCTCCAGACCGGCCAGTGTGGTAACCAGATCGGTGCCAAGTTCTGGTGAGTGCGCCACCTTCCGTGGCCCGCAACGTGCAGCGTCGGCTGACAGTCCCCCCAGGGAGGTCGTCTCTGAGGAGCACGGCATCCAGGCCGACGGCTCGTACAAGGGCACCTCGGACATTCAGCTCGAGCGCATCAACGTCTACTACAATGAGGCGGCTGCTGGCAAGTACGTTCCCCGCGCAGTCCTCATCGACCTCGAGCCCGGAACCATGGACTCGATCCGCGGTGGCCCCCTTGGCTCGCTCTTCCGCCCCGACAACTTTGTTTTCGGCCAGTCGGGTGCCGGCAACAACTGGGCCAAGGGCCACTACACCGAGGGCGCTGAGCTCGTCGACTCGGTCCTCGACGTTGTCCGTCGCGAGGCCGAGGGCTGCGACTGCCTCCAGGGCTTCCAGATCACCCACTCGCTCGGTGGTGGTACCGGTGCTGGTATGGGCACCCTCCTCATCTCCAAGATCCGCGAGGAGTACCCCGACCGCATGATGTGCACCTTCTCGGTCGTCCCCTCGCCCAAGGTCTCGGACACGGTCGTCGAGCCCTACAACGCCACCCTCTCGGTCCACCAGCTTGTTGAGAACTCGGACGAGACCTTCTGCATTGACAACGAGGCTCTCTACGACATTTGCTTCCGCACTCTCAAGCTCTCCACCCCCACCTACGGCGACCTCAACCACCTCGTCTCGGTCGTCATGTCGGGCATCACCACCTGTCTCCGTTTCCCCGGCCAGCTCAACTCGGACCTCCGCAAGCTCGCCGTCAACATGGTGCCCTTCCCCCGTCTCCACTTCTTCATGGTCGGCTTTGCGCCCCTCACCTCGCGCGGCTCGGCGTCGTACCGCGCCGTCTCGGTCCCCGAGCTCACGCAGCAAATGTTCGACGCCAAGAACATGATGGCCGCCTCGGACCCCCGCCACGGCCGCTACCTCACCGTCATGTGCATCTACCGCGGCAAGGTCTCGATGAAGGAGGTCGAGGACCAGCTCCAGACCGTCCAGGCCAAGAACTCGGCCTACTTCGTCGAGTGGATCCCCGGAAACGTCGCCGCCGCCCAGTGTGACATTCCTCCCCGCGGCCTCAAGATGTCGTCCACCTTTATCTGCAACTCGACCGCCATCCAGTCGCTCTTCAAGCGCATTGGCGAGCAGTTCTCGGCCATGTACAAGCGCCGCGCCTTCGTCCACTGGTACACCGGAGAGGGGTGAGTTTACTCTTAGGCCCCCGAGACACGATGCTTACAGACTAGAATGGACGAGATGGAGTTCAGCGAGGCCGAGGTGAGTGCCAGCCTTCAACGAACAAGGACGAGTTGTTGGATGTCGCGAACGGGGTCGGTGACGGTCGATAAGCCACGTTGCCAGAGAGTGCCACGGCACGCGGCTTTAAGATTTTGGTGTGGCAGTGTGGCACCCGCACCTCCACGTCCACTCCACCGCCGTCTCCACCTGTTCTCAACGTCCACGCCACTCCTCTTCCTTATTATTCTTTTCTCCCTCTTTCTCTTCCCGCTGACACACAAAACAGTCGAACCTCAGCGATCTTGTGTCCGAGTACACTCAGTACCAGGAGGCCTCGGCCGACGACGAGCTTTACGATGAGGAGCTTCCTCTCGACGAGGAGGAGGAGATGTAAGACGACCGGCACCTTTGAACGGCTGCGACGGCGCCACGGTATCCACACTATTGCGACAGCGCAACCGCGCGTGGGCGATGGGTGCTGGTAGCGTGGACAGCCTGGCGGGGCGTGGCGGGAGCTCTCACGACGCGACCGAGCTTGGACGACTGCTGGTTTCCATCGGCGCTGGGATGCGGCTTTTTCCTCTCCTCTCCTCCCCTTTTTAATCTACTACCACCACCACACTCAGGGTGAATCCCTGGTGTCTCGTTGACTGAGACGGTGTGCTGTGGCTCGGTATGTACCCGACTTGTATGCACAAAGTATGTGCCACTACCGGAGCACTGATCGGAAGTGGCAGCTGCGGGCGTTGGAGAACAGTTGATGGAGAACGATGCCGTGAGAGATGGTGAATTAAGTCATCTGTTGCTCAACACCGGTTGGCCGCTGGCGCTGAGCTGGCACTGAGATGAGACTGACGCTTACCTGGAACCAAGCCCATTCCCCGCGAGGAGTGACGGCATTGTCAACTGGTACCAGCACTACTAGCAACTTTGGTCAACAAAGAAAGCGGTTAGCGCCTCCTCTCCTGCGTTTCCGGCTTTCAAAGTTCATAAAAAGAACGGGCCCCACCGGAACGCACCTTGTACAGCCAACGACAACACCCTGCCATTCCTGCACACGCATCGATTGAATGGGCGGCCGCTGACCGCGTCGATGCCATCCAATGGACCTGAACAGGACGATTGACCTGGGCAAACGAACGAGGATGACAACATCTGCTTCCCCTTGAAATCGTCTATCGAGCTGCCCGAATCTGGTCGGCCTATCACTACCAACACGTCTGCCATGGACAAGTTCCTCGATGTCGAAGACATCGACGTACGCTGCAGTACCGATGGGCTGGTCACCAGTTTTATTCGGGTCAAAAATGTCACGTGCACCGATAGCCAAGTGGTTACGGCGTTGCATTCAAGTGTCTCATGTCACTTCTTCCTGTCTGGAAGGGAATCGCAATTCGAAAGAATCGTGGGTTCGAATCCCTCTCGATGCACATTACCTTTTGCAGTTCCCTTTATCATGGTTGCTTACATAATTGGCAAAATCACCATTGGCATCATTACTGCCCATTATGTCATTAGGAGACGGCCATTAGGCCATTAGCCCGATCTGTGGAATAGCGTCGTCACCAGTTCCATCCAGCGCGTGAGAGGATCCACAGTCCAGACGACTTGCATTGTTGTTGTCTACCTCGTCCATCGCTACCTCCACCATCGCCTGCCATGCACCTCGACTACACCTCGCCCCCACCCGCAAAGTATGTCCTCCGCTGCGGATGCCACCGCTGCAGTGGCGTCGGTACAACAGACTGATGCCGCGCAGGAACCTCGCGAGCCCGCCGGGGTATGCCGTCTCGAGTAAGGACAAGGGGTTCAAGGTAGGTCGCCGCATGGGCTGGAGGTGGGCGCGGCCTAGGGGCTCTCAGCGTCTGGCATGTACGCTATTCAAGGGATGTCGCGTCTGGAATGCCCATGGCCTTGGGCGATCAACGCTGAAGGGCAAGGAAGAGACTGCAGCATGGGTCCACTTGTACTCCGCCGTGCCAAGCTCTGCTTTCCTTCGAAACATGTCCAGGCGCGTACTGACTCGCAGACGAGCACACCGATCAAGCGACCGAACCCGACGGAGCTCAAGCTGAAGCGCGCATGGGAGGTGGCTCTCGCGTGAGTCGCTCATGTAGGCCAACGTTCGGTAGTGGAGACGCGATCTGTGACCGAGTTTCCTGCTCATCTGAGCCGGAAAGGATTACTCGTTGTGACCTGGGCCCCGCTACAATCCCCTTGCCCTCGAATCATCGAGGCTCATACCACCGCTACTGCTCCGCGGCGCGAGTCGACACTGACACCCACAGCCCGGCAAAGACGGTCCCGATGCAGGCCGTCATGCTCTATTTTTCCGGCTCGGGTGTTCAGATCTTCTCCCTTGGCATGATCTTCATGCTGCTCACTGGGCCCCTGAGCGCTGTGTCGTCGATCCTCACCAGTGAGTACCCTCTGTGCACTGCAGCGGTTCCACGCGGCTACGAGTCTGATGGTTTTCGCCCATCCTCCACAGCCGCCTCGGTTAACGGGGTTCTGGCCACCGTCACCAGACCTGTCCAGGCTCATTCATCGTCCCCTCCCCCACCGCTCAGCCCTGACACCCAGCCTTCGAGCCTTTCCGTACAGTCCGCTCAGATGGCGAGCTGACCTACGCCCTCCTCATCCCGCCCATGTTCGTCTTTGTACTCTGCCAGGCGGGAACGTGAGTACCGCCCCATCGCGCAGCGCGTAGCGCGGCATTCCCACAGGACTGACACGCGCACAGGCTCGCACTCGGCCTGTACAAATGCTGGACGATGGGCATTCTGCCGACAGGCGCGGCAGACTGGCTGCAGTTTGAGACGCGTCCCAGCGCGCCAGAGTGGAGTGCCGTACGCGCCTTGTTGCTCGGCAAGTGAGGCGCGATGTGGTGGTGTGTAGTTTGTGCGACGGTCGAGGTGGGCATAATGCACGGTCATATCGCACTACACTCTATCTAATCAGGACTGTCTAAACTCCGCTTCGGCCCTGCCGCCATGGTCTGAAACGGCAGCACTGGCAAGCCGAGCGTGTTTAGCCCAGCGTGGGCGTGAGGGGGGTATGTCACGGCCGCAGGCGCCCCTCGCTCCTCCTCTTCGCTCTCCGCATCTACTTCGCCGGGATGGGACTCCTGCGCTGGCGGCGATGTTGACACGCCGGCTTCGGGGTCAGGGCTGGGACCAGGGCCAGCCGATACGGCCTCAGCCCGTGGCGGTGGAAGGTCAACCCGCTCGTAGAACAGCATAAACACCTGCCCGCGCGCCTCGGCGAGCGCGTCCGTGCCCACCTCCTCGACGTCGGCGTCGCTGATGCGCAGCCACCCGCGCCCGGGGACGTTGCCCGGCTGCGCACCCGGCTTGCGTCGGATGGCCACAAAGTGCCCGCTCGAGTGCGCGTAGCCGTAGTGCAGGATCGCGGACTGAAGGCGGTACAGCGCGCGGGGCGGAGGGCCGCCGCTGGCGCCACCGTTAGGGGAGTTGGCTGTTGCGGCCGCGCCTGCGAGTGCAGCAGCGACGCCGGCTGCGGGGTCCGCACGCGGCTCCCACACAGCACGTGCCATGTGCGCGCCCAAGTCAAAGAGCAGCGGAAATGCCACACGCGCCGTCTTTTTCAGCAGCTGTCCGTACGGCGTGTACTCTGAGCGCACAAAGTGGAAGCGGAGTGTACGCGGCGCGCGCGTCACGGTCGTCTCTCGCCTGCTCGCTGTGCGCACCGTCTCCCACTTTATCCCGCCAGGCGCGTCGAGCGCGGGAACGCCAGAGTCTACCATTGCGCGGAGGCGGGTCGCGAGGCGGGTCGCCTGGGCGCGCTTCTTCTTGGCCGAGGCGGTCGTTGCTTTGCTCTTGCTCCCAGGCGCACCTTTCTCCCCGGCACCGCCGGGGTCAAGGTTCTTGGCCGCTTCCTTGGCGGCGTACTTTGCGGCCGTCGCGCGCGCGGTGCACATGTCGCACGTCACATCCTCGAGACGCTCCGCCGCCAGATACTCTGTAATGCAGTGGTCGAGCGTGACGTCGCCCTGTGCCGTCAGCGTCCTTCCTCTGCCTCCAACGTACCGAGCGAGGAACTGGCAGCTCCATGCCGCCGAGCGTGTCCATGCGGACGACGTCCGAGTAGCCGCAGCGGTGGCACATGCGCCGGCGCGCAAGCAGGCCCTCCCACGGGGGATCGAGGCCTACTGGTCGCGGGAGCGGTGCGCGGAGCCGCGGCGCCGGGAGAGGTGCAGGCGAGGAGCGCGACGAGGGGGTCAATGATGAGGATGGTGTGCCGAGGAGTGACGAGGTATGGCTCCCGTTGCCCCCCGACAGGGACGGCGTGTCAGTGGCGGACGCAGTGTCCGGCAGCGCCGCGCCGAGCTCAAACTCAAGCGCTTGTGCAAGGCCGCCCCGCACGCGCGCGACCTCCTTGGCGACCTTGCCGGCCTCCTCGCTCACCGCCTCAGCGAGGACAACGAAGAGCTCATGCGCGTCCTGTTGCTCGCGCGTGGCCAGCAGCCGCCGGATCTGCGGCAGCGGCGCGAGCGCGGTGAGCAGCTCGACTGGGCGCAGCGGCGGCGGGTGTGTGGTGGAGCCCGTGTTGAGCTGTGCGAGTGTGTCGGCGAGGGCGTCGGTCACGGGCGTCGGCACGTCGACCTGTACGGCGAGGGCTATGATGCGCTCGAGGTGCTGCAGCAGAGTCGGGAGCGACGCGAACGCCTGAAGCACCGAGTTCATGTAGCACAGCGTCCCCGACAGATTGATCATGCCCGGGAAGCGGTCGCCGCCGCTCGGCGCCGCGTCAGAGCCCGGGGTGGCAGCGCGGGCGCGGCGCATGCGACGGGCCGCGGGGGATGCCGACGCGCTGGCACCGGCGCCTGCGCGGCCGGCGATCGCGAGCGGCGCGGAGAAGCCGAGCAGGCCCATGATGGCGGCGTAGACGGCGGCGAGGGCGGAGACGGCGTAGGCGAGCAGGACGTGGGGGTTAAGCGGCTGGGGCATGAGTGCTCATTGCGCGGCGCGGGAGCGGGGGCAGGGGCGGGGTTGGGGATGTTATCGCGATGGCAGGGACGTTATCGCGATGGCGGCGTCGGGATCGCGATGGCGAGGGGGGAGAGCGAGGTGGGCCTGTTGGAGATGGTCGCGATGGCGATGGCGGGAAGTGGACGGTGACGAAGGGCAAAAAGCCGTCACCTCGGGACAGCCGTCATTGGCCGTAGCGGCATTTGACCCCTCCAGGCGGTTTTGAGCCACGTGCGGGCGATCAAGTCGATCAAGATTTCTCAAGTGCATCTTCCACATCCCGCTGCCGTCTGTCGCCCAGCTCACGACCCATGGCGCTCGTCACCATCTCTGGATTCCCGTGCTCGGGAAAGACGACACGTGCAAGGGAGATTGCGGCGTACTTTGAGAAGCGCGCTGCGCAAGTGGCGGAGAGCTCGGGGGTGGCAAAGTACGATGTGGTCGTCATTGACGACCAGGGCTGCCATGTCGCAAGAGCGTCGTATGATGGTGAGCGAGCGGTGAGGAGCGCGGCCTCTGCTGATACCGCGCAGACTCGCGCGCTGAGAAGCCTGCGCGTGCCGCGCTCTTCACAGCCGCCACCCGCTCCATGAACAGCTCGACGCTCACCATCCTCGACTCGGCAAACTACATCAAGGGCTTCCGGTACCAGCTGTACTGCGCCGCGCGCGAATCGGGCGTGCGCGTCGCGACGGTGCGCGTCGCTGCGCCGCCAGACAAGTGCCGTGAATGGCACGCGGCGCAGCCAGAGGAGGAGCGATATGCCGAGGAGACGTGAGTGCGCAGCCCCCTGTGCCGGAGGGGAAGGGTGTGTGCGCTGATGCCAAGGTTCGAAAACATGATGATGCGGTACGAGGAGCCGTCGAGCATGGTGCGCTGGGACTCGCCGTTGTTTACGATTCCGTGGGACCAAGAGAGCCCGCTCGAGGATATCTGGCTGGCGGCGACGACTGGAGTGAAGAAGCCGCCGACGGGTGCTGTTGCTGTCGTGAGTGTCGACATGGAGACGAGTCGCTACCATTTCTGTCGCTCCTGCGCGTGTCGTGTCTGTTTTCTTCCTCCTTCCCCTCCCCCCCCTTCTCCTCCGGGAACGGTGCTAACACACCCCAGGCGGCCAAGCCGCCAGCAGGCACACTCCAGACACTGACAGCCACGACATCGAGCATCGTCAGTGCGCTCATAGACCACCTGAACGCCGCACCCGGCAGCGCAACCTTTCCCGTCCCAAGCACGGGGACGGGCACGGCCAAGGGCGCCAGGGGTGCCGCGCCGCTCATCCTGCACCTCCCTCCGGGCCGGCGACCGACCCTCGCGGAGCTGCAGCGCCACAAGCGCGGTTTCGAGGCGCAGCAGACGCTCGCGCTCAAGACCAACTCGCGCGGCGCAGGTGCGTGGACCGAGGACGTCGTCGCTGAGGGGTTTGTCACGTATCTCGAGACCACGTGGGAGACGCGCGAACACTGAGGGGCAACGACGTGCGCGGAGGCTCGCAGATTGGGATCCCATATGGTGTCACTTTGAACCTGTAGATGCATAGAAGGGGAAAGGGTAAATCAACTTGCGACACCTAGTCGGGGTGGTACGTGTGCGACAGTGCCAGTGTTACTGGATCTTCTTGCTAACGATTAGCGCCTGAGCCTCGGATAGGAACGTCCATCGGCCTTTAGGCCATGGCGCTGGGAGTATTCAAGTCGGCGGCGCATGGAGCAGCACCGCGTACGGCTGCTGCTGCTGGCTGAGCCTTCTGGCGTTCAGCATGGCATGGACGTGACCACCGAACTGCCCTGCGAACGGCATGGTGCCAGTGCTATCAAGGCCCAGCAGAGGCCGCGCTATTTCAGCGTCTCACTTACTCGTGCCTTCGCCTCTCCGGAGGACGCGCGTTGCCATGGGGCTGGCTCGTTCTCCGAAGCGCGCCGCTTTCTGAGCTCGCTCTGCTCGTCCGACGAGGTCGAATCGCGGCGGTTCATGTCGGATCCCGTCCCCTTGTCTGCAGTCTCTGCATCCAGCTCAGTCCGTGCGGCTCATCCGGGGTCTCAGGTCCCGTCTGCTGTCCTTGCTTCCTTGTTCAGGAAAGCCGACCGTGCTCTATGATGGGACAGGGTGGTCGTCAGCTTTCGGTCACGAGTACGGACCAGCAGACAGTGGCCCCGTGGCGACGCGGGGCAACAATCGCAGTAACACTAACACAACAACAGCGCATACATTAACACTACAATTCCATCCCTGTTGCAGTCGCTGAGGACCGGCCGTGGCGCGTGGATGGTAACAAAAAGGCCAGAGCTGTGCGGAGCCACGGCGGAGCGCCGCAAACGCGCGCGGGACACTGGGTCACACTGGTGCGACCCCGTGCCCTGTGGTAGATGTCCGAACAACAACCATTGCCGCCGGTCTGCCGCTCCTCCACTCTCCTCCCTCTACGACAACCATTCGCCATCTCTCCCGCAGGGCGCTCACGGCGCCGCAGCCTGCTGCTGCTCTTCCTGCGACGCCAGCTCTGGCACCCGCATCCCGGCCGCCGCGACCTGCTGGTTCAACATATTCGGACGCTCAAGCACCATCTGCCCCGCCTCGGCCGCCTGCATCGTCAGGTCCTGCACACCTGTCTCGCCCGCGTTCGCCAGAGTCTCCTTGAGTGTCACCCCGAATTCGCTCTCGAAGGTCTGCGCGACGACTGTGGATGCCGACTCTGCCGCGGTGGCGGTGGTCGTTGTCGTCGACTCGATGCCCAGTTCCGTGAGAACTGTGTTTGTTGCTGTGGACGTGGTCGACAGTGTCGCGGTATCCCCTCGCGCGTGCGTCAGGCCGTTGAGCAGCGACGACTCTGCGGGTGGTTAGCAACTGCTGCGCCACAGGGCCTATCCCACACCCCCCACAACTCCCCACAAGCACTCCACGCCCGCAACTCCAAGACACTCACCACCCCCGCTCAGCGCGCGCTGCGCGGCCCCCTCGGCCGCCTCGCGCACCGCCAGCGGATTCAGCACTTCGCGCCCCGCCGCCCGCGCGGTGGTAGCGGCCTCCGTCGCGACGCTGGTGCGTGCGGCGGCAGCGGTCTCGGAGGTGATGATTGCCGCCTCCTCGCGTGCAACTGCCATCATTGGGCGGAGAGCGGCCATGCGGTCGGGGTGGAGGTACGGTGTAGTTTGGAGTGGTGTTGTGGCGGGTTGTGAGGGAGCGCGCGCGACAGAGAGAGAGAGAGAGGATAGCGTAACCATGCGGTGCCGAAAGGAGTTTATATAGTCATGTTTGTCATATGTCGGTGACGTCATGACTTTGAGGACGGTGTTCAAGTGCGTAACCCTACCACGTGGCATGCACGATATTATCGCGTGTTTTTGCTTCCGCCCCCTTTCGACCTCGTGCTCGTCTCGACTGAATCCACAGACATTGCATGTCTCTTGTCTCTGTATCTCTTCCATCTCGTCGCCAGCTCTCTCGTCTTGTCAAGGATCACAGCGGCACTCGTACCACAGCACATAGCAACAGCAGACGCAGCAGATACTTCGCTCTTCGAAACTCACGCACCCGCCATGTCCTCCTCCTGGCCGCCCGAGTTAAAGTGCGTCCCCGACGCGCGCAGCGCACTCCGCATCCCGTGTCCTCGCGCTGCTGACCATTCAGAGCCTGGGTCCAGCAGTGTCTCTCCCAAGCGACTAGCGCTAACAAGGATGCCGTCAACACTGAACTGAAACAAGTAGGTTGTCGCTTCTCGGCGAGGCGCTGTCCCTTGACGCATCTTCCCGTATTGACCGGCAGATCCTCTTCCAGGCCCACAAAGACGGGACGGTAAACACGACCGACTGGAGCACAGTCAAGCTCAAGACGTGCGTCGCGTGCTGCCGCGCTACCTCCTGCTCCGGTGCTAACACTGCAGACTCACAGCCAAGGCGCACCGCACGACGGCGCCGTTCTCGCCGTCCCACGCGCACGGTGGGGTATCGCAGGCGACGTCGTATGCGGCGGCTCACCCGCCACCGCAAGCCACTCCTAACCTCACAGCCACGACTCCGAAAAAGAAGAACAAGAAACAGAAGAAGAAGTGGGTCGTGCGCCTCGACCGCAGCGCTGACGGGTAGCGACCACCATGGCCACGAGCACAGCAACGGAACGGGGGGTTCCAAGAGCTTCCCCTCGGCGTACACGTTCGACTCGACCGAGGAGGCGGAGGCCAAGGCGCGCCGCCTCGCACGCTTCAAACGTGACGAGCCGTCAGCCACGCCACCGGCGCCTCAAGCTAACGATCTTGGATACTGGTTCTCGGCCGATGAGAATGGCGACAGTGGCAGGGGGGGAGACCTCGCGGTCAGGATAGCGGGCATCCATGGCACGCTTGGGAAGCGCAAGCTCAAGGGCAAGAGCGGGCTCGGCTACTCGGAAGTCACAGAGATGGACCCGGTGAGAGCTGACTGCGCCTTGCGGACATGCTGACACCAGAATGTCATGGACTGGGACGCGTACACCATTCGCGGGACCTCCACAAAGCTTGAAAAGTCTTACCTCCGCTTGACCTCGGTAAGGATATCCCTGTGAGGCCGTTTGGGAATGTACTAATGACAGGAACCGTCACCTGCGGACATCCGTCCGCTTCCGGTGCTTGAGCAGACGCTGCAGCTGCTTAAGAGCAAGTGGAAGGCCGACCACAACTATGCCTACGCCGTCGACCAGTTCAAGAGCGTGCGCCAGGATCTGACCGTGCGTGCTGCTTCTACACCACCAACTCGTCTGACCCCAGGTTCAACGAATTAAAAACGAGTTTACCGTTGAGGTGTATGAGATTCACGCCCGCATTGCCTTGGAAGCGGTCAGCCCCCGCTCTATCGACTCCCACTAACGACGCAGAAAGATCTCGGAGAGTATAACCAATGTCAGTCCATGCTACGCCAGTTGTACGAGTTGGGCATCAAGGGCCACCCAGAAGAGTTTCTCTCGTACCGCATCATCTACCTGCTCCACACACGCAATCGCAGTGGTAAGCCGCCGTCCCATTACGTTACTGCCCGCTGACCGTCCCAAGACATGGCCTCGCTTCTCGCTCAGTTGTCCGCGAGGGAAAAGGAGGACCCCGGTGTCCACCACGCGCTTGAGGTCGCGCGCTCGCTTGCCACGTCCAATTACACAAAGTTCTTCCGGCTATTCATCGATGCGCCGGGGATGAGCGGGTACATTATGGATCACTTTGTTGACCGCGAGAGAGCGCAGGCTCTTGCTATCATGTCCAAAGCGTACGTCCCCGGCGTCCTCGACCTCCCGTTTACCATCCCCAGGTACCTCACTCTCCCGCTGCCATATCTGACCACCACCCTCGCATTCGCCAACGACGCGGACACGGATAAGTTTCTCGCCGACCACAATGCGGCGGTTTACACCAACGTGCCAGATACCGCCGTGCCCGGCCCCCGCGACCCAAAGAACCCGTGGAAGTCGATTTCCAAGCCGCAGGTAGTGCCACTCGGGGAGCGCGTCTGGGACTGCAAAAAGGCACACCACGCGTGTGCGCGCGGCGTGGAGAAGTACCGCGTCGTCGATCTCAAGGGTCAAGTCGACTAGACACGCGCTCGGGCAGCGCGGTCGCCTCGTGCTGTTTTTGTGCTCTGCAACTCATGGTAAGGACCGTCCCATTGCTCTGACCTGTTTGTCTCTCTCTTCCTGTCTCGCTGCACTTCTACTTTCAGCGCTGTTGTAATTGTATGCATTGCATAGCATCTCCAGCTCTGGCTGTGCCGGGTTACCCATCCGGACGTGGGATGGCTTATGGCGTTCACCAACCCTTGCGACTCGCCACTGTGGCACGGCTAACGATAGCCCCTATGCCCCGCCTGGTAATTGTGGCAAACGTGCTCGGGTGTGCGTGCCATAGCCGTCGTCGGAACGAGAGGGCGAGTCGACCACAGACTATCAATCTGGCCGCTTGCCCCTCAGTCCAATGCTCGACAGTCTTGGCCGATCCTACTCACTCCAAAGCCATGACGCATGGTCCGCAAGTCCTGTTGGAACTGCCGGGGACTCGTTCTGGGCGTTTATCATTGGGACGCACCTCGTGGAACATACGCCCGTCGTGCTCTCTCAGCCAGTACCAACAGAGTCCGTTCAGTGTCTGGTCTAGCTGGCCCTTGCCCGCCCGACGCTTGTAGCAGAGGAAAGTGGCATCTTGTCCACCAAAAGTCCCCGAGAAACTCCCCAACCGCAATAAGGTCGCTGCATAGCGCATCCTTCCCTTTCCCATCACCAACCGAGAAGGGATAACTACCAGCCATTCTACACCCACGGACAGAGACATCGGGGATGTCCTCCCGTTGGTTACTACCAACTAAGAATTTGTGATACAGTCTCACTGCACTGTCGGGCTCCCCAGTTCTGTCTTGGCTGGGGCCGGGGTAGCAGCCGGATCGACCTTGTCCTCGACCTTGTCCTCGACCTTGTCCTCGACCTTGTCCTCCTTGTCCTCGGTCTTGTCCGCCTTGTCCTCGATCTTGCCTTCCTTGTCCTCGGTCTTGGGTGCGGCTGTGGTGGCAACCGGCTCGACCTTGTCCTCCTTGTCCTCAATCTTGACCGCCGACAACTTCTCACCAACGTTCTCAATGGCCTTATTTTCAACAGCCGTCTCATCCTCCTTCTTGCCCTCATCTGTAGCCTTCGGCTTGGCAGTCTTGGTTGTTGACGCAGGCAGTTCACTCTTTGCGGGCAGCTCGGGTGCTGTCTCCTTGACTGGCGACTTGCCGAGGTTGTCGACGGCGTCGCGTACCTGGTGACCGATCGCGCCGCCAACAGCGGCAGCTGCGGCGCCAATGCCCTGTGCGGCAATGCCTGCCTGCTTCCACGAATGCGATGCAAAGTCGCGGAAGTTTTCTGGCTCGCCGTGGGGAGGCGCGGCGACGGGCTGGGTCGGCTGAGCGGCCCGCTGCGGAACCTTGGGGGGAGGGGCGGGACCGAGGGTAGAGTGTACGCCGGGCTGCGAGACGGGAACGCTGGTCGGGAGGCTGGGCTCGGTCGACTTGCCCATAAGCTTGTTGGTCGCCCACATAAAGTTGGTAGCAATCGTCTCGCCCCAGCTCAACTTGGGGGCGGTATCAATCCTGCCCGTCTCGTACTCGTCGTCGACGAACAGCACCTTGTCCTCCCAGAGCTTGCGCGCTTGGAGCTCGGCCTTGAGCGCCTTGCATAGTGCCTCGGTCGACTCCCATTCGTCCGGGCTGCGGCTGCGGCTGTTAGACGCGAGGTGTTTATTGCCAGCTACGTCATCGATCTCGGCCGCTTGCCACCATGCATCGGCGCCCTGCCCGCCGGCACTCACGAGTCGCGCATGTCGATGCGCACCTGCCCGATAGCCCGACCGTCGGCGAGCGGTGCGGGGGTGAAGACAAATGATGGGTGCTCGTTTTTAGAGTTTGTGCGCTGGACGGGTGCGTTTGGGGTGAGCACGAACGATGACTGGCCGACCGTGAGGGTCATGGCGTCGGTGGGGCGCGAGGGCGGGGCGGCGGGGAGAAGGACGAGCGAGATGTCGCCCTCGGCGAGGAGCACGGGGGCCACCCCGGGGGCCGGAAGGTGGTATGCCGTGGCGCCGGGGATGGTGATGAGGGTCGTCATGCTGGCGATGGAGATGGTCGTGATGGCAGACAGAGAGGAAGAGCAATGCTGATCGCGGGGTGGGAACCAGAGGTGGAGGGCCAATCGGCGGTCTAACATGGGAGGGCGATATAGCTAATGGAAGATTATGTAATCTAGCTGGGCTGAGGTCACCTGCCGTTGCACCTTGACGTCATGAAGGCTTCTGCTCCTCACGAACGCGCGAACCCCCCTGTCTGGACGATCCTCGGATTGTCTGCCCTCCTTTGGCCAGTGCTTTCCGGGCAACAAGATGAGAAGAGGCATCGTAGGTAGCGGTACGCTATTTCTGCGTAGAGGCCGGCTTCGAGCTGCGCCACCAGTATACGTCCTCCATGAGAACTGCTTCCCTCGAGAGCCAGCACATGTGCGAGGTGTAAGGCTGGAGGAGGCCGCGCCCATCGTGCCCAAACGATGCCCCACCTTCATCATCCTATCCCTTCTAGCACCCCTCCCCCAACCGCCGTTTTCACCCTGTTGATTGTCCTCCAGGCTATCGACTTCCGCCCCCGGCAAGAGGACCCTGCTTAGAGTCGGATATCGGGGCAGCCACCAGTCGGCCAGAGTCACTCCCCTCCTTTGCCCACCTCAAGTCAATTCGTATCTGTCGGGCAACCCAGTGATTGACAGCACTGGCGAGACTGGTAGTTTGTAACGTCCTCCCAGCCTCCTTTAACCAACTTCCCCCGTGTACCCTTTACCTCATTGATTGAAGGTATCTCGGACAAATCGATGGATAACGCAAACAGGCATCGGCCTTCTTCCCTCCTGTAGCTAATTTCTATATCCACACCACAAGTGGTTGGCGACGTATTGTCAAGTTCCATGTCACCCTGGGGTCCTCGTTGCCCTCCTCGTCTTCAACCACTATGAACGCGGTTGTTCGGCCCACTCTGCTCCACCCTGCTCCACCCTCCCCCAGCCCAGTACCTTGCAGTCTGTCTAGACCTCTAGGGAGACGCGTTGCCCAAGACCACTTGGTCGCGCGCCCACCTCCCCAAACTCCCCTCCTCTCCCTTCCCCCACTGTCCCCAATGCAGCCCTCAGAGACCAGCTTAACCTTTCCATTTACTCAGTCACTCAGTCAGGCCCTTCCCCATCACCAATCCCAGGACCACGACGGAAAGTAATTCCAGGCCAGAGCCTCCAGGACAACTGTGAGCCGCCAACGTGCTCCCTTTGGATAATGAACCGCTCTCTGGACGATCGGTGGGAGGACCCTGCAGACGACCTCCGGCTCCATGCGCGCCTACATGCGCCTCGGAATCAGTCGCCACGCCAGCTCCCGCTTCGATCGACTGAAGCTCCTTCCCCATTGGTGTGCTACACTCTAGTGGCAGGTCATTTGTTGGCTTCTGGTACGAGTGGCACACTGAAGGCAAAGATCGCGAATCCAACAACGTAATCTTCGACGCCTACTTGAAGAGAAACTCCGAGTTAAACGGAGAGGGCTCTGTGCCATTTCGGCAACGCTACAACGACTCGCGCGAACAAGGCCCGTGTGGAGACACGACCTTCAAGCGGCCTACCGAGATCAATAATGGCACTCAGTCAAGCCGCATCCCCGCAATGAAGACACCGGGGGGAGAGTCCACCAGAGCCCAACCGCCATGCTCCCTGCCCCCGTGTCCCCACATTCCCAAGGAAGAGGGCTCGGAACGTGAAGGCAGATGCGTGCACCACGGGACCCCATGGGGGCGAGCCCGGTGTTCTCCCACAGGGGCGAGGTGGTGTTGCGGTCAAACCTCCCAGCAGAGGAGAGATGCCAGCTCCACTGGCCGTTTCACCCTCCGGTCGCCGACCGTTTTCCCTGACCCCGTACTTCCAAGGGCTCCGCGGGGCGTCGAGGACGCTGTCACTCCCTCCACAGGTGGTCAGCATGGTCGAGGACAGGATTTCCTCCTCTCAGGCTATGGAAACGGTAGCGGTAAAGGCAAAGGAGGCCAGCCCCCACCCCTCGCTGGACACAGGAAGAAAGGCGGCCAACCCACCCTCAAACGGTCCCAGCATGATCCTCTTTCGGGGGAGCGACCCCAGGGATGGAGCCGCCACCAACGAGGACAACATCCTCCGGTTCATGGCACTGCTTGAGGAGTATCAGAGCATATCCTGCGGCATGAAGACAACACCCCAGCTCGGCCATGCGTTTCTGCTGCGGCCTGCCCTCTACCACCAAGTACCGCGTGGCCAACGGACCCTACCAGTTCCGAGGCCTGGCGGAGAGCTTCCAAGACCCCATCGCCCAAGACAGCCGCGTCGATGCCATCCGTGCCTCCGCTCACCATCACAGCGGCAGTGGTCGCTAGCCCGTGCACGCATGCTGCAGCAGTGGTGGGCGGCGGCCTGACGGCCACAATTGCATGCATGACAGAATCCGAGGCAGGCGGCGGAGCAGCACGGCTAAAGCCGGGTGCGCGCCGAGGTGCAGCACGTGGCGCGTCCCAGATGGGAAACCCCGGAACCCGGCCGTAGGGGCCGGCCCGCGGCACTCGTGTGGACGCCAGTGTCGTCGCCGCCATCATCGCAGCCTTGGTCATTGCTCACCATCCCTTGTCGCACGCTTCACTCTCCGCCTCTCACTCTCCCCACTACATTCATCCCCTCCACCGCGACTTTGGTGTCCCCTCTCCCCCCCCCACCTCCCCCCCCGCACAGCCGCCATGGAGCTCTACATCCCCCCGCCGACGCACTACCTCCCGCGGCTGCCGCCGCCGCGGCCAGTGCTGCCGACCGTGCCCGTCGTTCCGCCGCCCGAGCTCCCTGACACTCTCACGGCCCCAGAGGGCAGCTACCACCTCGCGCCCAAGACGCACTTCCCCGACGTCGAGGTGCCCGGCCCGCTACCCTCCGAGGTGAGCCGGCCGGTCACCATGCCCATGGGCCCCAGCGCGGCGTTCATGGGCGCCGCAGGGTTCAGCATGGCCGGCCCCGCATTTGTGCCCATGCCGGTCCTGTCGTCGCCCAATATCTTTGCCGTGTCGGCGGGATCGTCGCTTGTAAACGGCCAGTGGCAGCCGGGCCACACCGCCAAGATGACCTTTGCCGACGTGTGGTACCCTGCCAGAGTGCCCGGCAGAGAGAGCAGCTTTGGCGCGCTAGTGCGGCTCGGCCTTGGCAAGAAGGCCGAGACACCCGCGGCGCAGCCCGCGTCCGCGCCGCCAAAGGGTCCCTACGAGGATGACGACTATTCTGACACGGAGAGCGAGACGTCGTCGACCGACGTGCCGGCGCCGCTGATGCACAACCCCATCTCTCCGCACGGCGAGATGCCCCGCTCGTCGCCTGCTGCCAAGGGCAAGGGCGCATTCGGCGGGTCGAGTAAGAAACAGGACAGGTCGCTGTCATCGTCGCGGGGCGGCATTATCACGCGTGTCAGCCCAAACTTCAACCTTGGCAGCATCATGGACGAGAAGGGCAAGAACGGCGGCGAGCGTGTGCGGTGGGCGTTCTGGAACATGGGTCGCCTGTTCTGCTGGGCGGAAGAATGCGGCAGTCCTGTGAGTGCTCTGTATCCGTGGGCACTGCGGCTTCCAACTCGGGGCGTGCTTCCGGCCAGTCACGGTTATGCAGTCACTAACACCCCTAGGAAAACCTCGCGACGGTCGTCTTCCAGGCTCCCCCAACCGCGCACGCTATCTCGCAGCTCACCGTCGGCCCTGAGCGGCAGGACATTGTGGTTGGCCTCGAGACCGGCGACTTGATCTATCTCGACTTTATCAACGACCGCACAGAGCGCTTCAACGCAGGCGTGAGTCACAGTGGCCCGAGCGTGCATCACGTTCCGGTGGACAGACTGCGGACGGCGTGCCCCCCGATCGGAGAGAGTCTGCCAAGCTGGCGTTCATCTCCACACTCTGCCCAACCGTAAACAGTCCGTGCGTGCTGACACCGTCCCAGGGCAAGGTCATAAAGTCGGCAGTGACGGGCGTATACTTTGATCCCAGGGGTGGGGACCGCTTTATCGTGTCGTTTGCGGATAATACGATTGTGCAGTACCACCTGTTCGCCGAGGACCCCACCGACGCGGCCATGGCGATCATTGGTGGGCTGCCGCGCCCGTGGACGAGCCACTTTGATGCTGAGATGGACCGGATCACGGCCGAAGCCGAGGCCGCGGCGCAGAAGGACTCACACGGGCAGGGGCAGGACCCGTCGGCGTCGCCCCTCAAAAGTGATCGAAACCTGGGCTTCGAGCGCATGATCGAGTGGGTTAACGAGGAGTGGTCTGTCCCTGCGTCGGAGCGCGACAAGAAGGGAGAAAAGTATCCCTGGGCAGGCAAGAACCCGCTCGCGGTCGCGCGCCTCGGCTGCGACACGGTCATTACTGCCATGGCGTACTCGCCCGACGGGCGTTGGCTCGCGATCACGACCAAGGACGGGCTGCTGCGTCTCGTGGACACCGAGGTCAACCGGTGAGTGCCACCACAGAGCGTTGATGTGCGGATGGCTGACCACCGCAGCGTGACGGACGTGTTTGAGAGCTACTTTGGCTCGCTCAAGTGCGTCGCGTGGTCGCTCGACAGCCGCTTTGTCGCCGTTGGCGGACAGGACGACCTAGTGACGATTTACTCACCGCGCGAGTCCCGACTCGTCGCGCGCTGCCAGGGCCACACGGGCTTTGTGACGTGCATCGCATTCGACCCAATGATGCGCGCCGAGGGACGCGGGTACCGCTTCGGCTCGGTTGGCGAGGACGGCAAGCTGCTGTTGTGGGACTTTAGCGTGGCCGCGCTACGCAAGCCGCGGCACCACCATTCCAATTCGAGCCATTTCCGCGTGGGCGGCGTGGGCTCGGCGTCCAACGCGAGTCTGCCACTCGCGACTAGCGACGGCGCGACGTACCACCCTGCCCCGCCCAAGTCTGAGGTCGCCATGCTGCAGCCGGTGCTTGCGCGTGTCGTCGAGGGCAACCTCATGACGGGTCTGTACATGGGCCCAAAGACGATCACGACTGTCAGCCGCGCTGGAAGCATTAAGTTCTGGACGCGCCCGCCGCGCCAGCCGAGGAAGAAGCGGACAAAGGAGAAGAAGGGCGAGTGAGGGGTGAGTGGGGTGAGTGTGGTGAGTGAGGGCGAGAGAGAGTTGTTTTGCGTTGTACTCGTTCTTTAGATGTCTTGATGATATCATTTTGGATTCCAACCAACAAGAGCCAGCGCGCAATCCGAGGTGCGACCTTTATCATCTGTTCCTACTGACCGCTTGGTATCTTGCCCTCCTGGAGCGACATCATAGCGATGCCTGGGGAGCTGTCGTTGCCAGCAACCACATCCCGGGGTTGGATGGACTCAAGGGAGACAGGCAAGTGTCCACTAGGAGTTCCGACGCCAAGGACGACATCGAGGTATCGGCTCTGGCGCCTGTTGAGGAGGCGCTTGAGGTCGCATTGGTGCCGACCCATTCGTACACGAGCCCATGCGTCCCGACACAGTTCCAGACTAGGTGCGCATGCACCAGACGGACAGCCTGCTCGAGGCCTGGGCAGCCGCCCGCACCCTCACTCACTCCCCATGGCGCGTCGGTCACTGACATTCGGCGGCCGACTAGCGAAACGCGTCCCACCGCCGGGCCATGACGTCAAAGACCGTGGTGGGAATCTCGACGCAGCGCACTAGCTCTCTGCTGCACGCCGGTGCACCCGCCCGTCTTGCAAATATACTTAAGTAGTCACATGGAAAAAACCTTGGCCAAGGGCCGTTAACAGAATACAAAGGTGCTACAAGGGACGGCTCTAAGCACATCTAACTGACAACCTCATCGTTATGCTCATCGACAGACTCCGCAGTCTCATCAGGAGGGGCCATAATGCCCTCGTTGATGAGGTGGCGCATAATGTCGCTGAGGCTGATAACACCCACCAGGCGGCCAGGTTGAGGGTCATCTGCGCCTGCGACGACCACTAACCGATGGACGCGGCGGATTTTGATGAGAGAAAAGATGGCGCCGAGAGAGTCCTTGGGGTTGCACGTCACAACGCCTGGGAAATCGACAGCACGTTGCTTTAGGGCCTGCGCAATCTTGAAGTCGAGCGATTGGTACGCGCCCAGCCGGACAAGCGTCTAGCACGTCAGACACGGACAAAAAGGCACGGAGACGAGACCCCTACTCACGATAACGTCCACGGTCTCGTACAGGTTGACAACCTTCCCTTCGGCGTCGACAATGGGCACGGAGCTGATGCCCTGCTCCGAGAACATGTGGACAACGTCGAACACGGTCGTTTGGAGCGTAGCAGTGGCGAGGGGGGCAAAGGGGTTTGAAGGTGTTGGGTCCTTGACGTAGGTGCCGATGCCGAGCTCCTGCACACCGGCGGTGAGATATTGCGTAATGTCGCGGCACTGTAATCAGCCTTCACACGCCCGTTTCCTGGACCACTCACGTTCATCGCAATAAACTTGAGCACGCGGTACTGGGTGAGAACGCTGATGACCACCTCGCCGTCGGTCTGGGTATCCTTATCGATCAGGGGCAGGCGGCGAGCGTGTGTTTGGATAAGACACTTGCAGGCGTCCAACAGGGGACGGAGAGGATGGATAGACAGCAGCGGCGGCGGCGGGACGTGGAGCTCGCGCTCAATGTCTGGCAGTGTGAGTAGTGGATCAGGCGGTAAGAGGCAACCCACCCCGCAGACTCTGAAGACGGAACTGCTCAACGTCGGCCGCTGCGCCCTCCCAGCTGGACGTATGGTAGTAGTACTGGATAAGGTGGATGACATCCTGGACCGTGAACATGCCGGCAAACGTCGCGTTGGCCGTGTTCCAGAGCGGCGCAGACACCACCCCTGGCAGTGTCAGCAAGACGCCACAAGACGCGCGCCTGGGTGCGTACCATAGAGCAACATGACGTCCAAGGCCTTCTTCACCTTGAGCTGGCTGTCGAGGACGATCAAGCGAAACGAGACGGGAAAGACGTCGTACGACGAGCGCTCCTTGAGGAAGGCGCGGAGCGCCTCGAGCGCTTCTCGGTGCGTCAAGGGCTTGGGAGCGGGAGGCGGATGAGGGGTGCGCGAGGGCCGGCGGACGACGGACGCGCCTGCGGCCGACTGGGAAGCTCGGCGGCCAGATCGTGCGAGCGAGCCCATCCGGGCAAGGCTGTCCGCGGGGACGGAGGACATGGGGGGCGGAGGGGGAGGGGGGGGAGAGAGATGGCGAGGGTGGACGCCGATGCGATGGAGCGAGACGATGCGATGTGCGAGTGGCCAGCCAGAGCCAAGCGTGCATTGCCCCGGGCTGTAGCCCCGCGCCCCCGCCGCGCGGAACCAAATGCTGGCTGCCGACAAACAATGCTTACGTATTCCGGCATTCGCCCCGATTCCCGATGCCCTCGGCCTCATCGCCTCCACCGTGCCGTGTCCATACAGTTGCATGTCATGTCAACCCGCCCCCTCCATGTCCACATGTACCTGGTGCCCTGCCCTCGGCGCCGCACACCGGCGCGCATCTACTTGCCAGCCTCCTCGTGGAGGAGGACATACTCGCGGCTGCTCGTCCCAAACTTGATCACTGTCGCCGTCAGCCCAGGAGCTCCCGTCCAGTCCCCGCTCACCATCGCTCGGCAGCAGCTCATAGTACCGGCTCTTCGGCACCTCCTTGCCATTGACCGACGTGCCGTTCGTCGAGTCGAGGTCGAGGACGTACGGCTTGACCTCGGTCTTGGTGTCGCCGTACTCGTTGCGGCTCGTCGTCTGGCGGAATTGCAGGACGGCGTGCTGCTTGGAGATGCTCGGGTGCTGCACGGGGATGTCGGCAACGACTTGGTCGCGGCCGACGAGGTAGCAGCTCTGCCGGTAGATGTGGATCAGGTCTGCGGGTCAGCATGTCCATGGGTCTACGGCGGCGAGGGGCGCGGACGCGGAGCGATCACACTCGACAAGACGACGTTGTGAATCGTGCTCTTGCCACCCGGTCCCGTCCCCTCCTGCTGCGAACGCCGTGAGGCTCTGCGGGCCGGCCGCCACTCACCGACCTGCTCGTCACCCTTGAAGACATAGAGCCGCCAGTTCTTGCTCGGCTTGCGTGCCTCGGGCGGCTCGTGGTACTTGAGCGCGACGCCCTTGACGCTGTTCGACTCCTTGGCCAGGAGCCCTGAGTTGGCAAAGTTGGGCTTTTCTGGCGACTTGGCCCTCACCACCTGGGAGACAGGTCAGCTCTGGCTTGCGCCGAGTCGGAGTGGGGTATGCGGTCGCGGTCGCGGTCTTTGCCGCTGCTCAGGCGCTGAATCAGAGGGGCCGACATGAGGCCAGCCAAGCATAGGACGAACGTAATCACGGGGCAGCGCCGCGCCCCATAAGGCCGACAGTTGCTGTCGGATGACCCATCACGAATACTCACCTCGCCGCCACTCTTTTCGTACCGCTCCCGATCTGCCGCACGCTCCGCCTCGCGCTCTCGCGCGCCGTATCCCTCATCCGCACGCCGCCCGCTGGGTCCCGCGCCGCCCGCGCCTGGTGGCCCGCTCTTTCGCGGGCTACGGCTGTCGCGTTCCCGATCGCGACGATCAGGACGGTCGCCCCTGTCGCGATTGCTATCGCGCTCATGTTCTCGGTCCGCTTCGCGCGTCCGCTCGCGCGGCGGAGGCGACCGGCGCCGCTCCTCACGCTCCCGGTCGCGGCGCGGCGAGCGCGAGCGCGAGCGTGCGTGAGCCATGTGTGGTGGAAGCTCCCTGTCGCGCGGCATATGGTCTGTATGTCCTGCGTTGATGTATATCGGATGTGGATGAAGGGCAGCAGAGAGTGATGGAGCAAGTGTCTCTTGTTGCCATCCTGTTGTCGATTGTGGTCCCACTAGTCGGTTATTGGGTCACGTGATATGCAATGTTGTTGGTCGTCGTCCACAAGTTGGCACATCGTTCTCCGACCATCGGCCATTGCTACTCTTTCCACGTCCTCGGAAAAAAGCGACACAAGCATCCATCACCATGGCTCCCAGCGTGCAGCAGCCGCAGCCGCAGACCAAGCTGCACGCGTCCGCACGCCCCGTAGCCTTGTCGCCAGCGGAGGAGATCGCAAAGCTCGAGAACGAGCTCCGCCTCAGCGCCTTCTTGAACAAGGGGGTCGTCGCGACCGTGGCGGAGCACGAGGCCCGCATCAAGAGGCAGGACGCGAAGCTTGAGGAGCTGCGTGTCGTGACCACCGCTCAGGCCGCCGAGCTCGATGCCCTGCGCGTCGAGAACCACGCGCTGCGCGCCGCCGAGCGCCGCCTCAGCGAGACCGAGGACGCGCTCGAGGCGGCCGAGGCGCGCGCTCTGCGCGCCGAGGAGTCGCTGGGCGTCGCGCTTGCCCGTGGAAGGGAGAAGGATGACGCGCTGGGGGCGGCGAACGCGCGGCTGCGGGACCTCGAACGCGCGGCGGCCGCGGGGGAGAAGGGCGTGCGGGCGGCCGAGAAGCGTGCGGAGGCCGCAGAGCGCGAGCGCAAGGCGTGGATGGGCGGTGCGGCAGGCGCGCTGAGCGCACTGGAGACGTTCCGACAGGGCATGGAGGCGCTGCAGGCTGCGTATGATGGGGCGGTGCGCGCGGCGGGAGGTCCTGGCCGTGATGGACCGGCTGTGACACGGAGCGAGGCAGTGAGTATGTCATGCGGACAGCGGGCAGGGTGTGCTGGAGCTTCCGGAGCTGCCCCGATCTGACAGATTCAGGCTTTACGACCACGCCAGAGCCAGAGCAAGACCACGGTCGGCCGCCGCGTGTCCTCGGGTTCGGCGTCTGCCCCGGCATCCGCATCCGTACCCGCTACGGCACCCATATCTGAGGCGAAAGCCACCGTCCCCATCGTGGTTGTGCCTCCACCGGCGAAGCGCCGGCGCGTCATGGTCCCCGACACCGAAGACGTCCACGACGAGCCCAGCGAGCCGAAGTCTGGGCACGAACCCGGGGACGAAGAACCTGAGCAGGACCTCGAGGGCGGCAGCGAGGGCGGGGCCGGCAGCGAAGGCGAGGGCGGCATTGCTAGCGACAGCGACACCATCATTGAAGTCCTCGACGGGCGCATAACGGGCCGTCTATGGGCGGCTGGCAGGGCGGGGCGGGGTGAGGGGCGCCAGCCCATGTCCAGACCCCAGGCGGGGCCCGCGCAAGGTCGTCGTTCGTTTGGTGCCACTCCCGGCTCCGCCTCCCGCGCCAAGCCCGACCCCAAGTCTGCGCCAAAGGCTGGCACGCGCGCCATGGCAGGTGCCAGGCCCGCGCCTGGGACGCCGACGACGACAGTGCTGACGCCGAGCGCGACGCCCGGGTCGGGACGCAAGCCTACCACCGGCACCGAGACGGCGGCGAAGGGCGCCGTCAAGCGTGTCCCTAGGGGTAGCTCCAGCGCAGGGCGTAAGCGCAAGCCGCGCGTGGCTGATATCGACGGCGATGGTGAGTCGTTGGCCCTTGGAGTGCATTTGAGGGTTGTGGATCTGAGAGGTGTAGGGCTGAGGGAGTTGACGCTAATGCTTCAGACCCGCTTGACCAACTAAAGTAGAAACTCGACTCGCGCTCATTCACCACCCTGCCGCCTCTTGTGTGTAGCCGGCAGCTTGTCGCACCCAAGGACCGACCACCGCTAGCCACGATGTGATAGAGTATCTATCTCCACTTTCCCCGCCCCCTGCTCGACGCGACTATGATTGCGCCCAGCAGCACTTGTCCTCCGACTCATTAACCGTTGTATATGACAGTGTATGGCATGCAATGTATATGTATGTGAAGCGGACAGAGGGGTCTCCCGCGGGCTATGAAGTATTGGCTGTAGGTGTGGCTATGACAGGCGACGACAATGCAAATGGAGCGTGCAAAGCTAGGTGGTAGTGAGGGTAGGGCCCTACGGGTTGCCAGTCCTAAGGGGATTATTATGGACTGGTGCTGTCGCCCGCAGCATATGACTAGACATGAAGTGAAGGATGGGTGATGCCGACACGTTGACAGAGGTGCGTTGTGTGACGAGTGGCAGGTCGGCGATAGCGAAACGACCAAACGACACGAGAGAAAGTTCAAACGTCCGAGTGTCTACTCCTCGGTCTAGGCTTCACGCTCGTGCTCTGTAGAGGGCGAACCCGAGCGAGGTGTCGGCTCGCCCGACGCATTCTTGGGCACGCGCTGCACAAACTCCGGGAACGAGTAGTCTCCGCTAGCAAACTTGATGCGTTTCGCCTCGCCCAACGAGCGGTACGGCAGGATCCACGCGACCGCACTCACCGGTGCGCCAGGCTCGGCGCGCGCATCCTCGCAGGCATAGTTGCTCTGCGTCCAGCCCTTTGCGCGCCAGCGCGGCTGCGCAAACAGCTCGCGGAAGACGACGTGCCCCATGCTCAGCGTTGTCATGCCCTCGGCGGCGCCCCGCGCGAGCGCGTGCAGCGCAACGAGGTTGAAGGGGACCGTGATGCGCGCGACGCGCGGCGACGGGAGGCGGCGGGGCGTGAGAAAGCTGGGGAGCGCCGCGGCAGACGCGCGTGTCGGGTGCGCGAGGTGCGCGGCATACTCTTCCAGAAAGGTTGCGCAGAGGGTGGCCGTCGAGGAGTGGAACGAGGTCATACCCTCGGCGCACAGAGGCGCCGCGAGGATTGTGTGGCCTGGAACGGTGAGGCTGCCTGCTGGGCTCGCACGAGTGGGGTCCGAGAAGGTGCTGCCACCATTCTCATGGCCATTGGTATGGCTTGCTGCTGCCGCGGAGTCCTTCGCGAGCAGGTGCTGCAGGTACGGCGGGTAAGTCTCGGGCTCGTCAAACACGTGAAGCCGCATGTCGGCCAGCACGCCTGCCTTGCCGGCGTAGCGGCTGCCCTCCCAAAAGTCGCCCTGCTCCAAGCCCGTCAGTCGACGCATGCGCCGCTGCTCCTCGCCCAGCCCGATGATGTCCTCGCTCGAAATCGTCTCTTGAAGATATGTGACCGCCTCGCGCGTTGCCCACAGCTCGACCTTCTCGTCGCCGTCCAACACGTCCGCCAGCGCGTCGCGGATCTGCTCAATAACCGGCGCCTCCATCTCCTCCGTGAGAGCGCGCACGAGCTCGCGCGAGTTCTGGCTCTGCCCAGCGGCACCTACCAGCTCGGCGGGGCGGTAAAAGCGCGCCTCGGCCTCGGCGGCGCTCGCTGGCACGGGGAAGTGCAGGAGGTCCGAGCACAGGCCCATCAGCGCCGTCGGGTCTAGGTTGACGCGGCGCGTCGGGCGGACGCTGCGCGGCGGGTCCGCCGTCGTCGGCAGCGCGGCGACGGGCACGTCGGATAGGTCGCCGAAGACGAGACGCACGCCGCGCCCGCGAACAGCCGCGAACGTCTCGGGGATCCGCGGGTCGGGGTGGCCGCCTGGAGGGTGCTCCTCTATGCGCGTCATGCGCAGAGTGAGCGTTGGCGGCGCCGTCCCGGGCGGCCGCTCCACGTCCGCGGCGAGGGACAGGAGCTCGTCGACGAGCCTCGTGATGCTGTTTTCTATGCCGCTGGGCGTGCTGCTGCCACTGCTTCTGCCGCTGGCGCGCTGCGCTGCCACCCCGGCCGATCCGCACCCGGCTGCAGCGTCCTCGTCCGCGTCGTCCGAGTCGTAGTCGCTGTTGATGTAGCTGTCCGCCTCGTGGAACTCGGCCATGAGCTGCGACGTCTTCTTGCTGCATATCCGGATCCACTCTGCGCCGCCGCGCGCGACAACGTCGACAAACGCCTCGCGCGGCCGCACCGGTCCCGGGCGCCTGGGATCCTGCTGCGGCTGCGGCTTCTTGCCCTTGCCGTCCCACGGGGGCTCGACTTTGGCGGCCATGCGGACGGCGGGGACGGGGGCGGTCGCGAGCACAAAGCACTTCCACGAGTTGGCGAGGCCGAGCGCGACCGGGAGGGGGTTGTCGCGGGGGGGCACGTCCGACTGGGCCATCTGGGGAGGGGATGAGCAACAGCACGCACGCGCGTCATTGCATCAGCCACACGCTCGCGTGCCCGCTTGACCTCTTCCGCACTCACCTCGTCAAAGACGCTCAGATGGTGCTCGAGCGAGTCGATGAAGCGCACGATCCCGATTGTCTCCTCGCTGCGCCAGACGACCGTGTGCGTCGTGCTCCGGTCAATCACGGCGGGGATAAACGCGAGGCGCGCCGTTTCAAAGGCGCGCGCGTGCGCGACAATGTCAGAGAGGAGTGCGCGGGCCTGGGCGAGTTCGGGGGTGAAGTCGCCCATCGCTTCTGCGGGTGCGGGTGTGAGCCGGGGAGGAGTATTGCTGGGTGTTGTGGGGCCTGGGCAACAGGGGGAGGGTGTGGATGGGGTGCGCTGCGATCACGACGGCCGACAAGTGCGAGAGGCAGGTTTGACCACGGCGATGCAACTCTTGCCATCGAAAGTGGAGGTCTGGAGATGTTGTGCCCCCCAGGACATAGAGAGTTGCTATGTCGCGTCGCTTACTCGCCGTCGAGCAAGCCTACAGAGGACATGCCGGCGGGCGGTGCGCTCCTGCAAACGGTGCAAGACATACGATGACAGGACGACATTGTGGTGGTGGCGGCAGCGGCGGTGGCGGCGGCGGTCGTTGTGGTGGTAGTGACATACTGGCATACAGAACACAACCATCGGCCATCGGTATTGGCAGCTAAAACCACTGGTATCCCCTTCCTGTCTAACATGCTCCTCATCTTATCTCTTCTATATTGCCCAGAGACCAGTGAGCGCACCCTCGTGCTTGGCCCCAGCGGTGGGCCTACCTTTGCCCTTAGGCAACATTGTACTTGCTCATGTGGAGGTCAGTGAGGAGACCCGACGTGAGGTTGTACAGCCAGCCGTGGACAGAGACGTTCAGGCCCTGGGCCCATGCCTGCGTGATGACGTCCGAGTTGGCGACGTTCTCGACGCTCCGCTTGACATTGGCGACGATGAGGTCGTCGACGGTCGCGTTGGCGGGCAGCTCGTTGACGCGCAGGTCGATCAGCGGCGCGATGAACTGGCTGAGCGGGCTGTCGGCTGGTGCCGCGGCACTGCGCTTGTCGTGGCTGTGGCCACACGAGTCGCCGTTGCGGCCGTCTTTGCCGGCCTTCTTGTCTCCCCTGTGGCTCTTACCGCGGTGGCCGTCGTCCTCGTCATCCTCGTCATCCTCGTCATCCTCGTCGTGGTCGTCGCCTCTGTCCTCACCACCCTCGTGGCGGGCATCGGTGCCGTTCGCGTTGGCAGCGAGGATGGCAAGGGCTGCCTCGTGCGCAGCCTTGACACCCCCGCAGCTGGTGTGGCCGACGATTACCACTGCAGGCGTCAGCCAGCGGCCTCAGTGCGAGGCAAAGGGCGGTCTCGGCCTGATGCCGCGCGTGCCCGCGCACGCACCATTAGTGATGTTGAGGTGGAGCACGCCATACTCGATGATGGCGCCCGAGTTGGTGTCGTTGACATGGACTTGGTTGGCAATGTTGCGCTGCCGCCTGTCAGCCACCCTACCATCGGGGCTGTCGAGTGCCATCTGCTTCTGCACGCCTGCGCCATGCGGGGCTAACCACGTACGTGTGTGAAGATCTGGCCGGGGAGCTGCTTGGTGATGACCGACTCGGGGACGCGCGAATCGCCGCAGCCGACCCAGAGGACGGGCGGGTGCTGCTCCTGCGCGAGGGCCGAGAGGAACGCGGGCTGGGTTGCGTTGAGCTCGACGGACCACTTGGTGTTGGACTCGAGGAACGACGGGAGGCCGACGGGGGCCGCCGTGACGTTGACGGCGGTGGTGTTGACGATGGGAGCCATGGAAAGGAGAGTTCAAGACGCGCTGGGGATGGAGGTGGCCGCTGCTGCCGGCTGTCCTCCCTTTTGTACGCGCTGTTTGGCGCGTCTTCCTTTGTTCTTGTATCCTCTTTCCTCGTCGTCGTCTGTCGCCTCGGTCCCATCGTCTCGGACCCCTGGCGCACGCTAACGACCTGCAGCCTGTAACTCTCTCGCGCTCTTGGCACCCTACGGAGTGGAACGGACGCTACCAGGCAGGGGACGGAGGGGGCGGGGCCGGGAGCGCGGGGCCCAGGGACCACTGCGATGGCTCACGGTGCGCGAACAGCCGCAGCCGCAGCCGCAGCCGCAAGCGAGGGGGAGCACGACCCAATGGCCGCGAGAGGAGGGGACACGGTCGTGGGGCGGGCGCGGAGGGGGCTGATGACAGGCAGCAGGACCGTGGTCCGTGGTGGTCGTCAGCGCGGGGTCGTGAGCGCGGGCTGCCGCCGCCGGTGACGACGCACCGCCGCACGCTGCCGTCAGCAGCCGTGAGCGCGAGCAGCCAGATGGGCATGGCCGCCCCTGTGGGGGACGCAGTGTGGTTGTTCGGTGCCAGCGGGCTCCGCGCGTGGGCAAGCTCTGGGGTTGCGGCGACGACGTCGGTTCCTAGGCCACTGGGCAGCCCTGTCCTGCCGGCCGGCGACACCTCGCCACCACCCCACCACCCGCTCGCTCGCTACTAGCGAGCTGCTCGAGCGCACGCCGATAAGTCGCCCAGCGGACCAATCGCCACAGTTTGCACGCTCCGTGACCGACCTGACACTCGGCGCTAGCACATCGGTGGGCCAGGTCGCAGGTTTCATTCGTCGTTCCCGCCCCACGTCGCGCTGGGCTCTCTCGTGTGAGGGCGATACTAAACCCGGCACTACCCGGGCTCTTGGCAGTGCCAAGCACGTACATGCGTGCCGACAGGTGAAATGCCGGCGGGCCCAAGTAGGCAGGGGTGCTGGGGGAACCCTAACCTGGCGTCATCAAGATCTGGGAGCCGCACAGGCGACCGAAGGCGTAAGCGACACTGTCCATTGTTCGTCTCGTTCGCTCGCTGCAAAGTAGTGGAAACGCTTCCCCTATGGTGGCCCGCGGGCTCGTCTCGTTTGTCGCGCGCGCCATGGTCCCGTCGTGTAATGCCACGCTTCTCAGCAGGGAGAGAGACACGCTTCTCAGCAGGGAGAGAGACACGCCTTCAGCGACCGTCGACGGACACGCCTTCAGCGACAGTCGACGGTGCAGGCCACCCCCGTCCCCTGCGGAGGCGCGACGCAGCATGCAGAAATATGGACAATGCTGCAACATTCTCATGCCCTCGTTCCTCGTTCGTTCCTCGGTACTCTCCTTGCGCTCCTGCCGCAACGGCGCCCCGTCCGCTGTTGTCCGCCCACACTGTAACAGTCGACAAGTCCACCGCAGATAGTATCGGCTGTCATAAGAAAACTCTTGGCTCAAGGTTTCCGTCATCGGCTTCTTCTCCTCTCGGAAACGTCTACTCTTCTGGGCCCTGGAACGAGGGTGGGTCGCGTGTCCGGGCCTGGCCGTCGACTCCCAGCGTACCACAAGCCTTCCAAGCTAATGGTGCCACTACCAGCCTCCTTCAATGTGCAGTCCGAACCAACCTGAGGCAGGAACATTAAGGTATGCCAAGCCTGCGCGTACATGCTGCGCACTGCATGGTGGACGGAACATGTAGCACCAGGCGGCCGTTCGGGCGCCGCGGACTCGCAACAACGGAACCGAGAGCTGCGCACCTCGAGCTTCTGCGGGCCGTGATGCACCGCTGGGCGAACAGTGCAGCTGATGTGCCCTCGGCCTCATGTCGGGGCTGTGGCTGCGACAACAGTGCGCAGAATGTTCGGCGTTTCTGGCCGTGCGTGGAGGGCCCCATGGACCGTGCTCCCCGGCGCCGCATGCTGCCTTGACCGTGAAGCGGTGTCTCCCCACTCGGACCACGCGCGGTCCGCAACCGTACTGCTCGCCAATGGCTCAGCACGGAGGTTATCAGATATGTGCGGCAGCGGGCCCCGGTTTCCGGCGTGTCCCCCACTCCACAGGTGTCATCTTGAATCCCCATCGTCGCCATGCCAACGGTGGGGCGAGTCAATCGCACTGCAGTCTCGGAAACTGTATCCAAACTGTAAGGAACTTTCAAGGAACGAGGCTCGCGCACAGACGAAGGCACAGGAGAGCTTGGCGGCAGGGTGGGCAGGAAAGGGGGTGGGCAAACGCGAGTGGGGGTTGAGGTGGGGTGGGGTGCAGTGCGACCCCACTTGCTCGCTCCTCGCCATGAGCCACTAGCCCCTGGCTGGCTGGGCGGCAGCTATGATGGACTTCCACATCGTTCATCATCACCGTCGCCATTGGAATCTTTGATGCAGGTGCTGACCGCCAAGCAGCGTGTTGAAGTGAGAGGGCCGATGTTAGTGGCAGTGGTGGTGCCTCTGATAAACAATATTGAAGAGCTGGCATTGATGTTGCGTCGGATGGGCTGATAACAACAACACATTTCTGGTTCTCATTATTACTCTCATCTTCAACAGCACGAACATTACCACAACCACAGCACCCTATCGTCACCGTCCCGCTCTCCTCCCGAGGTCACTGGATATCGGGTTGGAAAGTCGATATGCCACGGAGAGCAAAGCTCCTTCGAGGGACCGTCCACGACAACCATTGAGGTGACTTTGGTAGTGACGGCAGCGCGATGCGCTCCATCAGGTCCCCTCCCTCTCCACTCCCCCGCGTCTATTCACGCGACGCCGCTTCGCCTTCATTTGTCGTCTTGCTGGCATCGGCTCCATCCAGTCCTGGGCCGCCACGGCCTACCAACCACCCCAATACTGCTTGGCTCATTCTAACCTTGGTGGCACATAGACTTTGGCATCATGTGCTGAAGCGGCCACTTGCAATGGAGCACATGGCCCAGCGCATCCCATCGGCGATGATGAAGAGACGTTGCAAGCGTCGGTGCTGAGGATGCTGTGGGAGCGGCTCTGCACAGCACCTAGCCAGCACCAGTGTAAATGACGTCATGACAATCACTCGTTCGCCAAGACGGGAGCCAAAGCTCGAAGCGACGAACTGACCGGCTCGCTTTTCAACTCTCTCCATCTTCCACACAACATTCACCTCCTTATAATGGCTGACCCAATCGCTGAAAACGCGCAGCGCGTAAGCATCTACTCGCCAAGCAGCGTGCCCCTCACGGGCTGACACCTCGCAGCACCAGACGCTCCTCCGCGAGTTGAACGCAACCGACTACGCGCCGCCGACGCTGGTGCAAATGAAGGCTTGTCTCGACAGCACAAACGCCTCTCTCACAAGAGAGCGCAAGGCCCTTTCCACCCTCCAGGAGAACACGTGGGTCCCGCAGGCCAGCCAGCACCGCGAGACCCATACTGACTCGGACATCAGCAAGAAGGAGTTCAAGGACTGGCACAAGATCAAGGACCGCACCAGCAAGCGACTGTGGGTCAAGGTAACCAATCCTTCGTCGTATCGCGAGAAGCTGTCGGAGCGCGAGGAGAAGGAGGAGCGCGAGTATGTCGAGGCGTTTGGCAAGGAACAGGCGTGCCAGGCGCGCATCGAAACCCTGAGCGGGCAGGTCGAGGAGCTCAAGCCGCAGGTGAGCATTCTCCACAGCATGCACATGGGCAATGCCACAGGGTTTCCTACGCTAATATGCAGATTCGGGAGCTGCGGCTGGTGGCTGCCCGTCATCGTGAGCTGCGCGACGAGCTCAATGCGCTGTATGAGCGCGTCTTCAAGGGCCCAACCCCCGAGTATCCTTCCGAGGACGCACTGGAGAGGGACGTTGCTGAGGCGCTCAAGGCCTATGACGAGGTACAGCTGGAGAAGAACATGATCCCCGCTAAACATCCCCAGATACAGTCGCACGTGACGAATGAGGAGCGCGCGAACATGCTACTGCGGCAGGCGTCCCAGTTCCTGGCGCGCGCAGAGGGCAGCACACAGTCGGCGCTGTCGGCCTCCCGCGTAGACATGTTGGGCGGGGGCGCAATGTGGGACATGATAGAACGCTCGCACCTCGCGGACGCCCAGCGTGCGGCAGACCAAGCGCGCATGGTCGTCATGCAGGCCCAGCACCTGCAGCCCGCGATCGGGCAGATGGGCCGCGTCGATATGCCGCAGGGGTGCGTATCTGCAATGCTGTTCCCAAACCCAGCTAACACACCTACAGCAACATCATGAGCGACGTGTTGTTTGACAATTTCTGGACCGACCACATGTTCCACACCAAGATTCAGCGGGCGGCGGCCGACCTGTCGCGCACGCACCAGCAACTGCAGGGTGTGATCCTGCAGAGCGCCCGGCACCGAGACGAGGTGGCGGCGCAGGCGGCGGAGCGCCAGAAGGTGCTCGACAGGAAACGTGAGGAACTGCGCGATCTACGGCGGCGCATAATGGAGTCGGCTGCGGCTGCGGCGGGAGAGGGCACATGGCAGGCGCCACCACCGGTCTACTCGCACCAGGCAGCCGCGGACGAGACACCGGCATATGCCCCGCCGTCAGGGGCGCCGGCAACGTAGCTTTGAACGCCATGATGGCAACAAATCATACATACAGCGCTAGGGTCTACATCATAAATATTTTTGGCTGATTGGCGACATTACAGCTTGGTGATGGTCCCACTCGACTGGCGGAACACGGAGTGTGGCGGGCGCCCCACGACAGGTGCCACTCCGTTCAGAAGTGTCCACGCCGCGTCGATTACAAGCACCAGGGCATTGACAATGGCGTAGAAGACCTTGCGCACAAGTCAGCGTCTGTCAGGCTCGTACACTTACCATCGGAATAACGCCCATGAAAAGGTTGCCGACGACGCCGCGGCGACGGATCGTGTCCCACAGCTCGGTGCGCACGATTCCGGCAGCTTTGGGTGAGCGGAACGGCCCCAGCAGGCGGTAGAACGTCGGGAACGCTGCGCCGAAGCTGCGTCAGAGTTAGCTCCCGGGTTGGTCTTGCTTGTACTCCACACCCACCAATAGACAAAGGTCACAAACCAGCCATATTCGGCCCACAGATCGCGGAGGCCCGGCGCGGTGCCCATGTCGCGCGCCAGCTGGGCCATGTACGAGCTGTAATCGACACCATACTGGATACGTCCCTCCTTCTTGTGGAGGAGGTGATACGTCTCGAGCGAGGTCGGCAGCGGCATGCGGCCCTGCGTCAGTAGGAAGAACAACTGGGCCTGCATTTCGGCCATGGGTGGGATGGCGCCTGCCGCGTCAGCTCCAGACACCTGCGGTTGACGATCTTAAAGGAGACTCACCCACTCCCGGCCGCAGGAAGCCGATGTAGGCCACGCTAAGGTCGTTGCTTGCACATACGCCCCGGATATCGCACTCGTGCGGGCGCGCGTACTCGGCGTCGAGGAAGCTAAAGTCCTGGCAGTAACCTGTCGCGAGCACGACCAGGTCAGGTCGGCACTCGCGCATCCAGGCCGTCTCTTTCGCGCGGTGCGGCGGCGGCGGCGGGAAGATGGCGGCGCCGCCCTCGAAGCGCGTCGGGAATGGAGCGAGGTGGATTGTCGGATCAGATTCGGGTGGGGCAGGGTCGATGTAGCTGAAGAACAGGCGATGCAGGCGCGATAGCTTGTGGTACGGCTTGTTGATAAACTGCATCGCTTTGCTGGGGCCATTAGCTCTTCATGTCCTACATGTGCAGCACTCACCCGCTCTTGTTGAGGAACACATAGGCGCGTCCCTGGCGCTCGGGCTCGAGCTCGCCGGCCCACTGGTTGCATCCCGCCGTTGTACCGGTGAGCAACCACATGAGGCGGCGGATGACGTAGTCGGAGACGAACCAGCGCAGATGGCTAGCCGCGACCCACGGATGGACGTACGCGTCCTCGAACAGGTTGGTGATCAGCCCGTCGATGGGGAGCGCGCCATCGAATGTTGAGCCGAGGATGCGGAAGTTGTTGAGCACCTGGCAGTAGTCAGTCTTTGGTCATACGCTCCAGCCGAGTACGGTCGCCTACCTTTGGGAAGCTGAGGAAGCCTGTGCGGACAGCCATCCACACCTGGCGGGAAACATGCGCTGCCTCGTACGCGAGATCCATGCCCGTCTCCCCCGCGCCAACGACCAGCACATTCTTCCCGGCAAGTTGGTCGCGCACCTTGTACTCGGACGAGTGAATCCACTCGACGCGCGGCTCGCTCAGCGGCGGTGTGTTCAGTCCTGGGATGGGCGGGATGTTCGGCACAACATGCAGCCCCGTCGCGATGACGACCCGCTGTGCCGCAATTGTCAGCGTCCCATCCGAAATGTCCCCCAGCGAGTCAGGGTGGGCATTGCGCACAGTCGCGATGTGGGGATACGCGCCGCTCCCAGTCTTCTGCAGCTGCACGACCTGCACGCCGAGGTGGATGTTGGGCCACAGACGGAACTCGGTCGTGTACGCGTGCAGGTACGAGACAAAGTTGGGCAGCGTCGGGTGGTCGGGTGCGGAGGCCGGGTAGCGAAAGTCGGAGAAGCACGTCAATTGCTTGGACGACACGAGCTCGGCGTTCTCGTACCCTCGGTATCTGCTCGCGTCAGACGAACACGCACCGCGAGGGGGGGGGGGGGGGGGGGGGGGGGGGGGGGGGGTCGTCGAGTCTCACCTGAAAGTGCCGCCTACATCGCGCTCGCTCTCGAGCAGCACGGGCTCGGCACCCGGCGCCCACGTCGTCGTTTCCAGCGCATACTTGAGCGACACCAGCCCCGATGGCCCGGCGCCGATGATCAGCGTCGAGGTGCGCGCCGGGAGGGGTCGCATGGTGCGTTCGGTGGGCTTGTTTTGTCTGCACGGCTTTGGACAGGTGGCAAGTGCCAAACGGCGTGTGAACGAGATGGGAAGGGGACGGAAAGTGAAAAGCGTCGGAGAGAGTGGGGGACAGTGTGTCGGGGCTCTGTTTATCTGTACTTTTGCCAGCGCAACGCAGTCGTGGGATATGCAAACTGGCCTCAGCCGTCGGAATTCGCTTGCGCCGTATGCAACGAGCTGGCAGTTCGCGATGGATGAGCGATATCAAGCAGTCGAGAAGGAGCTATCCCGGCATGCAAGAACGGTTCGGCCACCGGGTCGGCCTTCTACTCGCGATCGCAAGATACCGAAACTGTCGCGGGTCACGGGGGGGCGATGGGTGAGAGGGCCGGTGTGGGAGACCCGTTCCCGGCGCAGCACAAGTGGCACGTTTGCGAGCACGAGCTGCTGGAGGAGAGGACACGCCTCTGGCAGCAAGATGGGCATTCCAGATGCAGCAGCATGTCAACACGAGACGCGTCCCGGGGGCACGTGTGGCTGGCAGGCGACGAATGCGCCAGGGACAAGGCGACAAGGGTGTTGTTGTCGGCTCTCTGGAGCCAGTACGGCCTCGAGACCAGCAGCGGGTTGCCAAGGCTGCTTCCAGGAGTCTCCCCATTCCTAGCCGCTGCCCTCCTGCGACCCGCGAGAGGCCCAGAGATACCGTACTCGACGAAGTTGAGACACCACCGGCAACCTGGGAAATTCCACGCCGGTCAGCCACAGTACCTCGCCACCAGGCTCGGTTCTGTGCATTGAGAGCCATCCGCAAGCCCCGCATGTCCCCACCCCCGCACCCCCCCGCACGTCGACTGCGTTAACGTGCGTGCAACCCCCGCATGGATCCATGGGGCCCTTGGGAAACGCGCTGCGCACAGTGCGGGCTGCAGTTCTCATCCCCGTCCTCCACTCCCATCCCCGAATGACGTATGTGTCATATGGAGACCCCGCAGCCGAACGGGATCAAAATGTCGTCGTCCATTTGCCACCACCCTGCTGCTGATCACGATCAACGCCTGTTAGAGACGCAAACCCATCACTTGTCATCTTGCAACATCTGCAATGTCAGATCTCACACCAGCGCAAGCCCGTCTCGCGGCGCTCAACCGGCTCAAGGCCAAGGCCAAGCACTCGGCGCCCGCCCCCGCCCCCGGCGCTGCGAACCGGGGGCAGCAGCCGCTGGTGCACAAGGCCGCACCGGTGCCGAACAACGCGCGCAACATGGTGTCCGCGCAGGCGGCCGCAGCCCAGACCGACGACGCGGCGCCGCTCCCCCGCGACCCGCGGCTCGGAAAGTACTTTGACTACGATCTGTCCAAGCTGCACAACTCGCGCGGCGGCTTCCTGACCAAGGAGGACGAGGAGGGCGACCGGATCAAGAGTCTCGTCGAGCTCGCGCGCGCCAAGGAGCGCGAGAAGCAGATGATGCGCGAGGGCGAGGAACCCGGTGCGTGGACCCCAGTCTGAACCCTGCCTAACTTGCAGCGATCGATCCACAGACGTCGCCGCGGTGCGCAGACTGCGGGACACTCGAGATCGACCACCAGTTCTTCAAGGTGTTTGACGTGCGCGTGTGCAAAAAGTGCAAGGACAAACGGCCGGAGCGTTACTCGCTCCTGACCAAGACCGAGTGCAAGGAGGTGGGTGCCGGCAATGTGACACGGGTGATGCGGCGGCAAGTGCACGGAGCTGACTCTCCGCACAGGATTACCTCTTGACCGAGCCCGAGCTGAAAGACCCGGACCTGCTGCCGCATCTGCTCAAGGCGAACCCGCACGCATCGACTTACTCGAACATGATGCTTTTCCTGCGCTTCCAGGTCGAGGCGGTTGCGTGGGCAAAGTGGGGCGGCGAGGAGGGTCTCGACAAGGAGTGGGAGCGGCGCGAGGAGTTCAAGAAGCGCAAGCGCGAAGAAAAGTTTGAGAGGGGCCTGCGGGAGTGAGTGCCGGGAGCGCACAGAGGACGAGCGGGAGCGCAGCGAACAGCACAGGACCCTACTGACTGCAGGCTGCGGAAGCGCACACGCAACAATCAGTACCAGCGACGACAAGAGGCCGAGCACGTGCACGAGTATGTGGATGAAACACAAGTCGAGAACGAGGACGGCGATGTGGTCACAATCCAGCGGTGCGAGTGCGGCGCCGAGCTCGAGGTAGAGGTGTTCTGAGGACAGGGGAGGCTGTGGCGTAGACGGTCGGCGAGGAGATGTAGAGCAGTAACCAACGGTGTTGTACCATGTATACTTGACGACTCTTGTCGTGCCCGGAACGGCATCTGGTGGGTTGTGCGCCTGTGTGGAGCTCACCTTGTTGACGGCACCCATCTCGATAAGCGCCGGCCCCTCCGATGGGGCAAAAACGTGATATTTTGACACAGCACTCGAACAACCCTGTGTGACAGCGGACCACTCTCAACGACTTCGCTGCTACCTGACAACCCCGTGGGCCTCGTCACTCGCGAATGACACAGAAAGCAGCATCGCCGTATACATGACACAAAAAAAAGAGTCCTGGACAAGAAAGTAGAGAGTCTAGAGAAGGTGCCAGAGAGTGTTTGCAAACCACGAGGGACAACTACGGTGCCGCCTGGGCACTAATTTTTGCGGTAAGTGCAGCACGAAATGACGTACGGCGCAATCGAGAGCATCATGAACACGAACGCAACCCAGGTGAGGTCTGCCAGTCAGCACGCGGTCTTGGAGCGCAGGTGCAGCTCTCAACTCACAGAGGGAGCCGCCGGCGGTGACAGTGATGCCAAGGGGCACCTTGCCCTGGACCTGGACAATCTTGAGCCAGCCGTCCTTGGCGATGAGGCTCGTCCAGATGGCGGCACCAATCATGAGGAACAGGGCCGACACGCCCGCACATGCGGCGGCGAACAGGAACGAGAGGCGGTGCTTGATGAGGCCGCCGACGAGGGCGCCGATGGTCAGGAGCGAGCCGACAAAGATGAGCAGCGAGCCTGTGCGGGAGAGCCCGTGGTTCCAGCCGTTGTTCTTGAAGGCGGCGGCGGTATTGGGGATGATGTCCGAGACCATCTTCTTGTAGTTATTGGGGACGGTCGGCGTGTCTGCGAGCACCTGCGCAAAGGGCTCAAAGGGGTAGCCAAAGATGGTGTCGTTGCAGATGCCCGCGCCGTTCTTCTGGTACCCGCAGGCGTCTGAGGGGTTAGTGCGTGCTGCGGCCTGGGGGGAGGGACGGCTCCGAGAACGCTCCGTGGGGGAGCGCTGGCAATGGCGGCTTGGTTCCTGGCCGCGGCGCGACGCGACTCACTGTAGAGACCATAGCGGTAATACTGCCTCAGGCCCTTGGAGTTGCCCAACGGGCTCTTGGCCTTGTCGTTGGTCGTGTCGTACAAGCCCTGGGACTGCTTGTTCGCCGACTGGATCGCGTTGCCGAGCCTGGGGGTCAGTGGACGTTGACTGGTGGTGATCACAAGGGGAGGGGCCGCTGCCAGGAGCGGTTGCGCTGCGCGAAACCACAGGCAGCCTCTGAACCTCGATCCGTCCCCGTCCATCCCTTCCTTTTCCCCATCTCGAATCTTCCCCGTGCGATTACCACGGCTCGTGGCACTGGTTGCCGCACGGTTCCTCCCACTGTTACCGTTCCCTGATACCTCCCCCCCCCCCAAATGCACTCACGCGGCCACGTTCACCTCCGCCAGGTAGATGCCGTTGCAGACGGGCCCGGCGTTGAGCTGGGCAATGTTCGCAAACACGAGCATGATCATGGCCATGATGGTCATGACGGTCGCGCCCGCGATGCAGTATTCGCCGCGCATCGTGGGGAAAGGAGGAGCGGGGGGGGGGATCCGAGAAGAGTCGCAGGGGTCGAGACGCGGGGGTCGGGGTGCGGGGCGCGGCGTATCCGTTCGGGTCTTGAGGACGGAAAAGAAGAAGAAAAGACAAGAGTCGAGGACAGCGAGCCACTGGCCACCTGCGAGTCGGCGACACGATAAGTCCAAAGAGAACAAGAGACAAAACCGACAAGGAAGACAAGGAGACAAGGAAGACAAGCTCGTGCAGCGCAGATGGGGGCGCGCGGCGCCAACGCCTGGCCACGGGGCGGACCCAAGCACTGCCCGTCGCGGATCGCTGCAATTGCGCTCTAGCTGAATTGCAACTGCAGGGACGGGGAGCCGGCAAGCCACAGTCTCAAGGGACGACACGCCAAGAGCAGGGCGGCAGGTGCGTCGCGCTCTCGGCGGCGCGCGCTGCAGCGCCGCGGGGCGCACTCTCGCGCCTGGTGCGGACTGGACCCACACGCGCTGGGAGCGCCACAGGGCGGTGCCTCCTGCGCCGTGTGTGTGCATCGGCGGGCGCTGCGCCAGGCGGCACGCGCGCATCCGCAACGGACGCCGGGCGAGTGACTAGCGCTGGGAAGAGGCATTGAATGGGTCGGGATAGAAGGATTTGCGGGCCCTTTTATACGTCTGAATGGGGGGGGCTAGAACACCCGCGAGTCAAAAGTCCACGGCGCGTCGTTTTCACGCCTGAGGGCGGCTCTCCTGAGGGCAGCCTCCTGAGGGAAGCCTCCTGAGGAAAGCCTCAGGGCACCTTCCTCGGCAGCCTCCTGGGGGCACCTTCCTCGGCAGCCTCTTGAGGGCACCTTCCTCGGCAGCTCCCCTAAGGGCGCCTTCCTCGTCCGGCTCGTTGCCCGGCTCTCTGGCCGCTGGAATACGGAATGGATCCTGGCCGTCGAGGCGTGCCAGCCTGGGAGCGGCTGCCGTGACCGGTGCGGTCGGCGCGGTCGGCGTCCAGCGCGAGAGCTAGCAACGCCAGCACGGGCCCGCGCAGCCCAGCGCAAGCCAGCCAGCCCAGCGCAAGCCAGCCAGCCCAGCGCAAGAATGAGCCATGCATTGCGCAACCAAACGCCCCGCCGAAATGTGTGTGTGTACAAGATGTGTATGAATGTGTGGGTAAATGAGGTCATGGCCCCCTGCCGGCGCGCCCTACGTCTTGCCGGCCAGCGCCGGCGTCTCCTTGCCGGGGAGCACAGTCGCACCCAGAGTCGCGCCAGCAGACACGGCCGTCTCCTCGGCCCCGGCCCCATCGCTCCCGTTCGCCTTGCCGACCTCCTCCATGCCCAGGGGGGTCGCGCCCTCGGCCTCGGCAAGCACCTCGGTCGGCGACTCGGCGGCGGCGGCTTTGCCAAAGTCGCGGCGCGTCGAGTACGCACGCGTCGGGAGCGTAACGACCAGGCATGCCGCAAAGAGACCGACACACACAATCCAGCCGGGCTTGAACGAGTCGGCAAATGCATCCAGGATTGCGCGCTTGAGCGGCGACTCGGGCATGTCGTGCAGCGCAGTGTACCCGGCCGCAGACGTCGGGACGGTAAAGTCTGTGCCGTAGCCCTGGATGCGCGCAAAGCGCGTCCGCAGGTTGGTGTTGAGGACGGCCGTAAACACACTGACGCCGACGCTGCCGCCGAGCGAGCGCGTCAGCGTCCATGCGGCCGTGATCGCCGCGAGGTCCTTCATCGGCATGGTCGCCTGCAGGATGAGCAGCGGCGACTGGAGGCACAGGCCACACCCAATGCCCGCGAGCACCAGCAGGCCGTACTGCCGGCTCAGCGGGAGCGTCGAGTCAAAGTAGGCGTACAGCAGGCTGTATCCGAGCACGCCCATCGCGTAGCCGACCCAGACCACTGGCCGGACGATCCGGAACCGGCTCTGGATCTGGCCCGCCACCACCGTCGACCACGACACGAAGATGGCGTACGGGAGCAGCTGGATCCCGCTCTGCAACGCGTCCGCGCCGCGCACGCCCTGGAAGAACTGCGGCAGCAGGATGTTGGTCGGGATGAAGGCCGCCGCGTGCAGGCTCGAGCCGATGAGGAACAGGAGTGCTGTGCGGACGCGGAACGCGCGCTGGGAGGGGGGTGGCGTGAGTATAAGCGACATCACGGGGCATTTTTTATTTTTTTTTTTTATTTTTTTTTAGCTCACAGCTGGGATGACCGCATTGCGCTTCGTAAAGACACAGTTGACAATTGCCGCAAGCAACAGCACACCGCCGACGACAATGAGCGCAATGGCCTTGTTGTCGTCAAACCCGTGGTCTGCCGCAAAGCTGAAGCCAACGATCAGCAGCGAGCCCGAGATCATGATCAGCAGCAGGCCGACAAAGTCGAAGGTGCGGCGCAGGTCCGCGAACGTGCGGTTGCTGGGCTTGTTGAGGCGCAGCGAGACGACGAGCAGCGCGAACGCGACCGCGCAGGTCGGCAGGTTGATGTAGAAGCACCAGCGCCACGACACCTGTGTGTGAGGACTGTCCAGAGTATTCCCGCCTCACCTTCTGAGTCAGCGCACCGCCGATGATGGGGCCGACAACGGCCGCGACACCCCAGGACGCGCCCATGATGCCTTGGTATGCGCCGCGCTTCTCCAGCGGCGAAATGTCGGACACGATGATGGAGACGAGGCCCATGATCGATCCGCCGCCGAGGCCCTGAAACGCGCGAGCCGTGATGAGCCTGGGTGGTCAGCAGCAAGTCCGTCTCTCCGCAGCCACCGCCGCAGACACCAGGCCGTCTCTGCCGAGACACCAGGACCCACCAGGTCATGTTCTTGGCGCACCCGCAGAGCGCGGAGAAGACGGTGAACACAATAATGGCCGCATACAGCATTGGCTTTCGGCCGATGATATCAGACACGCGGCCGTTGACGGGCGTGAGGAGCGTCATTGCCAGCTGGTACGCCTGTGGCTGTCAGAACATGCAAGCCAAGGTGCTGCTGAACCCTTTGCACAGCAGCGAGACTCACCGTAGCAACCCACGAATACTGCGACGGCGATGCGTCAAACACCTCGGCGATGCGCGGGAGCGCCGTGGCGATGATGGTTTGGTCCAGAGCGGCAAGGAACAGCACGAGACCGAGACTGCAAGGTGTCAGCATCCTGTTGGCGCGACGTTTGTACACCTCCGTGGCAAGACTTGCCTCGGCATTACAATCCACATGTTGTTATGCGGTATGGCGGGCATTTCTGGACGTCAGCCACGTCTCACCCAAGCGCGGCAAGCGCGGTTCCCGATCGCACCTCGTCGATCGCTGACGACATTGGGATCGCGCGCGAGGACCCCTCGGCCATTCTTCGCGACCACTCACCGTGATCCCCCTCTGTCAGGCCCGACTTCTTCACCTTTGCCGGTCTGCTGCTCTTGCTATCGGAGGTGACCGAGGCGGAGCGCTGCGACGACCCCGCCACCAGCTTCTGGTCCGATTCCCGGCGAGCCGGCGTCCCATCGCCCCCGTCCCAGTGTGCGCCGCTCTCAATGTCATTGAGCACCGGCGCCGACGCGGGTAGATCGCTCGGCAATGGGCCCTTCTCCTCGCTGGCGCGCATCCTGTGGTGGTGGCAATGCGATGGCGGCTTGCTGTTCCTGTTCCGGTCGCGTCGTCGATCGGGCGCTGCGGTCGTGTCGTGCGTAGCCGATCAGTGGGAGCGCCAGCTTCCTCGTCCTAATACGCGTCGTCGGTCGTCGTCGCCACCGCAATGAAGGTTCGTTGGAGCCTGCGTCGATCGTCGAGTCAGGATGAGTAGTGAGCAGAGAGCACCACGCTTTGCGGTTGCCAATCCACCCCACCTCCCCCAGCGCTGCCGTTGCCGTCGCGTGCTCGGGCTGCCGAGCAACGAAAACATTTTTTATTTTCCTGAAGGTGGGCCGAGATACCTGAGATACCGGCACGGCCGGGATCTCCGCCCATCGCGCAGGTCCAGCCGAGATTGCCGACCAACTAGTTGTTGGGCGACGACCACCGCATCGACGGGCCAGGGGCTGTTGGTGATAGATGGGAATGGCGCGTGGGTTGCGCCATGGTCCATGGACGTCGGCCCGCGTCTGGCGCGCTTCTCGCTGCAGCCCGGCCTCCATGCACGTGTCTCCCTGCGAGCTTTGAGCGTACATATCTCTTTGCACGGTCCTTGCTTTCGCTGGCGGGTGCCCCTGGCGTTCAGGCAGAACCCCGGCATCCGTATATCCCGAAGCGGAACTAGCGCCACGCGAAAGCCATGCGACAGCGTGGCGGGACCCGTGGCGCTTGGCGCTGCCTCGCCCAGGCCTTGTCCTCATCGCTTGCTGATCAGGCTGAAAGCGTCATCTCTGCCCTCCCCCCCTGCAGAGTCCGGCTCTAACATAGTGTGCGCTATGCTCTCCGCCGTCACATCCCCATCCCCGCCATCATCTCTCTCGTTCACCTCCCCACTCATCCTTGGCAGCAGCATCCCAAGAGCTCCACAGCTCGCAAGTCGCACCACGTCGAGCGACACTCTACTCCAGAGGAAGCGCCACTTGTCCGTTCCGCCTCACGTTGACGACCATTGGCCGGCCCACCAGGTCGCCACTCGCCGCCAGTCACTCAAAGCAGTATCCCACGCAAATCTCGGTCGGCACCGTCCCCAGAGACTCCCCCACCACCCATCATGCCCGTTACGTTCGCAGATCCACCTACCCAGGGCCGCCGTTTGTCGGCCTCGACGCCGTTCCCCGGTCGCGTGATGACGTCTCTCGTGCCCGCGGACGTGCCGTCCCGTCAGAAGCGCAGGGGCTCGTCGTCGTCTGGTCGTCGCGCACACAACGCGGCTGGCAGCTACACGGGCGCAAGCGGTCCGGGCCCCGTCCCCGAGGACCCGTTTGCCGAGGACGAAAGTGGGGTCGCGCGCGCAGCCGGCGCCTCGACCATCTCGGTCCGCAGCACACAAGAGTACGAGCGCATGACCCCGGAAGCCGCCGCCGCGGCCGCCCCCGGCATCTACAGCAGCAACGGAGACGCTGAGCGCCAGCCGCTCCTCCACGGTGTGCGTGACGAGGAGGAGGAGGAGGATGAGCGCTACGAGGTGCCCTGCGCGTTCACGTTTGCAATTGCAGCAGCCATCGGCATCGCGACCTTTGTGATCCTCTACGTGTGGAGGATCTCCGAGGTGGAGGGCGCGATAGCGAGCGCATGAAAAGGGGCAACCGCAAGGCAAGGCGGGTAACTGCCCGCGCGCAGACGTCGTCCCCGGTCTCACGATTTCACCGGCTCAAGGGCGTACCGCACCGCCCGTCCTCCAAGATACAAGAGTAAACGAAAAGAAAGGCCCCCCCCCCCCCCGGTCCAGCCATAAAGGTCGCGCGAGTTGTATAATTGTAGTGGTACGATACGAGACCTATGCACTGTGTGTCCCGTCCAGCTTATCTGGCCGCAAGTCGTGGATGCGTCTGCACACGTCCCGTTATCTGCTGAGCTCCGAGGTCCGAGTGCATTGCCCACCCCTGCACGCTGGGTACCCCACATGACCCAGGCCGAGATTAGGCCCCGCGCGAGGGATCCATGTTGAAGAGCCGCCCGGGGCATCGGATGGCTTATGACGTCGGTTCGGACCATGATTTCGGCTGCGACGAATGCGCCGTCCATGGTCCGTACACCACCATGCTCCCCAGCGACCCACAGCAGCAAGTCCCATAACTGTCACAAGTGTCCTGCTGCCTGTTCCCTCTCTACTCTTTTTTTTTCTGCCCCACTCACCACCATGCTGCCTCGTCGGATCCGTGTCCCCCGTGTGTCCGTCGCCGTCCGCGGTGAGCGGTCCCTTGTAAGTGGCCGTGGCCGCCTCATCGCCAGTGCAGACAGGCAAGGCGGGTCCCCCCCCCCGCTCCGCGTGTGTGCTTTTTCCAGGCCTGACTCTCGCCTCAGATCACCGGCCCCCCGCCCAATGTCCCCGTCGTGCACCACACGACGGTCGGCGCGCCCATCTCGGCGCCCACGCCGCTGCCGCACTTTACGCCGATGCCGGCGCTCAACAAGCTGATGCTGAGCTCGATGGACGACCCGAGCGTCGACCGCCCGCGCGACCCCAGTTCGCTCGTGTACGTGCCCGAGTCGCAGGCGGAGCGCGCCGCGCGCGCAGGCCGCCTGTCGAGCCCGCTCCGCCGTGGTGCGCACGAGTCGTGGTGGTCTGCCGAGCAGGGATTCTTCAACGCCGTCGCCAAGGTGGGTCCTGGAGGGACGGCGCGTGGTGTGCATGGTGGCTGACTGGGGGGAAAGACGATCCCTACATACCGTGTTCTCGACGAGGAGGGTCGTGTGGTCCGCGGCGGCAAGGTGCCGCAGCTGACAAAGGAGGAGGCGCTCAAGATGTGAGTTGCTGATGGCGGCGGGGCCACCCGATCTAACGTCCCAGCTACAAGGCCATGGCGCTCATCCCGGTGGTTGACAACGTCCTGTACCAGTCGCAGCGTCAGGGCCGTATCTCCTTCTACATGCAGTGTGCCGGAGAGGAGGCGGCTGTCGTGGGCAGCGCAGCGGCGATGCGCTCCTCGGACGAGATCTTTGGCCAATACGTAGGTGCAGCTCCAGGGGTGTGTGCTGACCCGCACAGCGTGAACAGGCGGCGCTCTTGTACCGCGGCTTCTCGCTGTCCCGCATGATGGGCCAGTGCTTTGGCAACATTGACGACGACAGCAGTAAGGGCCGCATGATGCCCGTGCACTACACTGCGCCCGACCTCGGCTTCCACACCATCACCTCTCCGCTCGCGACACAGCTGCCGCAGGCAGCTGGCGCAGCGTACGCGCTCAAGACAGACGAGACGCGCCAGGGAGACTGCGTCATCTGCTACTTTGGTGACGGAGCGGCATCCGAAGGCGACTTCCACGCCGCGCTCAACATGAACGCTGTGCTGGGTGGACCGCTCGTGTGGTTCTGCCGCAACAACGGCTTCGCCATCTCTACACCCGTCATTGACCAGTACGCGGGCGACGGTATTGCCTCGCGTGGTCCTGCTTACGGTCTTGACACGATCCGTGTGGACGGCAACGACGCGCTCGCGGTGCTGGCTGCTACGCGCGAGGCACGCCGCCGCGCTGTCGAGGGCAAGAAGGGTGTGCTCGTCGAGGCGATGACCTACCGTGTCGGCCACCACTCGACATCTGATGACTCGTCCGTCTACCGTCCGATCGAGGACGTCAAGGAGTGGACCGTTGTTGGTGAGCGCTCGCAACCGCAGACTTCACATTGGGTGTGTGTTCTGACAGACCAGACAACCCCATCTCGCGTTTCCGCTCGTGGCTCGTGTCGCAGGGCTGGTGGTCCGAGGCCGAGGAGAAGGAGATGGCCACCTCCAACAAGAAGGAGGTGCTGCGCACGTTCAACCGCTCAGAGAAGCTGCCCAAGCCCAAGCTGGGCGAGATGTTCAATGACGTCTGGGCGGTCGCGGAAGACGGCCCGTTGCCCGAGGTCATTGTCGAGCAGCGTTCCGAGCTCGGCCACCTGCTGAAAAAGTACGGCCACGCATGGGAGCCGTGGAAGAAGGAGCTCAAGCGCTTTGTGGAGGAGGGCGAGGACGTCATGGACTGCGAGGCCGCAGCAAAGTAAGGCCAGCAACGATACGATACTAGACGTGTGTATTATGGACTGCAGTGGATTATGATGCGGTGCCGGCCGCGATCGCAGAGTGCAGAGTGGGGCCCTTGGAGTAATCGTGGGCGAGCCAAGTGCTGGGGAGTTTGAGTGCAACGGGCTTGACATGTGGAAGGATACGCAGATGCTTTTTTTTTTTTTTTTTTTTTTTTTTTTCCATTTTCCGCGGGCTGTTGGCCCCCGCCCCCCCCCCGGCCCCCGCCGCCCCCGCCCCCCCCGCTGCC